>JAGFBZ010001504.1:0-53163 GCA_018398805.1 Hirundichthys speculiger
CAGAGGAGGCCATCATGGTGTATCCTGACGATGTTGTCGCTGTGCAACACACTCTTGACTCCGGGACACTTCTGCACTGCCTGAATAGTGACGCCTCTCTCGAGTCTCCTTGGCGCCAAAGCTACCTGTCACTCAGGCGGGCGGAGTGGGGAGGCTGGTGGGAGGGAGGCCTCACCTCACTGCCCCAAGGAGCGACGTGGGTGGACGGGGTGGTGTGCGATCTGAGAATCCTTTACGAAGACGCACTCCACAGAGCTACCGAGCCCGAAGACGTCTTTGACGAGACTCGCACAGAGACTTTCACAGTTCCCGATATCAAAACCCTGACTGCAGGTCCCATTCTAAGATCTAAATTCAGACTCGACGTCATCTACCCAATTCCAGATGAAAACAACTGCATCCATGTCCAAATCAATGTCCCGACCGTAATTGTTGTCAAGGCTCTATTTGGAGAGAAAGCCGTGAGCTCATGGTCGGCCCCCGTCCTCAAGACTGGAGTCCCCTTTCGTGCAACTTGTCCTGAAGAGGTGGTTCGTTCTTCCCCCGGCTGTAAAACACCGTCCCGAGATGACTGGTTTTCCTCTGTGACGATCGCGTTGCCGTCGCCCAGCGTTCAGATGCTCAGCATCAGTGTGGCGGATGCAGACAGCTTTCAGACGGTGAACGTGAAGGTTTATGGCTACGAGGCGGTGACGGGGCTCAGTGTGGAGCCACGTGACTGTGACGGACGCTCATACAGACAACAAAGGTCAGCGTTAACATTAAGCCTTACCAAGCTAACTGAGCTCATCTGATCACGTGTTTTTACTAACCGAGCTTTGTGAGGTTAAATTTATTTCTTTATACGACAGTGTTTGATCTTCATCTGTCATCAAGTGACAGTTATAGACAAACACAACACAATTATGAGGAACACACTTAGTTTTTCATGTCTTTGTTTAATACACACATAAAAATATTCACATTGCTGGAGAAAAAAGTAAAAGAACAGTTTGAGTGAATAGCTAGCTTGACTCCATTTGACAGCAATGATTTCAAGCACCACGTCCAGTATCTCTGGGACACGCCTGCACAACCTTCAGGACGAGTTTTTGAGCATTCCTCTTTCCAGAACTGTCTGACCTAAACATCTCTGCTGGTTAAAGATCTGGGTCCTGACTAACCCTCTCCAAAAGGTAGATTTTTTTCTGGAACCATTCTGTGGTAGGTTTACTTCCATACTTGGCGTCATGCTCTTGCTGCGTCACTCTCTCTGTTGTGCTGTTCCCTGAGCCACTGCTCCACATCCCCCGCTGCAGCCGAGCAGAATTGGATCCCACCACCACACTTGGGAATTCATTTTCCTCTCGAAGACTGCAAGTGGTCCCAGGAACCCCAAATCATGATGCCCCCTCTACCATGCTTCATCACTGGGATGATGTTGTCAATTGCTAAGATGGTGTATGGTTTACTTCAGCGCAGTAATTGTATTTTGGAGTCCAGTGACTTCCTCTGTGGTGTTCTGTAATAAATATACAGCCTGTTTAATGACCTACACATGGAAGACTCATGAACAGAGATGTTTGCTGGTTCACTGATGTCTTCAAGCCTTTTGCTGTTCCTTGTTCTGCTTCACCTCAGAGAGGATTCTGAATTCTGCCTTTGGAGTCAACTTTGGAGTCATCCCATCTCCTTCTAAGAACAGTAGTGGCAAACTTAAAATCAGTCAAAGTTGCACGAAAACACACCTCCAAATTAATTTCATTAATTGGTGTGCAAATTGCTGACTTCAATTAGCTTTTGTTGAAGTAATTATTCGTCTATGGGTTCACTTACTTTTTCCTCCAGCATTGTGAATGTTTGTTTGATGTAAGACACAAGAAATTATGGTTGTTGGTGTTGTCTGCTTGAGCACATTGTGTTTGTTTATCATTGCTACGAAGATGAAAATCAGATCCCATTTTATGGCAAATTAATTTAGAATATTTACATCCCTTTATATACTTTTTCACATACTTTACACATTTGTCCTCAGTCACTGTACCTGCCGAGCTACCGACATTACCATGATCTCAACTCTTATTGTTTTTGTTCCTAAATTTAGATGGTTACACAATAGAAATCCAGTTCTAAATGACATATTAACGCGATAAAACTGTAAATGTTAGTGTTTTTTTTTATGTTGAGCAGCTCACATGTTGATGCACGAATGTTCATCAAAGGATGTGAATATGAGAGCAAAAAACTTTCACATCATCCACACTTTTAAATGAATATTTGTGATGCTTCTAGCTATTTAAAGCCAAAGTAGCGAGTGGTTCTTCAGTGAAGTTTACGTGGGTGATTGACAGCCTGGAGACGTTTGCTCATGAAGGGAATCTTACAGCGTGATGTTCAAGCAACCTGCTGAGCATCGGCTACAGGTGAGCAACTGAAGCTGAATTTGGTCAGATAGATACTGTTTCTGTTGTCATCAGGTTTGACAGAAAACCACCTTTGGACATCCTGTGATTAATCCTACTCGTGAAAAGAAAAAGAGAGAATAAAATGACCTGTGAACTTTCTCCGAGGTGACGGCATCAAACCCAGTGAGCTCACAGAGCCAGCAAATCCTCCTCACGGCTGATGTGATGACATCACTGACTCAGCCGGAGTTCCTGTCAGTCAGGGAGGTCGCAGCTGTGGATGCTGCTCACCTCTACACTGTCAGAGTCAAAGTGGACATCTCCCTTCCAGCCACTTTTAAGTAAGGACTATTATTACTAGGTTTGTAATGTAATGCATGCTTCATAAATAAACATTAAAAATCCTCACAAACTACAAACATGGCACAGGCTTGACAAGAAGGGCTTGCACTTAAAATGCACTTTTGACATGTCTCGTCGAATGTTCTGCTGCTCTTCATGCAGGTGGAATTTTGGGGATGGCGGTAATGATGTCATGTCATACGCACCCAGGCTGCTCCATGTCAGACTATAGAGGGGTTTATGGAGAGAAAGGAGAATCAGATCTATATTGAGGACTCGGTGAATCACACGTATTCCGTCCCAGGTAAAACATACTCCGGCTATCGATCAAAGGACTTACAGCTCCTGCTAAATGTGCATGTTGCTCTGATTGCTAACAAGTTGATTAAGGTCAAATGTATTTGCACATTTAAAAACAACACAGTTGACCAAAGTGTTTACAGTCAAATATAGTGTTGCAATTAGAAACAACAATAAATTTAAAATAAGAAGAAGAAGAAAGTCAAGAAATGCAAAGGCAACTTCTTCAGTGAGAAACATGTAGAGTCCAATACCAACCCTTGAGGAACTCCACAAGTAAGATGAGTTACAGAAAAGGATTGTTCCCCATGTGTGTACAAAAAGTTATTTGCCTCAGGTATGAACCAAGTTAAAGCTTTACCTTTAATATCAACAAACTGTTCAAGTCTCTTATAAACGTTTATGATGAACTTCATCAAAGTCTGCAGACAATTAGACAGTATTTCAGTTAATATTAATTCTTGACAGTATTTATTGAAGTCATTCAATTAAATAAATGTACTTAATGGCGCTTTAAAGCTGGAGCTAATTTATCAAATTTAGTGCTTGTGGATGACTGATTCAGTTCTTATATGCCATAGCTGTCCTTGCATTATAATTTGGAAATATGTTTAAATTTTATTTTAGTTCTTTGAAATTTCCATTGCATTTCCATTCAATTCCTAAGGTCCCTCCTGTTCATTATCCATTTACGTACTCCTGGTAATATTGTCAATAATTTGAAAGCGGCACAAAAGACTTTTGTTCAGGTTAAAATATCAGTTTCAATTTCATTTGATGGAATTTTTGCTTACTTTTAGGTAGAATCGTTTAGCTGTTGTGGTCATCTGTCCCCGCAATTAGCAAAAAGCAACCAAAATAAACTTTGGCTGGTGTCCTGGTTCTTTCTTCCAATAACTGCCTTCCACATAAACCACCATGTCACTTTTAGCCCACAGATCTTCTGTGGAAATCAAGGCAGAGGCAATTAAGCGAATCAAGAAAGAAATGATGGAGGAGAAGGAACGATAGTAATCCTGGACAGTAAAAATAACAAAAGTTCCTCTGTGCTACTTTAACATTGTGTTCCATTGTTATGCTGATGACACTCAGCTTTACCTCTCTACCAAACCAACCTCCATTCTTTCTCTTTCTGATTTCCTACTGAATTTAAGGCTGGGTTTACCTGCAACTCTAAAACAAAAACAGAAGCAAAACAGGTTCTCCTTATTGGTGCCAAATCCACTATTGCACAGTCCGACAGTATTTCCATCACCATTGACATTTCTTTGAGTTTCTCCCTGAGGTTTCATGATCGATAGTACACTCTCATCTCTGTCTCAAAGAATCTTCCTCGATCAGCTTGTGTGTATTAATGCGACATTAATCAGCTCCCTTCCTCCTTCACACCCAGCAGCGCTGCAATTCTTGTTCACACTCTGCTCAGCTCTCACATTGATTAATGCGATTGCCTTTGATTTTATCTCCCTCACAATCCCTCTATTTGTATCATCTCCAAAACCCCTCTCCATAAATCACATAATTCCTGTCCTTCAGCATCTTCACTGGGTCCTGGTCAAGTATTGTGTAATCTTCAAAGTTATCCATAAGCGATCGATACTTCTCTGAACCCCTGTACATTAACACGTGATTTTAATCTATGTCTCATCTTTTAAAAGTGATCTTGAGTGTTTTGAAAGGCACTGGCATTAATATTACTACTCAGTACTTTAAAGTAAAGTAGGTTTTCTGTATGTTTTCTCCCTCTAGGTGACTACACTCTTCACGTTCAAGTATCCACTCAATATGGCAACAATGACGCAACCATTAAGATCAGCGTACGCCCTCAGTTGATTGGACTCCTCATTTCCCCTTCCACCGTGACACCCTCCATTAAAGAGACCCTCCATCTGGAAGCCTCTATCAACCCCTCTGCCTCAGGTGTGCTCTACACCTGGAGCTTTGGCGATGGCTCCAAAGTTGTCCGAGGCCCTCATCACAAAGTCAGCCACAGCTATGGATCCGCTGGAGTTTATAACATCACTGTATGTGCCAGTAACAACATCACATCACAAAATGCCTCACTTCTGATGGTAGTTATGGAGAAAATCTCTGGATTAACTGTTACATACAATGGACCAAGTGAAGTAGGCTCTTCAACAGACTTCAGAGCTAAAGTAGCCACTGGTACCAGCCTCCTCTGGAAATATGAGTTTGGTGATGGGTCTCTACGAGAGAATCTTACTGAGAGCTCTGTCTCCCACATCTACAAGTTTCCAGGGACCTATATAGTTGATGTAACTGCTTCTAACTCTGTCAGCCAAGCTCATCAGTCTATCATGGTTGAAGTGTATAGTCTGACTCTTGGTGGAGTTTTCCCAACAGAATGCGTCATGAGTGGGAAAGACGTACACTTTACTGCTGTGGTGAATGGAAACATTTCCACGTTGACTTTCCATTGGCTGTTTGGAGACAAAACACCTTTGGTTGTACTGACTGGACAATCGACTGCTGCTCACATGTTTCTGAGACCTGGGATTTTCCATCTCAACCTGACAGTGTTCAGTTTGTTCACCTTTTTATCATTTAGTACAAGTATCTGTGTTGAAAGTCCAATAACTGAAATTGTGGTGCAGTCATCACGGGATGTAGCGGCAGTAGGAGAAGAAGTATGCATCAAAGCTTTAGTTTCACCAGATCAAAATACCGGTTACCAATTTAGGTGGTTTTGTAGCCCCTCTGGTCTCACTGGCGTGACAGAAACCTCCCAGAAGTGCTTTGTCTTCATAGACGAAGGTGTTGAAGAAGTGTCTGTCATGGCAAGTAACACTGGTAGCAACAAAACTGCAAAGGTTAGCTTAACCGTTCAAAAACCAGTTGGCAAACTTTCTGTCGCACATGACGGTCAAGGTGACACGCTGGGAGTCAACAAATCAGTGTCATTTTGGGTTGCCAGTTGTGCTGGCAGCAACGTGTCAGTGGTGTGGGACTTTGGAGACGGGTCTCCTGTGGAGCAGAAACAAAATACATCGCATGTCTTTACCTCAAATGGTAAATTTACCATCACTGCTACAGCATTTAACGCCGTTAGCCAGGATTCTGCAGTCCTTACGCTGAATGTCTTACTTCCTGTTTCAGACCTGAGACTTTACACCAATCAGCCTTATGCTGTAGTAGGAGAAGAAACTCTTTTCACATCAGTTAGCAGTGCTACTGACATTAGTGGCTACTACTGGATAGTTGATGGTATGACCGCAACAACACAGGGCACTAATCAGTTCAAATTTACTTTCCCCAAAGTAGGAGTGTATCAAGTGAAGGTTATAGCCCTAAACTTAGTCAGTAAAAAAGAGGCAGCAATTTTAATTGAGGTGCTTAAAAGAATCGAGGGTCCTCAAATTGAATGTCAAAACCTAACCAACAAAAAATATATACCAACTCTTGAGGAAGTGCTGTTCACAGGATCAGTCACCAAAGGATCCAATGTCACTTATCAGTGGCTTGTCACACAGACTGAAGTTGACCAACAAATCAAGGGTGATGGAGATATTTTTCGTGTGATGGTTGAAACTCCTGGTAGGATTTCAGTTCAGCTCAAAGCCTCCAATATCTTGGGTGTGGCGACAAAAAGTCTTTCTCTTGTGGCAGTGGAGCGTGTTACAGGTGCACACATAGGTACACAATCAAATGCTGGTGGCACTGGGGAAAGCAGTAAACATATCTGTGAATGTGGATACAGGTTCAGACCTGCAGTATCTTTGGTATGTGAACGCGGTTGGTTCACCCCTGCTGACACTCTCGCCCTTTTTCCTCCACACTTTCACTAATCTGGGTCATAACCTCGTCAGGGTATCGGTTCAGAATGCCCTGAGCCAGAGCTCTGGCACCAAACAGTTTTTGGTTCAGGAAGAGGTCCTTGAGGTCGATTTTCAAATTCGTGGAAGGAAACATCCATTTTTTGTCAACGCAAGTGCGCCCTTGTCTTTTTACGGGATCGTCCAAAAGGGTAATGACTTGCATTGGGTATGGACATTTAGAAGTGCCAAAGAGACCATCTTTACCTCCACAAACCCAGCTTTTACCTTCGGATTTCCTCTTGCGGGTATCTACCAGGTGTTTCTGAATGTCTCCAATGGGATTAATTGGCAGACCGTTTCACACAGTGTCACTGTCCAAGAAGCAATCGAAGGTCTTCTACTGAACATCAGCAAAGCCTCTCTCTGCTCTGATGAGCAAGTTGAGTTTATTCCCACAATATCCAAAGGAAGTAATGCGAGCTTTGCTGTAACGTTCCAAAACAAAGACTGGATCCATCGTGAGGAAATCTTTGAAGGCCAGCTCACCACATTAAGCCTTCCCACTGGCAAACACTTAGTAACAGTCAAAGCCATGAACCAGGTCAGTAGTGCCGAGATCTCCTCCAGCATTCTAGTAACTGAGAGTATCCAAGGTCTGCAGATCGTAAACTGTTGTTACGCCACGCTGGAGGCTCTAAAAGGAATACACTTCAAGGCACAAGTTCAAGTTGGGGTTGCGGTCAACTACACATGGATATTTCAGCTGGAAAGGTCTCGGTCCATCTGGCTCATGGGGCCAGAAGTCAAATTCACTCCCCAAGAGAGCGGTTTGTGGTCTGTTTGCGTGCGTGCTAGCAACGGCGTCTGCTCTCAGACAGTAAATGAAACTGTAACAATTGAGTGGCCCGTTAAGAAAGTCAAAATTGTTGGTGATTCACAGAGAATATTTGTTGGACATCCTGTCAGATTGTCTGCAACAGTGGAGGAAGGGAGCAATGTCAAATATCTTTGGGACTTTGGTGATTCTGGTAAAACACTAGTAACAGACTCAAGTGCTATCAGTCATACTTACCATTTTACAGGAAAGTACAGAATTATACTAAAGGTTTTCAACAATGTCAGCCAGGTGTCCACACAGCTACATGTGGAGGTGGAAGAGCTTCAATGTTCCAACCCTCAAGCCTCCCTGGTCCAGAGCCAGTCTCCCATCCTCAGATCTAGACCAAGTCTCTTCGAAGCGAGTGTGAACATAAACTGCTCTGCTTACAGGACGATCTATCAGTGGGAAATCTTTAGGGATTTCTGTTTTACCAACAGGAACAAAGTCAATCTTAGAAGTCAGGAGGATCCAGCATCACCTCTTCTCTTACTTCCAAAAAATTCTCTCGTGATAGGGCACTATTGCTTGGTATTCACAGTGTCATTTCGGGGAACTCCTCTGTTTGTCCAAAAGAAAGCCAACATGACGGTAGTCCACTCTCCATTAGTGGCTGTCATCAAAGGAGGCTCCCACAGACTGTGGCCCAGCGTCAGCGATCTTATCCTGGATGGATCTGAGTCACATGACCCTGACATGGAGCCTGGAGTGGATGATACACTACAGTATCAATGGGCATGCCTAATGAAGGTAAATACTGATGTTGAGGTCCTCTTAATATGGTGATTGTTTCATTGGAATTAAGGTTAAGGTAACAACGCCAGTGTAAGTAGGGTGTATCGTCAGTTCATTGTAACATACTTTTCCTATTTGCAGAACTCCACGGAGTCACCTCTTATAAAGCAGCCCATTGGGAGTATCGGCAGGAGGATGAAAGTGCTCTTCACTCAACTGCAGCCTGGTGCAGTCTACATTTTCACCCTGACAGTGAGCAAGAATGGAAGGAGCTCCGTCTCTGCCAGTCAAACGGTGAATATTACCTATAACAGGCAACTTATCACAGACAATGAAAGCTGCTCGGCATCGCTACACAGAGAACTTTACCTTCTCCTTGTAGCTTTCACTCTACCAAACTAAATGCACAAAGCTAGACGCTTCAGACCTAGTTAGCTTGATTTTTTTGTCCTCACTTCTGCAGCTATTTTGAGTTTAGAGGAAAAAAGTCTGCCATATATGAACCCATATATGAGATTATACCATGACACATCTTGTCTGTACTTGTACATGTGCCCCATAATCATACCTTCATCTTACTTCAAAGGAGAATTGTTGAAATACCGTTTTGAAGTTGTGATATCTCATCTGTTTTAGGTAACTGTGACCGCATCTCCAGTGCTTCATGTGACAGTAGAATGTAAATCCTGCTCCGTCACTTCCTCTGTTTACCACATCAGTTGCAACATCCCCGTCGTACTCGCTGGACAATGTGTTCAATGTGATGACCAGGCTGAGGTAATTACAATGACCCTAAGACGGAGAAGGAAACATTTGATCAAAAATACATGATTAAAGTAAATTCCCACATCTCTGATATTGATTTTGGTGTTTGGCCTAGAAATATTTATGGTTCACATCTTCATAGTACTTGGTTATTCAAAAAAACTACAACAATAAGACACTGACTATTATTAGGAGTAATTTTTGTGCCTTCATACAGTACAGATGGAGAGCTGAGGAGCAGGGTGGCCTGAGTCTCGACCTCAATGATGACACCACCTCTACAGGGAGACGTTCTCGCCACTTGGTGGTGCGTTCAGGTGTCCTGCAGCCAGGCAAGAGTTATTCTTTTGTCCTAAATGTATCCCAGCCTGGCGCCGGGCGGTGGGGCAGCGCCAGCTTGATGGTACAGGTGAACAGTCCACCACACGACGGCCGATGTGATCTCAGTCCAGAATCAGATATACGTCTGATGGAGACGGCGGTCACCTACAACTGCTCAGGTACTGACGCGGTGTTGGCAAAGGTGCTGGAGGGTTTTATTCATCGCTCTGTTTGTGTGTCTTTATTTGAAAACCACCGTTTAGTCTCTAAGCACAAAAATGCTCAGATGAACTTTAGTTTACATGCATTTCATTTTAAGCTAATTCTGACTGTGCTGCAGGATGGCAAGATGAAAGCAAGGCCTCTCAGCTCATCTACACCTTCCAGGTGACAACATGTCAGCCTATTAGCACTGAGTGTCCTCTACTCACACTCTACAGGTGAATAAAGCCCTTCTTACAATTATTGTTATAAAATAAAAGTGTGATCATATCCTAAATATAAAAAAATGCTGTATCACAAAGAAGCATTGAATTAGCTTTTTTTTTTTTTTTTTTTTTTTTTAGGGGTACTCGCTCAACCTTCAGCAGCTTGGTTCCAGCAGGAAGTTCAAGGCACCAAAAAAACCTAATTAGAGTCACTCTGCTGGTGGAGGACCATCTGGGGGCAAAGGCCGTTGTATTAAACAGGTAAAAAAAAAAAAAATTGAAATCAATTCACGACAAGCAACATGCCCAGTTTTTTTGAAAACAAGTTTGTGCAAATATGCTGTATTTATGTAGCATGATTCAACAACAAAGGAATATGACATGTCAGGGGGCGGAGGTCACATTTTTCCAGGGCTTTGTAGCCACGCCCCTTTCTGGGTGAGTAGTTTTTCCCCAGTTATCCCTGGCAAAGTAGAAAGGATCACCCGTGGTCTCTAGCCGTCGGTGATTACCTTTTCCTTGCCGAAATGTCGGGATCATATCCTTGTGACATTCAGTCAAAGATACATTTTGTTCTGATCTTGATTGATCTTCTTGGAAGATCCATGAATGCAATGATGAAAATAATCAAGTCTAATCAAGCCTTCAGCCTTCAGCCACCTCATATAAATCCTTCTTGGATATTAGCCCTTTGATACGATATTCTTGAAGTGATCGTGGGCTTACTTCATGGATAACTTAATATGACTTAATAATAACTTATAAATTCCGGTTTGAGTCAGTAATGGTACACAGATGTCTGCTTTGGTTTAGTGCAGATTTTTACCCAATATTCCTCCACTTCAGAAGTAATCACTGTCTCTGTTTCATTAAAAGAAATTCTACAATGTCTGGTTATTTATTGTTATTTTTAAGAGTTTAAAATCTTTAGGAAACATGGTTGTTACATTTGTGTCTCATCAGCGTAACTCTAGTAACATACTGTATTTAGTTGATTGTCATAGTCTGACCACATGTGAGCACGTATGCATCAAATAGAAGAGACCCAGGATTAGAACCCTGTGGAACTCCGCATGTAGTTTTTATCTATTTAGATGTGTAGTTGCGTTTCATGAAATAAACGTTTGTTTTTTTAAAGCAGAATAAAGGGCTTTTGTTCATGTTAAAATATCAGTTTCAGTTTCATTTAAAGGAATATTTGCGTACTTCCATGGCATCCATGCCATTGATCAGAAAAAACAAGACAAAAATAAATTCTTGCATCATATTGAACTGCATGTCGCTTATGGTACTAAATCACATAAACTAGCTCACGGAGCTACATCGGACATCAGAGCAGAGGTGGTTAAGATGTTCAAGAAAGCAATGACAGAGGAGATACTGAGAGAGTGAACGAAGTAAAGAGCGAACAAAAGTAATAACGTTGGAAAAGAGACTTAACCTCCATCAACTAGAGGACTCAAAATGTTAGAAATTGCAGAAGTTCATCCCTACCATGAAGTCCCACCTAGTTTTTTCAGTCTTGGCACAATATGTTGTAGATTTTACTGTATCAGCCAAGACAGAAACTGTACTGTTATCTGTGTCTAAGCAATTCTGACACAGTCCTTGTGTCTCCATTGTGTAGAACACTAACAGTCGAGAATCCTTTCAGCGGCAAAGTTACGAGTCAGTGGCTCAGAAACAAGAGCCAGACAGAACTGTGGGCCCTCATCCAACATGGCAATCCTCAGGAGATCATCCCTTACTCCATCGCCCTAACCAGCATGCTCAGTCAGGTATGATTTTCTACTGTCATTTGCTCATATTCCAGTGCACAAAAAAACCCAAAACATTTAACTGGAAATTGTGATCATCATAAAAGAGAATTTTTGCTCTTGCTCAAAATCACATTGATGATCCTTACATGTTCTTAAAATGAAGTAAATGTATCTTCAAATGAAGAATTACATGAACAAAATGAACAAAATAGTTTCACCCTCATCACCAGATGGAGTTCAGAGCGAGTGCTGAGGAGCTCACAGACAGCAGGGAGATCCGGGACAACGTGACCCACGTTCTCGCCTCTCTACCCGTGACCTCGTTGCGGGACGTTGACCAGCTCAGCTCGGCGCTGACGCAGCTAACTGTGAGAATGCACACCGGTGTTATTACAAAAAATGCGAAAACGTAGACAATCTTAGAACGTGGTCGTTGATTTTCTTGTGGGTAAGTCAACCGGGACATTTTTAATCCGAAATATGAAGAAATGCCTGGAGACAGGACTTCGTTTTCTTCGTTCCTGAAGGCGTTTCACCTTCCACCACGTCCTCAGCTGTTCTGGATCGAAGGGGAAATGTCTTCAAGAGCCAAGAAAAAAAAAGCTCCAGTTGCGTTTGATTTACTCCCCTGGACCACTGAGAAGCTACACCAGTACGCTTAGTTGAAATTATATCGTTGCCCTTCGTTTCAGGCTGTTCCCAGTCAGCTGCTGTGCGGGAGCTGTCAGGAGAGAGTTCTGGAAGCTGTGGGGAAAATGATCCATGTGATCGAGGAACAAATGAGTCCTGCCGATCTGCCAGATGCTTCCACAGGAGGAAACATCCTGAGTCTCATAGGTGCCAGCCAACCATCGTTTCCCAACACGAAACGGTTACTTGGTGCTGACGATGTGAAATTTACCTGCTGCTCTCCGTTTCTTTTTTCAGGCAGCATCCTGGCTGCTGCGTCTGAGTCAGTCGATGCTTCTGGTTCTCACTCGGTCTACACGAACAGTCTGCAGGAAGCTTCAGCAACCGTCGCATCAGCTCTGGGCCACGCCGGAGCCCTGATGCGCACGCTAATGAATTCACGTGTTCAGGGCCAAGCACCCCTTTCGCTTTCCACCAGCATATCAGTACAGTTGGTTTCCTTGGAGACCCTTCTGACCTCCTCTGCACGGCCAAGTCAAACCGGTCCAGTGGACACCAGGTCACCACCTCACAGTTTGCTGAAAGATCTAAAAGGGCTCCACCATGTCAGTTTCTTATCCCCACCTCCCTTAGTGCCCACCTGAAGAGTCAGGAGTCTGAGGTGATCCAGGTGTTGTTGAATATGGACAGAGCTCTGACCTTTAACCCTTTGTTGACTACAAGCAACCCTCCCATCTCCACCGCTGTGGTTGGCATGGAGCTCAATACTCCTCAAGGTCAGCCCATACCCATCCAGAACCTGGACCCAGAACAAGCAATAAAGGTCACCCTGCCCAACGTGTACCCTTTGGCACAGAGGAATGGAGGTGGCAATGAGGGAATAAGTGAAGCTAGGAAGGAGGCATGTCTTAGTGTAACTCTCCCCAAGGAAGGACAACTGAACTTCATAGTAAAAGCTCTGGATGGTCTGGATGAAAATGCTGGTTTATTTATCTCCTTCAACTTCAGTCTGGCTCCAGGTACAGTCAGTTACTAATACCCACAAAAATATGTACACATATTATTACCTAATTCTAGCAGCTTGTCAGTTTTAGACACTCCTTTCTCCTAAACCTGCAGCTTAGTGGCACCATGTGTAGTTTTTTTCTGAAAGAAAATAAGAGTTCCCTTTTAACAAACTTTGGAAAAGCACATATTGTTGATAGACGTGCTGTTAATAAAACGCTTTCGCTTCCAGTCCTCTCCTTCCCTGCTATTAACAAAAGGCATCCAAAAAATGGCATGCAGAATAGCTAAACCATAGCTAATCTGTTAGCTAGCTGGTGATTAAATGACTACTGGATCACACTCGAGCTTGATTCATTCTTGCGTGTCGATGCAACGGCGTAGGTGTGCGCCTCTCTCCAAATGTAACTATATGTTGTGTCAATGCAAACCTCAAGAAATGTGATTGGTCTGTTAGATTTGTTCTTCTTCATCTTCGTATTCCCTTCTGCTACTACCTCCCTGCATCATTTTCAAGTCAGGCAGAATAAAAGTTTGCTGCAAAGTCTGTAAAAATGACTAATGCTTAAAATTTATCAGCGCCAACTCATGTAAGTTGCTATAAGGGTAGTAAACAAAAAAAAAGCTTCAAGCTACTGCGCTGTGGAAAAGATTTCACACTACCATCGAGTGGTTGGGGGTGTAATTACAGAGTGACACCAACATCCAGGTGCAGCTTCCAAAAACGGTGCAGACCCCAGGCGTATCTGCTAAGAAGAAGCAAAAATCAGTTAAAACATTATGTTGTTAGCATTTATAGTTTTTATTTCAACACCACCCTAGTTTTCAATGGCAGCATACAGTTGATTTCACCCAGAACATCGTAACAGGCTTACACCAAACAGAAAGCCTCCTCTGCAGATGAAATGTCAAGTGAAAATCAATAATGTGGCTTTAAGGTTTACAAGAATGCTTTATGTTCATGTTTTAAAGGCAGCTGTATCATTCTAGATTGACATTTCAGTAGTTCCCATTATGGCTGACTTTGAGCTCTCAAGAGGAACAATGTTTCTGAATTTAACACTTAAGTTTTGAGGGATCTGTTGTGTTTTTTTCTATACAACAAACAATCTAGCATGTCAAGTTAAAGTTGTATTATATTCCTAAATAGCAGCATTTTCTGTCTCTAGTCTGCCTAGTAAGTCTAGATCCAATATTTACTCTCTTTTGGCTCTGTTTGCAGTTTCTACCAGCTCCAGAGGGAAATATCTGGCTGCTAAATGCCCCGCTACATCCAAAAGTTAACCGCTAAATTTTCAACTAGCATGGCTGACATTGAGTTTGGCTCCTCTTTGGCCAAAAACCTCAAAAAGACATAAAGCACTGTAAAGCTTCGGTAAATTTCATAATTGCTAACAGAGTGCTATTTGCTTCCACAAAGGTCATAAATACGTGGAAGCAAATAGCAGACTGGAAAACTCAGCCTCTCTGTTTCAAACTTTCCTTAGTGTCACTCGAATATCTTTGAATCACAAATTGAGCAGGTCAGACGTTACATTGTTCCTGCGACATTTCAGGATGTCTGAACACTGACATTAGTCTACGACATGTGGCACCCATAACTATAAATTAGCTTCATAGCATATAAGTGAGTGTTTTCATGAATTATGCATTTAAAAGCCAATGCATTATGCACATGTAGGAGCGTCTCCGGTGAGGCTGGGACATGCTAAGACGACCGTCGTCCCCGACATGCCAGGCTCTAATGCATCCCAAGAATCCGTCGTGAGAGAGTGGACTCTCAGTCTCCCCGCCAGTTCCAGCAGTTCCTCAGAGGAAACCATCTTTCTGTCTCCACTGTGAGTCTGTGTATGTTTGAGCTCCGATTTCCCGTTTTGATTCATTAAGGAAGCAAGTTTATTTGTAGAGCACAGTCCGTACACAAAGCAATTCAAAGTGCTTTACAGATACAAAAAATCAAAAGAAGACAAATAGAATCATTCCATACAAGCATAAAAATAATCATTCATAAATTAAATTAAAAATTAATTTAAAAGAAAAATAAACTAATTTAAAAATGAAGAGTGCAGATAAAATCCTTTCAGTTGTCTGAACATTGTCAGACTTGAGGTCTGTCTCACATCTTCTGGAAGTCTGTTACGAATTTTAGGAGCATAAAACTGAAATGCAGCTTCACCTTGTTTAGTCCTGATTCTGAACACCAGCAGGAGACCACTACCTGAGGTTCTCAGAGTCCAGGTTGGTTCTTATGGCTCTAACATGTCAGAGATGGACTTTGGGGCTAGACCATGAAAAGACTTGTACACAAGTAGAGCTGTTTTAAAGTCTATTCTCTGAGAGACAGGAAGACAGTGCAGAGACCTCAGGACTGGACTAATATGGTCGTATTTCCTGGTTCTCGTCAGGACCGGTGCAGAGACCTCAGGACTGGACTAATATGGTCGTATTTCCTGGTTCTAGTCAGGACCGGTGCAGAGACCTCAGGACTGGACTAATATGGTCGTATTTCCTGGTTCTAGTCAGGACCAGTGCAGCAGCGTTCTGGATGTACTGCAGCTGTCTTACAGCTGGTTTAGAGCCCAGTGATCAGGGCTTTATAGTTGGTTAAAGCTGCTGATGTTATTGCTTTAATGTGGCTGTTAAAGTTCAAGTCTGAATCCAATATTACCCCTAAATTTCTGACCTGATTTTTAGGTTCTAGAGAGAGAGTCTCAAGGTGACTGATAACACTTTCTCTTTGTTTCTGTGGGCCACAGACAATGATTTCAGTTTTGTCTGAGTTTAACTGGAGAAAGTTGTTTTGCATCCAGACACTGATCTGTTCGATGCAGTGACACAATGAATCTGCTGTCAGTGAAACATAGATCTGAGTATCATCTGCTCGCGTTGTGCCTCGCATTAATATACATTCTTTTTCTTTTTCCCCAAAACAGTTTGAACAGAACACATAAGCCCTTTTCTGTCAACCTGACCTCATCTCTGATTGACGGAGGGCCCGTTCGGGTGTCGGTGTGCGTGTTCAGCTCTCTGTGCCAGTATTACAGCGTGACGGAGAGGCGCTGGAGCAGCGAGGGTCTTCGGCCACTGGAGGGCAGCACACTGCAAACGGCACAGTGTCTCACCCACCACCTCACCATGTTTGGGGCCAGCTTGTTCGTCCATCCCGGAGCCGTCATCCTCCTGCCGCCGGTATGCGGGAACACAAAGAATCACACGGCACAAACAGAAATATAACTTTCCAGACTGAATGACAGTCACCATCCAGCTCTCCTCCTGTGCACGTGTCGCGTCTGTAGTCAGGAGGACCCGTGAGGAACATGGTGGCGGGGATGGTGTGCGCTGTACTGGTTCTGCTTCACCTGCTGGTGGGGCTCATCGCACACAAGCTGGACCACGTGGACAGCCTGAGACTGTGCCAGGTCCCCCTGTGTGGTCGGCCAGGACTGTACTGCTACAGAGTTCTGGTGAAGACTGGCTGGAGGCCGGGGGCAGGTCAACCAGAGGCAACTTATTATTGAAATAAAACTGCATTTTGACATGTGGATTTATGCGACTGCACCACAGAAAACCATCATTACTTTGATATTACCCATCAGGCACGACGGCACACGTTGGCGTCAGTCTCCATGGCGTGAGCAAGAGCGGTTCTCGGCACCTGCAGAGAGACGGAGCCTTTCAGCGCGGCGGCCTGGACCAGTTTCACGTCGAGACGGATGAAAACCTGGGAGAGATTTGGAAAATTCGCATCTGGCATGACAACACAGGTATCCGTCCAACACAAAGAAAAGGAATATTTATCATTATCCATCCATCTATCAATCGTACAGTCTCTCCAGGGTGTCCTGGATCTGCCCAGGAGCCTCCTTCTGATTGGACGAGCCCGAAACACTTCCCCAGGAAGGCGTCCAGGCGTCCTTATTGTTGAAATCAGTATTTAAAGGAGCTGTATGTAAGAAGATTAATAAAACGAATCATAAAATGACCCTGATATGTCAAAAGACATTTAAAAATCATGTTCATTTCAAATACTTATGTCACTGACAACAGCACTCAAGCCAGGATATTCCCTTTTAAAAAGAGGACTTGAGGGCTGCAAGTCTTGTTTTTGTTGTCATTTCGTGTTTTGGCCTGAAGCGCCACCCTCCACCTATCTCCCAATCAGGAAGTCAGTAGTGTTTCGGCATCCGGGTTGCCAGCTCCGCTCTCATTATCGCAGCAGCCGCTACGAACGTGTTGGATGTGAAAATGGCTAGTTTACCAAAACAAAAAAGACCTCGTTATGAATCCGAGTTACGTCGTGACAAGGTCCGCAATAAAACAAGGATTTGTATATGAGGTGCTTTTGATAGATGGAGAGGGCTGAAAGCGGAGAAGAATTTGAAGACAGACGCCAACGTTGCTGATTTTCTCCTGGACAGGTAAGATTCATAGCTAAATGTTTGGCTAACGCTAATTTACTTGGGCAAGGTAACAGAACAAGGTAACAAAGAAATTTCAGTATTCACTACGTCGGAGTATTCACTAGTTAAACAAAGTTATGCATGTTCGTGCACAGTAACGCTAGCGCATAACGTTATGGAGCAGGTGGGTCATCGAATTGAAAAGGTAAATAATTATTATTTAGAATATAAAAACGGTGACTGATATTGCTAACAATAGCAATGTAACGTTAGGCTAATAAGCGGAGCCCGTCAGTCATCGTGCCGTGGAAAACATTAGCATGGCCATGGTAATGTGAAACCTCATTGAGACAGTAGCCTAACGTTACCACGGTAAAACGATTTCTTATTCATTCTTTGCATATATTGTGTATTACACGTGCTGCAAATTGACCCATCTGACCATTGCTAACGTTAGTTATTAGTGTCAGTCTTTTCTGATGGAACTGATAAAAAACGTTAGCCATTGATGACGAATGCAGACGTAATTTTCCCCGCATTATCTTTGGTTAGACACTAGTCTGGTAAATGTGTTGGTTGTTGCATATTGTGGTAAATGTGTAGAGTGTTCCATAATTATGACAAAAACGCTTGTCTCTTTAGCTATTATGGCCCAAGCACTTCAACCCCAGGTAAAAGACAGTGGAAGAAGCACCACCTGACTGCACCATCACTCTCCAGTATTGGACATGTATCGTCTGAAACGCTTTCAAATCGGTCAGTGATCAGTGCCACGTTGTTTTCATTTTCATTTCATATTTGGAAGCATTTTTTGTCTAAAACAACTAAACTATTTATAGAGAAGACCTGCCACCTACAGAGGAAGCATTGGAAGATGAGGAGTGCACTGTGGATGCCTCAGAAGTTCTAGAGGAGAGGTATATAAATACTCTCAAGCTTTCGAATTTGTCTAAATATAAGAAATAATTTTGGTGGTGCTGCAAAACAGCTGATTCCTGCCAAGAGTTTCTTGTAAGTTGTTATAGTTTGAAAAATAGTTGTCAATAATGTATGAAACTAACATGCAAGATGTTACCTTGATGTTGGATATTAGCTTATTGATTACCATAAGTACCTATCCAGAGGTGTCATTGTGGTCAATCAGATGACCCACTTACATTACTAACAATCATCATCATTAGCAGTAAATAATGTTCAATTGCCATGCTTTTTGTGTCTGTCCATTATATTTCTGTATTATTTTGTAGGAGCTGTGGCTTGGGCTCCTACACCATGTCACAAATGAACACAGGTGGGTACAGGGAGGCTGCCAGCATGCAGACTTGGAATCAGGGGGAACTCAAGAGTGGCTTGAGCGAGGCTCCACGGCACACGAGGCCCTGAAGAGTATTGTGTGAAACAAGCGATGGCTCAACAAAGTTCACAAATACCTGAACTTCAGGTAATTTAATGAGTGTGTACACATACTGTACCTAGAAAGTGATTTTCAAAAAAATCAAAAAATGTCTCTATGTCCCACCCCCACAGGTCCACTGCTGATCTGGAGTCCTTCCAAAACCATAGTTTAATGTATGCCAGCAAGTGCTCACCATTTAGCCCTCCTGTCTTTAAGGCCAGGATGCTCCTCGCAGCGATGGATTACAACTACCACAAGGACCGCCCAGAGTTGTGCAAGTCTGATGGAAGCAAGCAGTAAGTGACATGCTCATTTCTACTTGTTGGATGTTGGGAACCATTTTACCTGATTACACCATTGAAACTCTATATAAAACACTGTACTGTAAAACATGGCCCTTGGAATGTAAACAATCTATTTTCTCTGCTTTTATTTTAGGTACAGGAGGCTGTACAAGAAAAATGCCCAAAGGTATATGCTGTACACTAAGAAGACATCGAAGACCTATGGCTACATCCCAGAACTGCAAACAAAGATTCTGCAAAAGAGGCTAGCTGGCAAGGGAACGCCCAGGCGGAGGAGTCTTCGGCCCGATGACCCCAGAAAGTACAGCCCTCTTCCCCCTGTGCCGGCACCAACCAAGGAGGAACTCCTGCGCACCCAAGTCAGGAGAGGTCTTGGTAGGTAGAATACCAGTTTATTTCTTTTGCATCTGCGGCTACATACCACACACCAAGTTAGATGTAATGCATATTACATTTAATTTTAAAATAATCTAATTTCTGTTTTTATTTTGCTCTCCTCAGTGTCAGCATTCCAGAGTGAAGACCAGTGAAACCCGTTTCCAGAGCCTCTCAGCCCTTGTCATTTCCATTTTCTGCCACAAGCTGCTTTTAAACCATTTCATAAAGTTTCCACAGTACAGAGCAGTTAATTGTTCAATAGTTATTTATACTATTTATACTGTTTATCCCTCGTTTTATTTATTTATTTATTTTTTACTGTTCCTCTATATCGTAAATAGGAAAGCATTGTTATTATAAATAAACTTTTTTTATTGAACAAGGAAGAAGGCTCTTTACAAACTTGGAACAAAACAAACAATTTGTAAAAACAAAGTATATACAACAAGTAACTTCAAGTAAACTGGAGTCGGTAAAGTTTGTTCAAATTGTGGATAGAAAGGCAGTGTACTGGCCTTGAGGGTCAGGGTATGTGTCCCTTATTCTCCAAATGCAGCAGCTGGGGATAACACAACGGTTACCCTGGCCCAGTGATCCATGCTGCCAAAAGGTGTACTGGCGATAAGCAGCATATCTAAACTGCCTATTATCATCACCTGGCTCTGTAACTTCTGCTACCACCAACACACCATTCCTGTAGTCTCTGTGTAGACGCAAATAGCCATCTTCCAAGCAGTAAAATGGTCGAAATGAGGCAATTTGCCTATGCAGTGCTCAGGCCCCTGGCCACAGCATTTCCTTTCTGCATCTGTGGCCATCTCCCTGCAGTTCCCACAGGTACACCATGGAAGAGCAGCTGCAGGTGGGAGAGTGGTGCTATCCAATGGAGGCAGGGCATCAAAAACCAATCCAGGGTTCTGGGAGAAGATTCGGGTTGCTAGTGCTCGTAGCCCCATTTCACTCATGTTTTGAATGAGTTCCTAAGTAAACAAACCACAAAAATAGCATTTGGCATTTACATTTGATTAAAACTACATAAGATGCTGACATAGATACAGATGATGATATTACAAGTCATAATTTTACTGCCCAGCTCTCATCAGCCTCAAGAGAGGGTACCTCAAAAGTGAGGTCTAAATCAGGCTGAAACAAGTGAGAGCAGTACAAGCAAAGATCATCTGGTACAAGTGCTAGGCTACCTTGACATAAACGTGTATTCTAAGCATATTCTATCTTTTAGCCTGTGCAACAATTTAGTGTTAGTTTGGAAGTATCAGGCGTAATTCCACGGCACATCCTCAATACCAAAAGCGCATAATTTGGTCCACATACATGGAACATTTGGACGTGTTTTTGATTCAAATTCTACACGTCATGTAATTTTTCATATAGCCTGATGTATTTTAGGAAAATTACCCTCGACTTTACATGTGGTATTGTCGACGTTACAAAAAGTTACCATCGATATGAGCCTATAGTGTTTCCAACCAAACAATAAATTACTGCATAGCCCAAAATTAGAATTTGCATGGATTTCTCAAATGCGTTCATAAAAAGCTTTACATCGCAACACTAGCCTAATAAAGACATTTTTAACAGGGTAACTAACTGAAAACTTATGCTCCGACTGAAATGTGGTAACATTTACGATTCTATTTGGCTAATCGCCATTAGTAAATTTTGCAGTACATTATTACTTCGCAAAAGATGTTTCATAAAGCAATAAATATAATTAACAGAAAATAAACTTACTGTGTAGGACTCATCGCTTGCCATGGCAGCCTACGTTCCTGCTGCATTCTGCAGCCAACCTGGCAACCTCTGGTCGGGGAGGAGGGGGAGGGTACACGCCGCTCAACAGTATTTTGAAAGTGACTGCAGTACCAGTTTTGGCCATAATCTTACAAACGGCTCCTTTAAAATTTACAGAAGGTGGATTTGATACTGCAGATGATCAGTGTACATGATGATGCTCAAAGGACCAAAATAACATCAGGAAAAAAAAAGAAGTCAGCATTACACGAGTTTTACTTGTAGGGGTGTGAAAAAATTGATTTGGCAATATATTGCGATTTTCGGCCGCCCAATATAATATCGATTTTTTTACAATGCTGTCAGTTAGCGCTGGGCAATATGACGATACATATCGTGAGGACGATAGAAAAGTGTGTATCGTGCCATTTCTCTTCTATCGTTTCTATCGTTTCTAACCTAATTTTATCAATCATTACAGCAAATATGTAATTAAATAACCTGCAACGATAAATTTGATAGAATCATATCTACTTCTACAAAGTAGCCTTTTATGTTTGTACTTTTATTTATGGTTAATGCCTTAAACAGAGTTCTCTTCAACCCTGATGTTTGCTTTAGACACTTTATATTGGTTTGCAAACTTTGCACTACAAGGTTACAGATTTCAGAAAGTTGAAAAATAATTTGTGTTTATTTTTTATAGCTGAACTTCAGTGCAAAAATGTATTTTTCCTCTCAGAAACTGTTGTGCACTTTAAAAAAAAATGTGAAAGCTACTGTACCTCTGTACCTACCTGTTTTTGCTGCACTAAAATGTATGTTTGTGACAGTTCAGCTAAATGTCCTTTCAAAATAAAGTTGAAAAGTAAGCAATGAAATTTTTGTCAAACTTTTCAGAGAATAACTGAAAACATATATTAGTATGGTATATCGTGATTTATATCGTTATCGTGATATAAAATAGTCCATATCGTGATATATGATTTTTTCCCATATCGTCCAGCACTACTATCAGTATGTTGTAATGGTTACTTAAATGTGCAAAAACACTAATAATAAACAATAAATAGGTTGTTTTGAAGCAAATAGTTTTGACTCAATTTGTCCTCTGAATGATCAATATCATCTGATGAACATATACAGCAACTTGATTTTTCATCTCTACTTTTAATATAAATATTAACTGGGTAGAATATCGCAATATATAATGATATCGCAATATTAACTGAGTAGAATATCGCAATATATCGTGATAATATCGCTTTGTGACCCAAGTATCATGATACATATAGTGCAAGGTCCTTGCCAATACTCACCTCTAATTATTTGACAGAAGATCAGCAACATTCAATTAGATTCCACTGAAAAAAAAAAGAAATTTCTATTAGTATATGTTAATGTCATTCATCTATATGCAGGTTTGGACCCGTCGTGGTACGTTCAGCATGTGGTGGTGTGGGACCCCCAGACTGACCACATGTTCTTCTTCCTGCTTGACGATTGGCTGTCGGTGGAGAACCAGAGGAACGGCACCGTGGAGAGGGAAGTTCTCGCTTCATGTAAGTGTTTCTGACATTAAAAACTGTAATTTCTATGTGAACGAGACGCGTTCTGCTCTTTTGTCGAAAATCTGTCGTGGTTTCCCGAGGTCTGGATAAAAAAAACCATGACATGTTCATCTAAAAGTACCGGAGAAACACGTGCAGCAGCTCCCTCTTCAGTCACGTCTTTGCAACTCCATCCATTTATCCATTATCTTAAGTTTAATCCTATGTAGGGTCACATAGATCTACTGGAGTCTATCCCAGCTGTCTTTGCTGTCTTTATCGTTTGTCCCCTCCAGGTCCAGAGGACCTGGCCCAGTTTCGAAGGATCCTCGCCTCCCAGCTGACATTCGGGATGGTGGAGCGCCACCTGTGGGTGTCGCTGTGGGAGCGCCCCACTCACAGCTGCTTCACCAGGGGTCAGAGGGTCACCTGCACCGCCCTTCTGCTGCACCTCTACCTGGCGCTGGGAGCCCTGTGGTACGGAGCTGTTGGCTCTCAAGGTCTCAGGTGAGATGTTTTACCTGAACAATGGATGTCGATTTACAGTAGTTAGTGAAGTTTAAGACTGAGAAGATATAAAGCATTCAAGGTACTGACAGGAGGAAACTGATTTGTACCCCTTTTAAACAAGTGGACCTGTGTCGACCCGTCTGCTGGTTAACGGGGAGACGGTTGCCGTGGGGATGGTGATTGCTGCTCTGGTTTTTCCTGTCCAGTGTTTCCTCTGTTTCCTGTTCAGGAAAGCTCAGAGTCAGGTAAAAGTCAACACTCCTTCAAGCGACTTGCTTTTTTTTTCCTTTGGTATTTAGTGCTGACAGTCGTGTGGAAAAGGTAGCACCTCCTCTTTTAAACTTTGCGTTTTAGAGTAAAAAATGTAATTAAAAAAGGAATAAAATAGTTGCTGGACGTATATCTGGAAGGGATCAAGAAAAAAAAATCCACTGTCACAAGACCTGGACCCTGGTTGACCTGGACCCTGGTTGAGCAGATCACGAACGTCTCTGTATACCAGAATATTCTATGCCAGTAAATGAATGAATAAATGAAAAGAAGGTTTTGGACTGTCCTGGTCAAAGTCAAAGGTGACGAAACAAAATGCAGCAGCGGGACCTTCAGATAAGAGTGACACGTAAATGTCCAAAAACCTCCATGAACTGGAAAAACGTTATGAAGAAGAACAGCCCTTTACATTGATGCACTGATGCATACCTGTCATGTTTTGGATTTGAAAATAAGGGAAATTTTCTGTCGCAGTCCCACCATCCCAACCAGCTCCAGTATATCTTACATTTTTGATGTAGAAAAAAGCTGAAATCACAGCTGCACTACTTCCTGAACTTCAGCCAGCTCTTTTGTTTCCTGTGTGTCATTATTGGACAAACTGATCAATCCAGATGTGTCTGACCATTGCTGTGAGGTCAGACACACCTGGATTAATCAGTTTGTTAATTAATGGTACTCAGGAAACAAAGCAGCTGGCTGAAGTTCAGGAAGTAGAGCAGCTGTGCTTAAAGCCACGTTGACATAATGTGAACATTCATTATAGACTAAATGAGACACAAAAGGGGTTTATATGAAGAGTATTTATTTGAAGGGACTTGCATATTTTTTTTGTTAATTTAACATTGCTTGTATTTACATTTACATTTGATTTTCATTCCACACGTTGTTTTCATTTCATATTGCTCTTCTTTTAGCAATGAGTTTTTCATCTCATTTCACGTGACTTTTCTTTACTCTTTTAATGACTTGTTGTACTCATTTGTTGCAGACTTTGCATTCTTTATGACTGTTTTTGAAGGAGTGTATTTGTGGACTGGTCCAGAGTAGTTTATTTTACATGAGAGAAAAGCGCAAACAGTTCTGTTGTCTAATGACATCCTATTCTCTGTAACAATCTTTTTTTTTTTCGCGCGCTGTCACTCATCGGATGTCACACACTAACCTCGTGACATCTACCACCTACAGTACCTGTAGTAGTTACTGCTGTGGCAGTTATCACGAGACAAGTGACAGATCTCAGATTGGGAATGTTTTCTTTTTTTTTTTTTACTCCGCCCAATACAGTATTATTTTTTAATAACGCTGGTTAAAATACGGGAAAAATACTAATACGGGAGGACGGCGGCAAAATACGGGTATCCCCAAAATGGGATACTTGACAGGTATGACTGATGATGACTGATGACTTCAGGTTACTGCTGCTAAAGGTGGATCTACAAGCTACTGAACCCTGCAGGTAATTAGCATCGCCCAGCAGTATTTATTTAAATTTTTATTATTTGCATCAGTAATAACATGGTGAACCAAAAGTACATGCTGTTCTTCATCTGAGGATCTTTTTGCCAAACATTAAGACCCCCCCCAAAAAATACAAAAACAAAACGTAGGATAAAAAAGAGACGGTACCAACGTTTTCATCTTGACTTTCGCCTAGTGATTTAGTTTGACGCGCTAATGTGCTCATTTTGAATATGGAGATGCAGATCAGATGTGCCGCGTTGTCTTTTGTTCTGCGTCAGAGTTGTTCAGGCTGCTGTGGTGTTTTCTTCTTGTTCGCAGGTAACCGTAGACGTGTCAGTCCCCCCCTCTCCTGTTTGTCAGTACGTGGAGATGGACTACCACCTGAGCCAATCAGAAACCTCCGGCCCCTCCTTCCTGTCCTTGTCAGAGTCCTCCGGCCTCGTCCAAGAAAGTCCTTCATCTGTGAGAACCTCACACACCACAGTACACAATCTTCTTCCAGTGTCTCATTTCTTGAAATGACGTCCAGCGGGTTCTTCCGTCTGTCTCTAGTTGCTGGACAGCAAGGCGCTGGACTCCAGCATCCTGGACTTCTGGGCCGCCTCCGGCTTGATCCCTCAGACGGATGCAGCACATAAAGAGGAGGGCGTGACGACGTGGCCGTCATGTGACAGCCTCCTCAGCTCACCTGCAGGCTCGAGCCCCGCCAAGGCGTCCTCAGGTCGCGACCTCTGCGAAGCTTCCCGCGCACAAGTCTCGACTCACCAGCTGAGGCGGAAGAAGGCTTTGATGCAGCTCCACCTGGCCTCGCCCGCCTCCCCTACCGGAACCGCCGCCCTCCTGACCGATGACGTTTCCAGCTCTCACAGCTCTTCTGTCGATCCAGGAGCAAAAGTTCTCCACATGAACCCCACTTCAGATCAAATCCACAACCGCAACATGACAAGGCTCCTGACTCTGTCTGGTGAGAAAGTGTTGAGACTGAATGGACGTCAGTTCTTCTAAGTTATTATCATATATATCTGTTTTTATGATTATTATGTTTTTTTGTGGCAGAAGAGGATTTGTTAATGTCTATAGCAGCAGAAAAGGACACAACAGATGCAAACAAAAGCAACTCTGACAGCGGCCGGGGCTCTCCCAGAACCACGTCCTCATTCTCAGCCAAGTAAGAAGGAGCTCTGTGGATCATCCCAGATGTTCCCTCGCTTTGTTTTGTGTGTTATCGCAACAGCTTTGTCTTTTTTAGGCAGAGCAGCAACTGGAGCAGCTGGTCAGAAGACCAGAGTGAAGATAAGTCCTTGAATGGAGCGGAGATCAGCCCGGCGGACCCTTCAGGGTACGGGTCCGGACTTTACAAGTGTCCCTCTGTGCTGTCGGTGGAGTCTGTGGCCAGCACCTTCCTGCCAGGACCTTCTCAAGACTCAGGATGCTCCTTCTCCACAATACGCTTAGGTAACGGGCTAAATATTATCCCCAGTGTGCTTTTCTATGGGCAGTTTGCATGTTCTCCCTACGTTTAAGTAGAATTTTTCTTTTCCAATCCAAAACCTGTAGGTCAGGTTGATTGCTGCTTTGAAATTGTTCCCTGCAGTCTCACCTTCAGCAGCCAAAGAAATGACGCTTGGATGGGAAGATGTGACCAAATCTGATGTGTTCTACAGCGACAATAAAAAAGCATGAATCTTCATCCTTAGTGAGAAAGATTCATAAGAATTTTGTCTTTTAGTATGATGTCCATCCAAAGCTCACATTAAAACTAGAGTAGCAATAGCAAAGCAATATGATAGCTGTGTAAATGCCAGTGCAGACACCAGCAATTGAATCCAACTGAAGAGATGACCCAAAGAGAGTGGTGCACAGGAGATGATCACAGGAGTGGTCATTTGTGCAGGAAGGACAAGGCGACTTTATTTCCACAGCTCATTTCAAACACATTCGAATCCGAAGGGCTGTCTTTACATGTGGAAAAAGTACATCAGAACATTAGAAAGAATAGATAGTCAAATCTGGGTTAAAATCCATAAAAAGAACAGACCTTAAAAACACTTTAAACACCAAAGTGTCTAACCCAGGATTGTCTTGATTCCTCTGGAATCAACTAGGAAGCAACTTTTATTCTTCCCTCTTTGTTGCCAAATGCACTCATCTCTGTTCTGTATTTTAGTTTGATTGCATCAGGCTATTTGCATGTTCCAAGCACTTGTAGAGTCAACCTAATGGACCATAGTCATTTTGTAAAAGAGCCAAGGAAATATGAGCGTTGTCTGTAAAACTGTACCTGGAGGGAGCATGTAGAGGTACAATCACAGTGGTTCAAGAATCAACCCCTGAGGGACTATTTGAGCAGTGCTGCCACATAAAGATGTACCAAACTAACAGACAAGCCCAAATGTACACAAGTTGAGTTAAGAGATGTGTACACGTGCATTTACATTGTCTGTCTGTTTAAAAAAATCAGTTTAAGGTTCATTTGAAGGAATATTTGCTCACTTTTTGGAAGCGTCTTCTAGATCTTGGCATCTCCCATCACTGCTGTTGGTGAAAACCAGGCAAAATAACTTTGGACTCCCATACAAACTGTGTATCTCTTCACAGCACGATGTCACAGGTCAGCAGCTATTAGACAAGCTCACATTTGACATCATGGCAGAGACTCAGGAAAGTTGAAAAGAAGAGGAAGTAAAAGCAACTTATTCTCAGTAGAGATGGGAGGACTGACTGAGCTGAAGAAGATAAATGTTCCTTTGCGCTGCATTAAACTTTTTTCTCATTAGTTTTCAGTCACAAACGTCTTCTAAATGTATCATACGTGCCGTTTTAATAGGAGCACATAGAGCCTCTATATCCACACTAATTCTATGGATTTGAATGAATCTAAAAACTATTATTCAAAGCCATGGATAAGTAGATATAATTTAAATAATTATTTGATATATCCATCTATTATCTATGCCCGCTTAATCCTCTGCAGGGTCACGAGGATCTGCTGGAATTCTTTAATATAATCTTAATTTAAATATTTGGAAAGATAGAGAATTTCTTGGAGGGTTTAGAGGTGAGTGTGTAGTGATATGTGGGTCCTGGTGTTTGAGAGAAGTGTATTTGTTTTTAGCCAGCTCTTTCAAATGTGTATTCTTTCTTTTAAGTAAAAAATTGTTTCATCTCACTAAGAGCACATGGTTCCTGGATTCAGTTTAACATTTCACTTAACTCTGTGGTACAGCTGTTTTCTGTTTAACAGTACTTTTAAAAATATATATATATTAATTAGCAAAAACAAAACCCTCCCTCTGCAGGGGTCGCTCGAGGTCAGCCCGGCAGGGCGCTCCCTCCCTGGGCCCTGCATGCGCTCTACCCGCTGGTTTCGGTGCTGTTGGGGGGCTGCCTGGCGGTGGTGGGGCTCTACGGAAGCTCCTTCTCCAGGACGGTGGTGCTCATGTGGCTGGTGACTGCTCTCTCTGCGTTTCTGACCTCTTTTGTTGTCCTGGAGCCTCTCAAGGTGAGCTCACACAGGTGGTGGAGTTGGACTCTTAGGTGCCTGGTGAGAAGATTCTCTCATCCCGCGTCCTCTCCTTCCTTTGACAGGTGTGCGCGCAGGCTTTGATGTGCACGGCCCTGTCCAGGCCGGTGGATCCAGAAGTAGAGGAGGTGCTGGCCAAGGAGACCACCGTGGTCCGGACGTTTGGGGAACACGGTGGGAAAGTGAGGCCGCCATGCGGCTACGGGCTGCTGCAGGCCAAAGAAGAGGCCCGTAAAGTCCGAGCTCTGCGGTCTCTCATGAAAGTAGGAATAAAACGCAGTCGTTCAGCAATAATTTCCCTCCAGTAGCATGCCGTCTTTTTAAACTTTCCCCTCACTTGTTTTCTCCAGCACTGTGTGTGCCAGCTGCTGTTTCTGCTGCTGGTGCTGATGGTGAACTACCAGGACAGAGTGGAGCAGAGGCAGGGCAGGCTGCTGCACGCCGCCGTCAGACGGCGCCTTCACACGGCACCCGTGGGGTCGCCGAACATCACCTCGCTGAGAGAGTAAAAGCAACACTCGACTGTCTGCAGTCAGAACATGCACAACTCTGCACCACATGCGAGCCGATTTTTTTTTTTTTTTTAATATAAAGTTGCATTTTTTAAATTTCTGAAATGGCATGTGTCTACAAAGGTGGTCTCACTAGTCACTCACCATTAACTGTATAAAAAGAACCGGACAAACCCTCTGTCACGTCACCCGTTGGTCCCTGAAGAGTCCATTTAAAGCCAGGAGGAGCTCCAGATGATGGAACAGGAACAGACTCCATCCAGCTGTGTTTAATACAAAACTGTGCAAGTCTGGAGACCGGCTGGAACACGCCCACCTGAACTCAGCAGCAACTACAGTGATACCTCTACTTACGAAATGAATTGGTTCCGGAAGTAGTTTCATAATCTGAAAATTCCGTAAGTAGAGACGAGTTTTCCATGTAAATACCCTAATCCGTTCCAAGGCCCCCAAAATTCGGACATAATTTTTTTATAAATCATAAAAATGAATCAAAACATGTAATAAATATATGTTAGATTACTGCACAATAAACATAAAATGAGAGTTATACATAATGTAAAAAACAAAGAATAAAGTAAAGAATAAAAATTATGTTAATTTACCTTTTAACTGCTATCACAGTCACCTATTTTCTCTCAGCAGTGGTTTTTGCCTGATGTTTTGTAAAGAACCGATCCAGGGACGTTTGCTTTTGTCAGCTTTTAACAATCCTTCGAAAATGTGCAAGGCAAACATCACCATAGTGAGCGATAACCCGACTAGTGAACACTTTTTTCTGGGTGATTCTTTTCAACGAGTTCCGAAACTTCATGGAATTTTCCTAAAATGTTAATGGGATGACAGCAAGATGCTAGCCGATAGCCAATGGCAGAGCAGCTACAAGTATGTTTACGTTCGGTAAACTCTGGGAGCTGCGAGTAGCAGCGCGTACTGTATTTTTGCCTTTCATATCCTGAATTTTTTTTCATAACAAGAGGCAATATTTTCCTGTTGAGGCATTTTATTGCCTAAAAAAATTATGTATGTAGAGACGTTCATAAGTAGAGGTACCACTGTATTTAGCTATTTCAGCTTGACTTAGCTCATGCTATGCTGTGATGCCGTAACTAGTGTCACTTACATTCGTTCTGAGTGAATCTGTCCGTCCTTCCATCAGAGCTTGGCCTTGTTCCAAAGTCCAGTCAAATGTAGCTAGTCCACGTTGTCCACGCCACTTACTGTCCAAAATTAGTGCGCATTGTGTTATCATGCTTGGATGAGAAATTTAGGACTGAAGAAATAAAAATACTCAACATTAAAGACGACCATTGTTACAGGTTGCTCTGATCTTTATGAGCCAAGTGGTGAACTGAAGTTTATATGATCAAGTCCTGTGAAGATCAAAATCAGGTAGAAGGAGCACAAAGTAGTTTGAATTTCCTCTGGACTAGTGAATCATGGGTCTCCAGAGCTTCTTGCTCAAAGCAGGAGCCACTTTCTGAAATCTCTGACCAGTTTGTCTCTCTGGGAGCAGAGGGCAACGTCCCAGTGTGACTCTGGGAACCTTAGATTCGTACATTTATGGAGCAGTATTCCTCGTGGTTTAAATATGGGAGCACATCTGGAAAGAGTGATGAAGTGCACTGATGGAAGGTGTCTCTTTCACAAATGTTCATTCATTCATTCCAGCCCAGCTCTGGAGCACTATTGAAATCAAATAAATATAGAGGAAAAGATTTCTGCACCTTAGATGTGCATAGAAATAGTCCTTAACCCACTAATTAACATTGATTATGGTGATGGGTAGGATTGCTGCAACCTTGTTTTTATTCTTTCCTTTTTTTTTTTCCCACCACATTGTGCTTTATTCAGCATCAAACATTGGCTCAAATCAATTTGGTATCAAAAGAAGTAATGGCTTCTCAGTAATACATTCAGTTCAGTTCAAAAATACTTTATTAATCCCTGAGGGGGAATTAATGAATTAATTAATCGCACCATTTCCAAAAAATATCAATGACTAATGGCAAAAAAAACAAACCTCAGTAGAAGTGGATTGGCAGCATACCTGTAATTAAAGAAAGAAATATTTTTCTTTCATCTGCTCCAAAACCCAAGGTTTTTGCATTACACGCCTAATTTGTTCATCAAAGTGAAATCTGTGACTCTCCATGCCAAAAGACTATAACGTTTTGTGCCAGGAGCTTCCAAATGACTGAAAGTTACAAACCTGCACCATGGACTTTCAAAGGAAATTAAAACTTAATCATTTCTAACTTTTTTTTTTTTCTAATTAAACTCCGGGAACACAAATGTTACGCTGATGTGTGCGAGAACGGCCTGCGGTGATCACGGTTTAATGAAGGCTGCTGTTTAGTGTTACAGTTTCTGTTTGAATAGTTTGAGACAAAGTTTTTGTGCATTTTCAACCTGAGTCAAATCAATTGATTGACTCAGATATTTGATTATTCACTGCTTCCCTCTCATTCACACCTGCTGGCAGATGTCAGTGTAGCAATACCACTTCTGACCACATGGGGGCATAGTTGAGTCTTTTGTCATGGTCGGTCAAACACGTGAGCTTTTCGACAACATTTTGCCAGAAAAAAAACTCTCTCTCTGTCTCTCTAGCTGGTCAGAAGCCGAGCTCTGGATCGGTCGCACCTTGGTGCCACACCTCCACCAGAACCCGAGCCTTCACCTTGCAGGGTTGCCACAAATGCGGCGCACGCGCTCCCTCGGTGCCCTGACTGTTGGCCTTCTGGGAAACAACAGTGAAGCGACGCGCCGGCTCCTCGCTGACATGAACATGGCGGACAAAAGCGGCAGAGAGTAAGTCTTTTCTTCTAATGAAAACTGATGGATTAATAAGAGTAACATTTACAAAATTGAATCAAAATGTCTTTTTTTAAGGATTGACTTTAATGTTTTTCTAAATGATCTTTCTAATCGCAGGTTTGAAACCCTGTCTATAGACTTCACGCACCACCACAGAGACTCTGGTTTATTTACATGCGTGTTCATCCAACTGAAGTTGACTCTGACACGCGGCATCACCTCCTTCGTCTCCGTCCACCCCATCGTGGTCCCGTCATCCTTCTCTGGACTGGACCTCCATGTTGCCCTCACGGTAACAAACCTGTTGTCTTTTCAAATAACTAACTGATGTTTTTAGTTGTAGAATAAAGCGTTGGGTTCAGTTCATTGAATGGTTTTCTGTTGCAGATTCTTCTGATCATCTCCGCTCTCCTCATCGTGTTCGGGGAGCTGTGGTCCATGGCGACGGAGCGTGCTCAGTATGTGCGTCAATGCCACCACTGGTTCCAGCTACTTCTGGCGCTCTTGTCATCCGTGACGGCTGTGCTGCAGCTCTGCTTCTGGTCTTCTGCTTCTTCGTGCGTTTCTAAGGTATCAAATAAAACATTGTGGGATCTTCCGACGGTATCGACTGTAACATTTGAACAACAGCAGCACCTGCGCTGCGACGACTAACATTTACATCTCGCCTGTGCCATTCAGCTGCGGTCAAAGCCAGACGGCTACATTGACTTTCGCAGCGCTGCTCTTCTGGCAGAGAGGTCTTCCCAGGGTGCAGCTGTCTTGCTCACTCTGCTTGTTCTGAAGGTAAATGGAAGCCTCAGTTTTCACCTGTACGACACAGATCAGCAGATTTACAGCTTTAATGAATGTCCGCTTGTCTCCTTTGACATGCACATCAGCTGCTGGGAACCTTGAGGTTTGTGAGGAGGTGGGTGACGATAGGCAGAGTGCTGCAGAGAGCCTGGAGAGAGCTGTGGGCCGTGGTCGTCCTCGTCCTGCTGCTGCTGCTGCTCTGCTCTCACCTTGGGAACGTGGTACGAGGAGGAGTCATCGGCATGTATTTTAAAAGGGAAACGGTGTCTGATGTGGCTCTGTCTTCGTTGCAGCTGTTTTCCCAGTCGTTGGAGGGTTTCCTGACAGCGCAGGAAGCCAGCACCTCAGTGCTGTCGATACTGCGTAGTCGGACGGTGCTGCGAAAGCTTTGCAGGCTCCACCCGGTTATGGGACCTCTTTATGGCATCCTTCTGATGGGTGGAGGCGTTTGGCTCTTGGCTAGACTGTCTGGAGCTATTCTCATCCATGCATATAGGTAAACACACACATTACATATTTTTTGATAGCATGGTAACATTTGGGGCGGCACAGTAGCTTGGTGGTTAGCGCTGTTGCCTCACAGCAAGAAGGTCGTGCTTGCTGTACTTGCGTGGGTTTCCTCCGGGTACTCCAGCTTCCTCCCGCAGTCATGCATTACAGCTCCCATTAACTGCAAAGTGTGAGGGATTACTATATTTTAAAATGACAAAATCAGAGTCTCGCAAGGACATTTTTGATTGGCTGAATTTCTGGAGGCCTGAATGCAGACGCACAAACTCCATCGCTGGTCAGAACAACACACTTTCAGCAAATCAACATATTATCAATGCTACGTTTTCGAAAGCATCCTGTAAATGACCCCAACACCTCAAATACAGTTTTATATGCATATATAAACAAGAGCTCGCCGACCGTATGAGCCTCCCTGAGGTTGACATTTAACAAAGTCCATGACAGCACTGAACGAGTAGCATTTATATGGAGGAGTTGCCTTCTGTCTTTAAGAAAAAAAAAAACAAAAAAACAAGGAAGTGTGACTAAGGTTTGCAAAACTGCATGTCCTGTAGAAAGGTGAGAACAAAAGAGGATTACTCAAATTTTCTGGCCTTAATGTCCAGAACCATGTGTAATGGAAACTAAACACAGCATTTTAGCAGAAAAAGCCTCGTGTCCACTGTAAGCACGGTGGTGGAGGAGTGGTGATCTGGGTGTTTTTTTGGAGCCACAGGACCATGGCTCCTTCCAGCCACTAAGTGGACCATGAATTCCTAGTTTATTGTACAGGTAAATGTGAAGCCACCTGTCTGATAGCTAAGGACTGGTCGAAACTGGGTCAGGCAACAGGACAATGACCCAAAGGGCACCAGAAAATTTTAATCAGAATGGATGAAAAAAAGAATCAAGGTTTTGAATAGACTAATCAAAGCCCAGAGCTCAGCCTAAATTAAATGCTGTGGTGGTAAAGAAGCTTTGCAAAGAGGAATCCCCAAAAACACCATGAACTGAAACAATGCCTTAAAGAAGAATGGGCCATATTGTTCTTTGTCTTTTTGTACATAAAAACATTGAATTAAAGAAGAGTCTCTAACTTTTGCACATGACTATAACTATTGTGTCTCAAAGGGAAGAACAGGCTGAGCTGTTTCGTCCAACCATTGAGCCTCAGGACTGTGAAATGGTTGAGTTCTTCATCAAGAGACTCAAGCTCTGGATGGGAATCACCAAAGCTAAACAGGTAAAAAGGTCTTGAGTTGTGAAGAATTGCATTATTTTTTTCATTTATGAGTATAAGAATCATCATAGTTAGTTCATTTTGCTGATTCCGCACCTTCATTTCCCTTCTAGTTCAGACATAGGGTGAAATTTGAAGGCATGGATATCCCTCCTTCAAGATCCTCACAGGAGTCCAGTTTCTCCATCCTGTCCTCCACCCTTCCCTCCTCCCAGTCGCCTTCTTCATCGTCCTTGCTGTCATCCTGTCGCCCACCATCCTCAACGCTCTCCGTTAGCTCCGAGGACTCGTCAGTTTCCAAGCCGAGGTTCGAAGTGCAGCCCTACCTGGACAGCCTGGAGCCCATCATCAGTGCCTTGCTTACTCATTTCGATCGAGTCAACCAGCTAACTGAAGACGTACACAACTTGGAGGTTCAGCTTGAGGAGGCTCAGGCCAGGAGACGGAAGAGACAAATTAGTAACAGAGATGAAAAAGAAAGTGTGTTTGGAGAGTTAGAAAAGCCAAAGAAACCAACTGAAGAAAGGGCGACGGGAGAAGTTAGACACAGGAAAATAGGTCTTCTTCACCCAAGGCCACGAGTTTCCCTTCCACCGTCTTTTCTTTGCTCCAACTCCACAGTTCAGTCCTCCGCGGCGTCATCGGGCATCTTGCCTCGTATGCGCAGCTCCTGCTCTGAATCGGAGTCGGTACCGTTCCAGCCGACGCCTGACGCAGCTTTACCTGCGCCTGGTATCTGCGGTTCGTCTACGAGTTCCACTGGGTTTGGCTGGTTCCCCAGGAGAAGAGCATGGCATTCTGGGAGCTCTCATTCAGCTGATGCTATTCAGAGAGCTCTCCAGCCCTCAGGAGTTGCTCCACGTGGAGATGGAGGGGAACGTTTAGCATTTGCGAATGCCAGGCCCAGAAGTGAAGAAGGGGTTAGAGGGTTTATCTGCGATGGGTTTCCAGTGAAGAGGAGGGCTTGGATCTCTGAAGAACCAGAAACTGAGCGAGACTAACCATGTGTAGATCATCATCAGCCGACTCTGGATTACTTTGGTTGGCAACATACTGCCTTTATGACTAAGTTTTTGTCTTTCAGGATCTTATCCTTTCAAAGCTTTTTATTCTAGTTTTGAATCATAATTGGATGTTCATCACTACTGACTTAAGACTCATTTAAGTCTTCATATTGGAGACTCCTGCATTGTCTGGACTAGAGAGGAGAGGGACCATCCGGGGAGCATTAGTGCCTATTCAATGGGCCACTTTCACATCTGGAAACATTAGCGCTGAAAGATGTATACAAGTTTTAATAGAGCAGGGATCTTAGGTGGGCTGAAGCAGGGAAACATCTAAGACATGCAGGGTTCTGGCTCTCGAGGACTGGAGTTGAAGTCTCCTGTATTAGAGGAACATGTACTCCGATAAAGACGATGTCTTCTTCAGGGAAGGCTTTGCATCTTTCAGCAAGACAATCCCAAACAACATACAGCACCCAAAAGAGTCAGGGTGCTGAACGGCTCACCTGCAGTCCAGACTTTTCAGCATCTGAACTCATTTGTACCATCATGAAACAAAAAAAATACAACAAAGACAACCTGTTGAACAGCTCAAATCCCGCATCTATGAAGAATGAGGGAAATGAACATTACCAAAGTCCAGCCTCTTCAGTTATCAGATGTTAGTCAGCCATCATTAGGAGAAGGAAGTAATGCTGCACAGTGGGAAACATCAAACTTACCTTCATTATTTCAATCTTACCTTTATTATTTACTTCCATGGAACATTTTCTCAGTTTCAACATTTGATCTGTTTTCTGCTGTATTTTCTGTTGTAAATAAAATACATATCTATGCGATTTGCAAATCACTGTATTTTGTTATTTTGATTTTGTTACACACTGTCCAAACTTTGCACCATAAGGACCTGTTTTTGTCTTATAATAAAGACCATTTGGCAGCAAGATTTTCCTCATATTTTTTAATATACTGTAGAGAGAAGCAGTAAGGAAAATTACAGTTTAACATGGGCTGTCCCTTCAATGCTAATGTGAACCCTGGTTGGTTAAGGATTCTGAATTGAACACACAGTTTTCAATGGATAAAATAATTGCTGTTTGGGGTGGTGTAGTATATGGGCAGTGGCAATCATTTTGACAAATTGCTCGCAGCAATATTCAAAAAGAATAAGAAAAAAAAACTAAAAATGAACTATTTAGTTCATTTTTTGAAATGGTGAACTGAACTAGTTCGTGTAAAAAGTGAACTTGCCCAACACTGTCCACCTGTTCATCCAGACATCCAGAAGTATACAGCGTGTCATGCCCCTGGATCCTTGCAGTTTTTTTTTCCTTTCATATTCCAGTTTTTCTTGTCTGTCTGTGAACACTGTGGGCGTGAGCTCCAGCTTCCAATCAGCCTTCTTCTGAACTTGCATGACATGATTTCATCACTCTGCTGCAAATCCACCCTGGTCTCCTTTCTTTAACCTGCCGGATGGTCGTTTCCACCAGTCTGGCCAAAACAGCGCCACTCCTGAATTCACTCAGCCATTAAAGGTTTTTTTTTTTTTTTTTTTTCAACCTTCTTTTCTTTCTTTTTAATTTAACTTCCACATCAACACGCCTTCTAAACCTGCACTCTGCACGTCAGGCACTTTTTCCCAGCGCAGTGATGGTATGAGGAAGTTGCAACAAAGCTACATATCATCAACATCAAACCTTCGAGTGAACCTTCTGTTTTTTTTTTTTTAGACCACCCTGATAACACCTGAGAACAGAAGCAGATACATTAGTTTCTCTACAAGGTTAAGAAACAAACACCTACGAGCAGTGAAATACGTTTGTAGGACTAAAATTTACGACTAAAGTTTCAAACTGTCAAACCTGAGGCCATAGATAACTGCGGGAAGGCGGAGGGGATTACTGAGGCAGGTAAGTGCTGCTTTGTTGAACATTTGGCCACAATGAACATGAGCTGTTTTTCCATGCTGATTTATTCACTGTGGAAGAGACCTGAAATGTTTTGTGTAAAATTGAAGGTGTCTGCAGAAAAAGAGACAGGAAGGAGGAAAGTCATGAGCAACTCGAACTGGATGTCACAACTGCCAGCTGAGCTCCAGACCGTTCCTCTCTTTAATCTGGCCATACCAGGTAGGAAGCTGGGAAACGTTAAACTACTCCAGTCTCACTGCGTCCTATAACTGTGGGGAAAACTAACAGTATACTTGTACTTGACTTTTTGTTTTTTGCAGCATTGTGACAAAGCAGTTCTTCCAAATATTTCTCAGATGACTTTGCTTCAAATTTTTGTTGATCTGATCTGATCAAGACAGCCATGCTAGCAGGACTGTGATGTGCAGTGTTGGGCGCCACGCTAGTAGCAGGACTCATGGGTAATATATGCTTGTGTCGGATAGACGTTGTGGCCCCTGAAATGTTGCTCCAGGTCGTCCCAGTCAGGCCGATGAAGAACGCAGTGGCACAGGTGACTGGTGCACCTGTGCCATTGTGTTTCCTGCTACGACTTCTTCTCTGCCTCTTTTAAACCAGAGGGATTGCTAACTGTGACATCAGAGAAAAAAGAAAATAAACACCTGTTGTTCAACATTTAGGAAAGATCATATAAGATCTGCTCCCTTTCAAAGATGCAGTCATGTCCAAAAGTTAGCATGCGCTATTTTAAACAGCATATTACTTCTTATTACCTCCGCCAAGGAGGTTATGTTTAGCCGGTGTTTATCTGCCTGTTTATCTGTCTGTGTACAAGATAACTCAAAAAGTTATGGATGGATTTTGATGAAATTTTCAAGAGTTGTCAGAAATGTGAAAATGAAGAACTGGTTTCATTTTGGCTGTGATCCGGAAGAAATCCTGGATTCTGGATCACTTTCAAATTTTCGATAACATTGTGTTCAATGGGGCCGAAAATTTTGTTTCTCAATATCTCCGTTAATTATTGCCCAAAACTCACAAAATTCTAATCAGGCATTGACAATGGGAACCTCTATCAAATTTCAAAGGCTGATCCGGATCTGATCCAGAACCCGGATTTTATCGCAATCTGTAAATCGCTATATGAGGGAACTGTTGCGCTTGTCGGAGGTCTGCGCTCTCTGAGTGCTTTTCTAGTTTTCTCTGGAATTATAACCAGTGCAAAGGTCTGTTTGTATTTATTGACACAAAAGTATTTTAACATTAAATTTTTCAACATTTGAGCTAGTAATACACATAACTAGTAGCTTATTAATTAGTAATCCTCACATCTACTAAGTTAATTTTAAAAGCAATTTATCAGACTGCAGATTTACTGCAAGCATGGCAAAAGCATTTTAAAAAATGAACAAATTTGGGCACGTGGTTTTAACTGGACATCAATAAAATAATTAGAACACATTAACAATGTTTTTAAATGTGCATATGTGTGCTTTGATATTTCCAGGAAGCCATGACTCAATGAGCTACGACTTGGACCTCAACTCTTCCATAATAGAGCCCGACAGACTGAAAAGATTCAGCAGGATTTACTGCGTGCGTAAAACTGTGCGCAAATGGGCAATGACTCAAGTGAGGAGACCTTATAATAGGCTAGTATCGAAAGAAGAAAAAGAAAGGAAGATGTTTGACTTGTGTTGGCTTTTATGACAGGAAGTGAGCATCAAGGAACAACTGGATTCAGGAGTCCGCTACCTTGACCTGAGGATTGCCCGCAAGTCAAATGACACCGATCCCACCAGGCTTTACTTTTACCACGGGCTGTACACGCGGACTGATGTGGAAAGACGGATTTGTCATATAAAACCACAAAATGCTTACTTTTTTTTTGTACAACAATGACAACACAAGTGCACGGCAAAACCTCAGCTGATCACTTGTCTTCTTCTCTCAGAATCTGTGGCCTGGCCACCCACCCTTATATAAATAGTAAATTAATAGTCTGCATCCCCTGATTTCAATAGACTGAGTTCAACAGGGCAGTACCAATGGATGCAGAAGAAACTGTCTCTGGGCACCATTAGATGGGCTTGCAAACAATCAGAGAAATTAAGTGTGTGACATAGCAACAACCAGACTAGCCTCATCAAAATGGCACGCTGTGGAGTAAGAACACTGGTGAAAGACTTTTTGTTGAAAAAAAACTTGTCGATCCAACGTGTTGTGAGCAACCCGGCTGCCATCTTGGTCTTTTTTTTTTGTCTGTATTTACATTAATGGTTAGTGCCATCATCTAGCCAAACCATCTAGTATGTATATGCAATTTAATCTTATGGAAGACTTTTTTTTTTTTTTGTGGGAATGTGAACGCTGAAAGTGTCCTTTACCAGTCCTCTCTGGCAGTAAATTCTAACATCTTTTATTAACATCTCAAATCCTGATTTCGTCAGAGAGGACTAAAAAAACACCAGCAGTGAAACATTTAAAGACAAGACAGTTAAAGAGACACAGCAGTGAGGGTGTGGTGTGTGCTGGGTTGTGAAGTGTGAGGGGTGTTGTGTAGTGGATTGTGTTGTTACAGCGAACACACTTAAAAGATAATATGTAGGAAGCAGAAACTACTAACAAGAAAACTGGATAAACACCTTCTATCAAGCTATAGACCTGTATATGGAGAATTGATGTAAACATTATTAACTGATTGTGTTGACAGTAGAGGGGGGGTGTTGGGGGAGGGGTGTAAAGCATAAATGTGTCCGTGCCCATATACACTCACATGTAAGTTACCAATGTACCAAGGAAACTGTCATCACCATTTCCATCACCAATCTCCTTATCTTAATCCGTCTCAAATCTTCCCGCGGGTGAGAAAACGCCAGCTAACTCCCATCAACCCAGGGCCAGACTGGCCCGAGAGGACCCTTGATCATTTTGAGTTACTCTTGGATGCTCTTGTATGACTCGTCATATAAAGCTTGCCCACTGCACCTCGCTGCGATTGGTTCGGTACATTCTGTACCAATGGAACTGGCTCTGAATGGGAGAGGTTACGGTCCAATTTCACAAGAGTATTCCAGTGGAGTGAATGGGTATGGCTAATCATGCACAAAATAAAAATTAAAAATCTGTCAATTAACACAGAAAATCAAGAATTGCCATTTGCGATGCAGAATAAAGCAGGATATATTCAGGAACTTGGAAAAAAGATGCAGAGTTAGAGTCTCGCAAGTTTCATTTTCAGCACTTGCCTTGTAACGAACAAATAAGTATCAGCAGAAATGAAAAACGTTGGCTATGTGTGATCAAAACTCTAAGTTTCCCTTTTAAGTGACGGACAGGTCAAGACAAGTTTTCTTTTCCATTCAAATGATTCTCTACTAACGAGTGCCTCCACCACTGTTATCAGACTGTTTTCAGGGACATCCATAACTGGGCTGAGGGCCACCCGAAAGAGATCCTGATCCTGTCTTTGTCCCACTTCAAAGGGTTTGACAAGAAGATTGAATGGGCCCTTCACAACCACCTCATCAACTTCATCAAGAACTTGTTTGGAAGCAGACTCCTTCATAACACTGTATCATGTACTTTTTTCCCCTTTTAAAGTGTAAATGTGAACCGTTGTGAGTCTCAAATAAGAACACCTCCGGTCTTTCACCACAGGACACCCCCACCCTGAAGAGCTGCTGGGATAAAGGCAAAAACATCATCGTATCATATGATCATCGAGCATATCATCAGCCTGCATTATGGAGAAAAATTAACTATTACTACGGCAACAGCATGGACACTACAAAAATTCAATCAAAGCTCTGTCAAGTTTTGGAAAAAGAAAGGCCTTCCAAATGTAAGTTTTCTTTCTTTCTTTTTTTTTGCATCTCTACTAAATTGCTCCACTCTGCCTCTAATGATTTCAAACCTTTAATCTGTCCCGTCATATCCACAGATTTCTTTGTATGTGGCTTGAATCTAACTCTGCCACCCGATGCAAGGATTCTCAAGTACGTCCTTCGCCTTTGCGACAACCTCGCCAACGTCATCCGGAGGAGTCTGCCGAGGCTGCTGCGCTGGTTGAACCAGCAATCTGACAAAACCCCTGTGAATATAGTCGCCTCAGATTTGGTGACTCGTGACAACTTTGTCTCAACAGTTGTGAGGCTCAATTTAAAGCACACAAAAGCATAACGGAAGTATTTCTGCCAGTCGTATTAGTAAAAGGTTCACCTTCTCCTCTGTTGTGAAGGTGACCAGATCAGACTCTTACTTGAAGTTTAACTTCTTGCTTATTGGGAGAGAGGGGGAGGGTTTTTTTATTTGTAAATATTGAACCTAAATAAATTTTCTCCAATAAATGTTCTACATTGCCAAATAATATTTCATTTAACAGTGCTTTCACTGTCACTTTTTTGTCTTTCCATCATTCATGACAAGGTATTGGTAGATCAATACCAAAATATCGATATTTGTTCCTGATAGTTCAGTTTTAAGGATCAATCCTCATGTAAAAAAGAAATCTATATCAGGTAATGTATAATTTCTTACTCTTTTTTTAATGTTTTGTGGACAGGAATTAACTTTTACTTCCACCTCCACTGTTTCGAACAATGGTTATCATAAGGCACACAGAAGCAACTGCCGTCAATGGCAGACTATAAACTTATATATCACACATAGCATCTCATACGTACGTTAATACGTACTGTAAGTTGATGAGCCCTCTTGAATGGTAGGCTACAACTGATGCGGAGATGTGGATGTAGAATTGCATAATCAGTATGCGAAACATGTGACGTGCGTGTAAAAAATGTGAAAATAAACTGCTCTGTTGTAGCGTTTAAGTGTGCCACTCTTTGGAATGGCACTGGGCCGCCCCGCAATAACTAATATGCCATTTCAAGTTGCATTTTAATGCTAGTACGAAGACCGAGTTGTAGGGTTTCTGATTAGTAGTGTTTAGTTGCAAGACCGGTGTAATGGCCTTTGTCAAACTGCTCACACTGTCGTAGAACAGCTGATTTTCAGTTCAGTTCAATTCAATTTTATTTCTATAGCGTCTATGACAAGAAGAAAATAGGTTGCTTTCTTTTAGAGAACAAGTAATTACCAAGTAATGTTTTAAAAGCTTTAATGTGCATTTTTGATGGAACTTCAACATAACAATTACAAGTGACCTGTGTTCTTGAGTACATAATTCGACTTTTAAAAATACATATATCGATATCAGGACGCTAGCTCTAGCATTACTAGAGTATCTGATCGAAATAGAAATGATTCTGTGGTATTGGCCATCCTGACTCAAGTTCGTGTCCTGTTAGAGCGCCCTCATGTGTCGGTTGACGGTACTGCAGGATGGTGAGCCGTCCATGCCTGCAAAGTTCTGATCGCTCCATGTCATCAAAGTAGCTCACGCTAGCTCGCTACAGTCACACACTTGCTGGATTAGGATGTTAAGACTAGCATGGCGTCGGTCGGCGTCTAAAAATAGCGTTGCGGATCCTGCACGTCTGTTAACTGTAGCTTTGTTGGGAGCTGACAGTCCACAGAAGAGCTCAGAGGGTAACATTAGGCATTTCAGACAAACTCCCCACCTACCAAGCGACAGGTCACCGCTCCTCCAGCACCAGCCGGCCTGCTGCTTCCACAGGTAAAAACCACCGCGGTTCATGGGCAGATGACGTTAGCATTTATTTTTGTGTTGTACAGAAAGCACTGCTGAGTTGGGACAACATTTGGTGCCATGTTTCGTTTTCATGGGTGCTTTTTGGAAATCGGTATGATGGCGAGCACGAGAGCATGCCGCTAGACAATATAGGAACCTCAAAGACTAAAGCGTACATTTCAGTGTGATTTTATTATAAAATTCTGCCGAGAAAGACAGACTCGTGCATACAATCAAATTAAGATCGAAATGTCATGCACGTCAATTCGGCATTGCTAAACAAGTTACCAATGTACACCTAATCCCAGAAATAAACAAGCTTTTGTAACTGATTACAAAAACGCTATAGCCTCCCTCTGCTCACGGTGACACATTACAATGCGATTTAGATGCAAAAATACAAACATGTACTCCCTGTTTGCCATAACTAATGTAGCCGAATTTAAATAAAAGGTCTAACCTTTCCATCCTGTTTATCTGTGGTATTGGGTGAATTATTTTTAAGTGTAAGCTAAATCACAGTAAATTAGGGAATACCCGAATGGAATTCGACATTACAGCTAACCTGTCATACGCTACAGTGCTTCCATGCTAACAATAACAAAATGCATACCGTTTAAAACAGCTTCAAGCAGACTGAATTACAAGTAAAGTTAGCCACTAGGTATCATTCTCTCTAGAAAACATATTTTAAAAAATTCTAGTTATACGTTTATTATATTGATATATTATGTTTAGATATTATACATTGTATTATATTGAGTATTACTGCATTACTGCAATTAACTTAATATCCATCTGTATGAGAGAATATCTTGAAATTGAAATGAAAAATTATCTGTTAAAAATAAAAACAAACTACATTTTGTTATGTATCCAGTTCCTCTGTTTTTATGAGCATGGCGTCAGGGGGTGAAGGACCATCTAGCAGTCCTCACAAACACACCAACAGGTTGGCCAAGGAGAGGTCGCCCTACCTGCTGCAACATGCACACAACCCCGTGGACTGGTGAGTCCCTTTAAATCACTGATTTATGTTTGATATAAGTTGATAACACACAGTCGGATGTGATATCGTTTATTGTAGGTTTCCGTGGGGACAAGAGGCTTTTGAGAAGGCAAAGAAAGAAGACAAGCCCATCTTTTTATCAGGTAATGAATTCTTTTCAAACGTTTTTATAAGCCTGCATCTAATTTTGGGACTTTCCACAAGTTTTTCATCTGCCTAAAGTGTTTTTCTACAGTAACAACGTATGTATCTGTTTCCTGACACTGTCTGTCTCTGACCACCAGTTGGTTATTCAACATGCCACTGGTGCCACGTCATGGAGAGGGAGTCTTTCGAGGATGAGGAAATTGGTAAAATCCTCAGTGATAACTTTGTCTGCATCAAACTCGACAGAGAGGAGCGACCAGATGTGGACAAGGTCTACATGACTTTTGTACAGGTGTGTGCACATATGTGCTGACAGTTCCACTGACTAAAACTCTCTTTTAACCTTTATTTGCTCATGCGTTTTTTTCCCACCACTTTTTGGTTGTTAATGTTTCCAGGCAACAAGCGGAGGTGGAGGTTGGCCCATGAGTGTCTGGTTAACTCCTGAACTTCGACCTTTCATTGGAGGCACTTACTTCCCCCCCAGAGACATGGGAAGAAGACCTGGCTTCAAAACAGTCCTCACCAGAATCATTGACCAGGTAGAAACACTTTCCTGTAAAGCAAGTTGTTGCTTTATTTTATTTTATTTTTCTAACACTGTATCCTCATTCACTTAAGGGAAACAGATAAAAAAAAATATAGATCAACTTATAACAAAGAATAACTTTATTAAAGGTGTTCTTTAGTCTGTAAAGATTTAAAGCGCATCAATCCCACCATAGTCACAGTGAAGCCAAGCGCTACATCAGCATCGTCATATTTCCTCATCTTAACTTTCTGCTGACTTTCGTTTGTCTTCTTGTCTCTGTCTCTCTCCGCCTTTCTTTTCATCTCTGTTAAATATTTTCTGTGGTGTCTCTGGAAGGTTTGTTCACTTCATCTCTCCTGCTCTGTGCTGTGTGCATGCATGTCCGTGCAAAAAAACCTGTCACACTAGGGCTAATACTCTCTGCACACACTGTGACAATGAGGCACCACTGCCACCTACTGTAGTGGATGTGCAATTACACTTCATTCTAGTACGGGAAAAAAGCATGTTCCCTGGGGTCACATGTCAGCAAAATCTGGAAAAACTTGTCAACACGTGTTCATTTTCAGTCGGCTTGATTATTGTAACAGCATTTTTACTGGTTTATCTAAAAAATCAGTTAGACAGCTGCAGCTTATTCCAAACTCTGCTGCCCGAGTTCTCACTGAGACCAGAAGAGTGGACCACATCAGTCCAGTTCTGAGGTCCTGACACTGGCTGCCTGTCCATCAAAGCATAGACTTTAAAGTTCTGTTGCTGGTCTATAAAGCTCTGAATGGTTTAGGACCAGAATACATCCTGACCCAGTATGAACTCCAGGGCATAAAATTAGAATTTTTACCAAGTCGCCCCTGGCTACCAGGTTTTTGAAGTTGGTATCCAGCTAGCAATTTTGGTCGCCAGTGTTTTTCGTCGCCTCATACGTCAGGGGTTAATATGGCACCAGCAGCATTGTCATTTATGAAAAACTCCTATTATCGTCTACTATCACTACATTTCAGAAGCATTTACAAGCATGAAAGCGCATTTTATTCTGTTTCCATGATGCTTACTATGGAAACTAATATTATTTCTTTTTTGTTAACACCAGAAGCACCAAGTAGGTCATTTTTACCTCCTAGCAAATTTTAAATGTTTGTATTTCTGTTAAAATAAAACCCCTACATCTGTAAGTTCATGACTTTTTCTAAAATGGATTTATTAATCATTCAGTGAATTCTGGTGAGTGTGTGATCAAAAGAAAAATTAATATGACCATTTATGCCTGGAACCACAGAGGGGGGTCATTTTCACCCCCTCATATAAACACTGTATACAGCTGTCATTTTTTTGCGCCACGCCCCTCCGCACCCCACTGCCCGTTGCTTGGCAACGCTCAAACTTTGTGGCGTTATCGGACTTTGACAGTTATTGTCATCACTAAATCTTTCAAACAAACAGAAAAATTCAAGACATGAATCCAACAAAAACAACTGCATGGCTGTTGTACCAGGATCTGAGTGAGGGAGTCTGAAAGAGCGGAAATAACGGCTCGCGGAAATACTCTGACAGCTAAATTCAGAAGTCAAGCGTTTTAGTTTCCTCTGGTTCTAATCATTTGGTATTTTAGCGAGGCTACGACTCTGACTGATCTAAACATAAATATTTACATTGATCAGAGCTCAACCTGTATGTCAGCTACATGAGGCAGCCAAGGACGGAACCGTTTGGAGACCCATAAAGCTGGGACCGCGGACCGGGAGAGCCCAGTCCACAAATGTCCCGGTGGAGAGAGGTGGTCCAACTGCATACGCGCGCTGCAACATTGACGACCCTATGAATGCGTTCATGTACTTGATGGACCAGGTGATACAACACACCTGTGACTGAACGGTGGCGGAGCCGCGCCGGTGGAGAGGAGGGCTGGGAATGGAGTCATGTGTGCGTGAGGGGGAGCACGCAGCGTTAATCCGTTTTTATTAAAATATCTGTTAACATCTGAAATCTGTTGTTTTGTATTGTCAATAGTCTGTCATTCGATTGCTGTTGTTGTCATGTTTGTGTTAGCATTCAGCTCCTACAGTTTGTTGATGAACGTACTGATGTATTTATTTGTGTGGCTGAGAGAGAGCACGCGCAGCGTTTTACCACGTAGAAAAAAAAGCTCGCAAAAATATACATTTTACACTTATTTTGACAAGTGTCCATTATTATTATTTCAGAAACATTCAGGAATGAGCCACGTTACAACTATTATAAATGACATGTTCGCATCACTGACGCTGTTGCAGCGATGGGCTGAAAATGAAGTTTGGAATCTTGGCGGTTCTAGTGTTAACTATTCTGTTGTGTATTTTTATGAGGTTATTTACCAAAAGGATCCATTTTGCTCTGGAGTAGATTCAGTGATGGACAAAACTGAAGACCGACGAATGCAAAAGTCCACCTGTCCATGCTGGGTTAGGCGCATGTGTAGTTATGACTTCCGGCAAACGACGTGCACCCAAAACAGGGCCACTTTCCGACAATATATATCTAATAATAAACTTTGTTTCTAAAGTTCTAAATAAACTTTGTTTCTAAGTTATTTAGATATGTTTGCCTTGGTGACACATGACAAATGTGCAGAAATCAAAAAAAAAATTCCTAAATTGATGGTGGATTTTGTGTCCCTCGCCACTGGCGACAGGGCAGAAAAAAACGGTCGAAATCGTTAAATTTGGGTCGCATATGGCGACCAGTTGGTCGCGATTTTATGCCCTGAACTCACCAGACCCCTCTGGTCATCTGGATCCAGTTTATTATCAGTCCCCAGAGTCAGAACAAGACATGGAGAAGCTGCATTCAGTTTCTATGCTCCACATCTCTAGAACAAACTCCCAGAAAGCCTCAGATCAGCTGAAACACTCAGTTTATTTTAATCCATGTTGAAGACTCACCCGTTCTCAGCTGCCTTTAAATAAGATTTTATTCAGGAGTGCAAATCTGCACAGCCTTTTTAAAACTCTTTTAGTGTTTTTGTGCTTTTATTTTTTTATTTTTTAATACTTTTATTTTCTGCAATGCTTTTAATGTTTTATGTAAAGCACCTTGAATTGCTTTGCACATGAAATGTGCTGTACAATTAAACCTGCCTTGCTTTTGTCAGTCTGGCCAGTCGTACCCATTCACACTGCAAAGATTCTCTCTCATTGTGTGTAATGAACAGTATTGAACCAGTCACTACAGGGTGGGTGTGGCCTTCATGCAGTAAGCTTGTCCCTTTCAGTCACAAATTTAAAATAATCCCACAACTTCCACAAGCAAACGCTGTCCTCTCTGTCAACTAAGTGGCTGAGGGTCCACATGTGCAGGACTAGAGACTGAGAATGTGTCAAGAGTTGCAAGAGTACCTTAACAAAATCAAAGCGTTGAGTTATTTGTTCTAACCAAAAAAAAAAGTAACTCAAGTACTTGAATTACTTTGAAAGACGCTGTTCTAACACTGGCATGGATTCATGTAAAATGTCATGTGTGTCACATTCACTCCCCAGTGGCAGAATAACCGCCCGGCTTTGGAGGCCAGCGGTGAAAGGATCCTGGAGGCCCTGAAGAAAGGCACAACCATCACCGCACACCCAGGAGAAAGCACCCCACTGGCCCCAGACGTTGCTAATCGCTGCTTCCAGCAGTTAGCCCATTCCTATGAGGAGGAGTACGGAGGCTTCAGAGATGCTCCGAAGTTCCCTTCACCAGGTAGAGTCAGCAGGAGCCACAGTGGGGGTTGAAGCTCCCCGTTGACACTGGGACCCTTCCTCAGGGGCTAGAGAGCGCTTTGCCTGACCTCTCGGGTTTCCAACTTGAGACGTCTCTTCTGATGTCTGCAGACAAATTTGTCCAATTTCCTCTAGATGCAGATCATTGCAGACATTCAGACAGTCAGTTTAGTTCCTTGAAAAAAGTACCAAGGACCTAACCCTAACCCTAACCCTACTTTGGTGAAGGTGCAGCGGCTTTTAGACCTTTCAGACCTAAATACTCCTTATACGACCCCATTTCCCTTTTTTTCTCTCTTCATCTCTCGTTCTCTGTGCATCCACAGTGAATCTGATGTTCCTCATGTCTTACTGGTCTGTGAATCGCTCCACCTCAGAAGGAGTCGAGGCTCTCCAGATGGCCATGCACACGCTCCGCATGATGGCACTAGGAGGAATCCACGACCACGTAGCACAGGTTCATACTGGGGTCCTGCAGCCTGAATCCTGGAATAGTTAGGACTTTTTTTTTATTTGAATAAATTGAAAACGAAAAAAACTTTATCATCACATGAGATATATCACATAACTGTTTAAACTGAGGTACAAAATGACCTAATTTCAAATGTAATACCTGCTGCAGGTCTCTAAATAGTTGGACAGGAGCATGTTCTCCATGATGGAGCTTCTCCTTCTTTTCAAAATAGTTTGAAGACGTCTGAGCATCCAGGTTCTGAGTTTCTGGAGTTTTAGTTTTGGAATTTGGTCCCATTCATGGCTGATTTAGATTTCCAGCTGCTGAAGAGTTCGTGGTCGTATTTTTCATTTAGTGATTCCCCAAATGTTCTCTGTAGGTGAAAGAGGCGTTCCTTCCAAAACCGTACGCACTGATGCACCTCCGTACCATCAGAGAAGCTTTACAACTGAATGCTGATGACATGCTGGAAGGTCCCCCTCCTCTTTATCCTGGAGGACACGGCGTCCCTGACTACCTACAAGAATGTCAGATGTGGACTCGTCTCTCCATAGATCACTTTCCCACTTTGAAACAGTCCTTTTTAAATGAGTCTTGGTCCACAGGACACAATGGTGCTTCTGGACCGTGTTCAAACATGGCTTCATTTTTGATGGATGAGCTTTAGTTGGCATCTGCAGATGAAACGTTGGATTGTGTTTAGCAACAGTGGTTTCTGGAAGTATTCCTGGGCCCATTTAGTGATGCGGGGGGTACTCCAGGAATACGGGGTACTGGGCCCGTTGTTACGGGCTGTCCAGTCCCTATACAAACGGAGTGGGAGCTTGGTCCGCATTGCCGGTTGTACGTCGGATTTGTTTTCAGTGAGAGTTGGATTCCGCCAGGGCTGCCCTTTGTCACTGATTCTGTTCATAATGTTTATGGACAGAATTTCTTGGCGGAGCCAAGGAGCAGAGGGGTTCCAGTTCGGTGGTGTCGGGATTTCGTCTCTGCTGTTTGCAGATGACGTGGTCCTGTTGGCGCCATCTGGTGGGGATCTTAAGCTCTCACTGGAGCGGTTCGCTGCCGAGTGTGAAGCGGCAGGGATGAGAATCAGCACCTCCAAATCTGAGACCATGGTCCTCAGTCGGAAAAGGGTAGAATGCCTCCTCCGGGTCGGGAGGGAGGTTCTGCCTCAAGTGAAGGAGTTTGAGTTTAAGTATCTCGGGGTCTTGTTCACGGGTGATGGGAGAAAGGAACGAGAGATTGACAGACAGGTTGGTGCAGCGTCTGCTGTGGTGGTGACTCTGTACCGATTCATTGTGGTGAAGAGAGAGCTTAGCTAAAAGGCAAGGCTCTGTTTACCGGTCGATCTTTGTTCCAACCCTCACCTATGGTCATGAACTGTAGGGTAGTGACCGAAAGAACGAGATCACGGATACAAGCGGCGGAAATGAGTTTTCTCCACAGGGTGGCTGGACTCTCCCTTAGAGATAAGGTGAGAAGTTCAGTCATTCGGGAGAGACTCAGAGTAGAGCTGCTGCTCCTTCACATTGAGAGGAGCCAGTTGAGGTGGTTCATCTGGTTAGGATGCCCCCCAGACACCTCGCTGGAGAGGTGTTTCGGGCATGTCCAACTGGGAGAAGACCATGGGGCAGACCCAGGACCCGCTGGAGAGATTATATCTCTCAGCTGGCCCGGGAGCGCCTTGGGATTCTCCCAGAGGAGCTGGTGGAGGCGGCTGAGGGGAGGGAGGTCTGGGCCTCTCAGCTGAAGCTGCTGCCCCCGCGACCCGACTCCGGACCAAGTGGGAGCTAATGGATGGATTTAGTGATGTCATTGACGCAGTCACAACGATGAGTGATGCAGTGTCATCTGAGGGCCCGAAGACCACGGACATCCAATAAAGATCTTCATCCTTGTCCCTGACGCACAGAGATTTCTCCAGTTTCTCTGAATCTGTAGATGATGTTCTTCTCTGTAGACGAGATTTTCCAAGCCTTTGCAGTTTGATGTTGAGAAACATTGTTTTTAAAGTATTACAGATTAGAGAGCCTCTGTCTTTACTTCTGAGAGACTCTCTGATCATGCCTTCATAGCTGATCATGTCACAGACCTGATATCAGTTAACTTCATTAGTAGCTAGATGTTCTCCCTACTGAAACTTTTCAAAAGTTCTTGCTTTTTCAGTAATTTGTTGCCCCCGTGTCAACTTTGAGACCTGCAGCAGGCATCGAATTTGAAATGAGCTCATTTAGTGGATAAACATGGAACATTTCCCAGTTTAAACATTTATGTTTTCTACGTCCTGTTGTGATTAAAACATTGGCTCATGTGTTTTGAAAGTCTTAAAGTCTCTGTTGTATTCAAATAAAAACAAAAACAATACATCCTAACTTTTCCAGAATTTGGGTTCTAAATGTTTGAAATTGCACATTTTTGATTCCATGTTGATGTGTACATGGGTTTTTTTTTTTTTTAGTTGGTCTTATTTTAGCCTCTATGTTACTGCTGTAAATACTGCCAGCTGAAAACACATGCTGCTATGGATTAAAAGCAGATTTGACTTTTATCTACCAGCCAGACATCCAGGATATGAACGTCAGTATGGAGGGTGACCAGATCCACAATTACCGCTTTTAACATGACTGACGATGTGAAACTAAATCCTGTGAAGCCGTCAGCCGACTGTCATGGACAAATGTTCATGATCCAGTGGACAGTCATGCGTGATTTGTACTCAAAAGACGAATGTCCTCCATAGCCAGGGACCTGGCACCGTAACCTTTGTTGTAGCCTGACGTGCCTCTTCGCTGAAACGCATCTATCCGTCGGGTTGACGTGGACTGCAACAACTACAATTGGTCCTCTTGGTAACATTGCACTTCCTCCTCGGTATTACTGGCTACTGCTACTTCTCTGTTGTTTTCAAACTGGGATTATTGATATGTCGTTTGCTTTAAAGTCTGTAAAAGCGCCTGTGACTCACATAAAAGACGTGTTTCCTTGCTCCAATTGCTGATTTCTGACGTGCACAAAGGAAGTCAACAAAAGGAAGCTCAGCAGAGCAAGCTGCTGTGCTTCAGAAAAGAATCAGCCCGTCCATTTAGTGTTTGGTGGTGTAATTATGGAGCGACACGAACAACAAGGAACAAGTATAAACAGTAACTACGTCAGTGGCGGGGGCAGCAGCCCAAACCACCTCAGTGTGGAGGGGCAGCGGCTCCACTTCGAGTCCAGCAGCACCGCGGAGGAAACTCCTCTCAGCTGCTTGTATTTGCAGTCTCATTGTTTCAGGCTCTACCCACGATCCATCTGTGACCGTTGAACGAGAGCAGGAACATAGATCAGTAAGTAAACAGTAGGGCTGTAGCGATACACAAATCTCGCGATACGATCCAATATACGATATTCGGCTCACGATACGATATATATCGATATTCATCTTACAATACATTATCATCATTTTCCGAAAGATTTTAAAGGGACAAACTGATTTTGGTGACATCTTGTGAGTGTTCCAATGACTTTGTTTGAATTAATTGAACTAAAAGCATCAATCACACATTATATGGCTGACAGGCAGCTTGCAAATGCTGGACAAAATGAATAAAAGATTTGTTGAGAAAAATAGTTTCATTTATTTAAACAGTGCAAATTGTTGCTTGGAAGCTTTTAAAGGTGGGACACGGGGGTTTTGAAAGAAGCTTAGAATATCGATACCCACGGCTGAAAAATCAATACTCAATAAAATATCGATATATATCGCAGAATCGATAAAATCGCTCAGCTCTAATGGGTAGCTAGAATTAAGTCTTAATATCTAATTCAGCTTAACTGGTTTCTTTGTTTAAAAAGGGCAGGGTGCAGACTTTATTTCATACATTTTTTTTTTGACACTTCGATGTAAAAATAATCCAGAGGGACCAGCTGAATGTAAGATACATAAGAAATGAATGTGCTGCTCTTTCTTCCCCGAAAATGTTGACATTTATGTTTTATTGA
>JAGFBZ010001505.1:0-32312 GCA_018398805.1 Hirundichthys speculiger
CCATGGGAGGAGATTGGAGAGACAAATAAAAGTCTTTTATTTAAAAAAAAAAAAAGGCACTGCCACAGAAATTCAGAGGATCAAAAATCAATACATAAATCAAAAGGCATCTAGAAAGTAATGGATCTAAGAGTAGACAGGTAGGAACAGAAAACCAAAAGGAATTCACAGACCAGAGTGAAGACTTTCACAGTAAAACTGGTGATTATTAAAATAAACAGAGCAGAGGCTTCACTAGAAAAAAGATCAAGTTTAAAACTAGGAAAGTTAAGAAAATACAACAAAACATAACCCCCAAACAATAACAGAATAAAAACAAAATGCTGTAAGTTATAAATAAAACACAGGAAAAATAAAAGCTAATAAAAAAAAACTTTTATATGATGACACAGCAGCACGTCAGATGTAAAATATGATAAGACATGTTCGTTTTCACACACGAGACTGTTAACATTCAGGCAGTAGGACATCAAGAGTGATTCATCAATATCTTCTATGAAAGCAAAGCTGGAAGTTGGGAGTGTAAATGTACAACTTTCATGGTAGTTAAACACGTCCACCAACGCTGACACAGAAGTTAATGAACAAATGGTAGAACCTGAACAATTGTGATCATAAAAGAATAAAAAAAATAAAAGAGCAAAGAGACACAAATGCTGCATTCTACAAAGACCAAAATATCCATACGCAATTCAAACTTACAAGTCATTTTCGTGCCTTTAGATTGCAATCTTTATGTAATTTAATGCTTTGCAATGCAAACCAATGAATCCATTATTTGCCTCGTGAGGCCACAGAGATCACAGTACAGCAAATCCAACCACGTGAGTACGATCAAGGATTCCAAATATCTTCCTGTAACGTGGAAGATGAAAGAAAAACATCATAACGTTAATCTGAGACATGTTCCTGATACTCAGATTTTCCTTCTCTGCACTTTGGACAACTGTGTGTGCTGAAATGTCTTCACACCCTGTTGTGTTTATGGACTGTGCTGTAGAGCGCCGAAGCATCCGCCACTGCTGCTGGGGACAAAGAAATGAGAAGGAGGTTGAGCTTAAACTGGTAAATTAAACTGGTAATTATATGCACTGATGAGATCAATAGAACAGATATTTAATGAAGGAAAAGGAGAAGTTGGAATTAAAAGTGTGTCATGGACAATTGTAACTGCTGATGAGAGAGGAATAAAAACTGTCCTGTGTGAGGAGCGGCTCACCCTGCACCTCCCGGGGTTTTGTGCTGGCGTATACAACGCTCTCTTCCTCCTGCTGGTGGAGGTGACCAGAGCTGAAGTTGGAGTAGACGTGATCTGCACTGGTTGTGGAGAATTGCACGCTAGCGTAATGGATGTCACCCGTCTGCCAGACATACAGAGAAGAACTTCTCTTTTTTGTTTGTTTGTTTTTTTCCACTGTCACTCGAAAAACAGAAATGTTTTTTGACACTTGTTAGCAAAAATAGTCTGCCTACTGCAACGAGAAGTTATCTTTTTTGTTATTTTTAAAAAGAGAAATGACAATCAAAAAAAAAAAAAAATGCAGTGCACCTTCAGCTCTGGAGGAGAAATATTAAAACATATCAACGGTTACCAGCCTGAAGTATTATCACAGTGAAACAAACCTGATGGAGTCTGAGCTCTGAACATTTAAAACATTTTTGTTAAACATAGGTTTGTTTAAGATTTGATTTTCTATGTTTATTTCTGTTTTTGGGAATCTAAAAGAAAAAAAAGGGTGTTTGTTTAAATGGTTAATCTAAATCTAAAAGGGAGCTGGGATGGGCTCCAGCGTATCCTGGTGACCTTGAACAGGAATAACCAGATGTAGAGGATGGATGGATTTCATTCTTTCTTTGGGATCAGTAAAATATCCCTTCTTTTTCTAAAACAACTCCTGTGTCCCCTCATGCCAACCACCTTTGATCTCTCAGAAGAGGGAACTTATTTTCTTATCTCACTGCTGCAGTCATCTCGGACGTCACACAGATTTCCTTCCTCTTATGATGAATTTCCACAAAACGAATGAATTGATAGTTCTCTTGACATAGCTCATTTTAACTTTTCAACTTTTTAAACATGGTCATCTTAGTATGATCATCAATGAGTTAATTAGTTCATCAGTCAGACTTCATCCATGTAATATTTTTCATTAAAATGAATGCACAGAGAGCTTTACAGACCCCATCACTACCCCCCCCCCCCATCCCAGCTCAACCCATCAACAAAAAAGTTTTTAAAAGGTACAAGAGACTAAATAACTGAAGGAAACAAAAATATCAGGATCAGGAAAGCTGCAAGGAGGATTGAGGGAAGAGAAAACCAGTTCAGAGACAACAACTCCAACAGCATGTGAAAGGGTGGCAAGGCACAGAAAGATTACAAAACCGACAGGATGCTGTCAGACGATGATGATGCCGTACTGCCTGATGTCCTGAACTGGTTCTTTGGCCACTTTGACACTGAAAACATGCGCTTGATCAGCTAGCTGAGGTGCTGACTAACCGATTCAACCTCTCCATATGACAATCAGCTTTTCCCACCTGCCTCAAATCCTTCACCGTCATCCCAAAAAAATCTGCTGTCAAATGCCTGAACGACGACCATCCTGTAGTACTGGCACCAATGTTCATGAGGTGCTTTGAGAGACTTGTTTTTGCCCACATCAGAAACATCATCGTATCCAGCCGGGACAACCACCAGCTTCCCTACCAGGACAGCTGCTCCACTGAAGATCTTCTCCACAGCGCTCTGCACTGCACTCACTCTCCTGGAGGAGTCAGACAGCTATGTAAGCAGACTCTTTTTAGATTTCTGTTCTGCGTTTCACACAATCATCCCTCACACAGCTGGTCAGCAAACTAAACTGTGCTCATGGACCATGGACTTCCTGACAGACAGACCACTGCATGACAGAGTTGGCAAACACACTTCTTCCACCTTCATTGTAGACACAGGAACTAAACAGGCTGAGTTTCCAACCCTTCGTAGTCTTGACATACGATTGCGTCCACATCTGCACAGCAAACTCCATAGCTAAATGACACTACTGTCATTGGTCTGATTTTCACTGCAGATTAGAAGTGGATCATCTGATTGAGTTGGTTAAAGACAGTGACCTGGTCATTAACACGTCTGAAGTGATGATTATTGATTTGAGGAGATCTGAGGACAGGAAACAGCACCTCCTGCTTCACATACATGGAGTTGTCAGTGGAGGTTGCAGAGAATCTCAAGTTCCTTGAAGTGACCATCTCTGATCAGCTGACATGGTTAAGAAGGCCAGACAGAGGGTGTTCTCCCTCAGAAGACTGAAACAGGCCACTCCCTCCCTGCTGCTGAATTTCAACAGGAGAACACTGGAGTCCATCCTGACCAGCTGAGCAACAGTGTGACACGTCAGCTGCTCTGCTGCAGAAAAACAAGATCTGCACCGAGTGGTGAGGGCAGCTCAGCGCATCGTTGGGGTGGAGTTCTCACCCCAAACATTTATGCCACCATACTAAGAAAGAAAGCAGACAACATCAACACAGACGGCACACACTACTGGTCATTCCCTGTTTGCACCGCTGTCATCCAAAAATGGTTCAGAGTATTACAAATCAGAGCTACCAGACCCCACCACCCCATCCATATAATGGTGCCTGATCTATTTACTTATTTACCTATTTTCATTTCATTAAATAACTATTTCCAGAGAAAGCCACACTGAATTTCATTGTATAATGACGGATGAAGATCATTCATTCATTTTATAAATCTTGTCTTGATTTGACAGCTGAGTTTGAGGTTGGAACATCGCGTGTCGGTTTGAACTGAAACACTTAAAAAGGACAGAAAACAAACAAAAAAACAAGTTTTTTTTGTGCTTGTCAGCATATATTTGGGCGTCTAAAGTAACTGCCAACTCAAAACTTTGATATATTCAAACTTTGTCACTTTTTCGTTGCTACATAATCTAAAAATGTGCTTTTCAGTGAGGAGTACCGATTTGTAGGGTACTGTAAAAAAAAAAAAAAACACGTCTCCACCCAACTTCACATCTGACTGTATTTGCTGTACCTCTGAAGTGGTAGCGCATAGCTGCAACACTAATTTAAACAAAGACCTTGTGGGGAAGAAAACCAGCTGCTATGAACATGACAAAACGTCATTGATGCAGTTGACAAAGAAGAGAATCTTCTGTATGCCTGTGGCATTTTGATCATATTTCTTTAATGCCTCAGTAATTTGTGTCAACTTTTGAAAAACCACATCATAATAGCTCACCTGTAAACTCCTTTCACTTACCGGGTTGCTGTTGTCCGGACTCTCTTCAGCTTCAGCTGCTGCTTCTTTTTTCAGGGACCTCTGTCTTCTGAGGAGAAAAGAAATATGTATATATATATATATCCATCCATCCATCCATCCATCCATTAACTCCCGCTTGGTCCGGAATCGGGTCGCGGGGGCAGCAGCTTCAGCTGAGAGGCCCAGACCTCCCTCCCCTCGGCTGCTTCCACCAGCTCCTCTGGGAGAATCCCGAGGCGTTCCCAGGCCAGCTGAGAGATATAATCTCTCCAGCGGGTCCTGGGTCTTCCCCGTGGTCTTCTCCCAGTTGGACATGCCCGAAACACCTCCCCAGGGAGGCGCCCGGGGGGCATCCTAACCAGATGCCCGAACCACCTCAACTGGCTCCTCTCGATGTGAAGGAGCAGCAGCTCTACTCTGAGTCTCTCCCGAATGACTGAACTTCTCACCCTATCTCTAAGGGAGAGTCCAGCCACCCTACGGAGAAAGCTCATTTCCGCCGCTTGTATCCGCGATCTCATTCTTTCGGTCACTACCCACAGTTCATGACCATAGGTGAGGGTTGGAACAAAGATCGACCGGTAAACAGAGAGCCTTGCCTTTTGGCTCAGCTCTCTCTTCACCACAACGGACCGGTGGTACAGAGCCTGCACCACAGCAGACGCCGCACCAATCCGTCTGTCGATCTCCCGCTCCTTTCTCCCATCACTCGTGAACAAGACCCCGAGATACTTAAACTCCTCCACTTGAGGCAGAACCTCACTCCCGACCCGGAGGAGGCATTCTACCCTTTTCCGACTGAGGACCATGGTCTCAGATTTGGAGGTGCTGATCCTCATCCCTGCCGCTTCACACTCGGCTGCGAACCGCTCCAGTGAGAGCTGCAGATCCCCACTCGATGGCGCCAACAGGACCACGTCATCTGCAAAACAGCAGAGACGAGATCCCGACACCACCGAACCGGAACCCTTCCGCTCCATGGCTGCGCCTAGAAATTCTGTCCATAAACGTTATGAACAGAACCGGTGACAAAGGGCAGCCCTGGCGGAGTCCAACTCCCACCGAAAACGAATCCGACTTACAACCGGCAATGCGGACCAAGCTCCCACTCCATTTGTACAGGGACCGGACAGCCCGTAACAACGGGCCCAGCACCCCATACTCCTGGAGTACCCCCCACAGGACCCCCCGAGGGACACGGTCAAATGCCTTCTCCAAGTCCACAAAACACATGTGGACTGGTTGGGCAAATTCCCATGTTCCCTCCAGGACCCTAGTGAGGGTATAGAGCTGGTCCAGTGTTCCACGACCAGGACGGAACCCGCATTGTTCCTCCTGAATCCGGGATTCGACAATCGATCGAACTCTCTTCTCCAGTACCCCCTGCATAGACCTTACCAGGGAGGCTGAGGAGTGTGATTCCCCTGTAATTGGAACACACCCTCCGGTCCCCCTTCTTAAAAAGGGGAACCACCACCCCGGTCTGCCAATCCAGAGGTACTGCCCCCGATTTCCATGCGATGTTGCAGAGACGTGTCAACCAAGACAATCCTACAACATCCAGAGCCTTTAGGAAATCAGGGCGGATCTCGTCCACCCCCGGAGCCCGGCCACTGTGCAGCTTCTTAACTACCTCAGCGACCTCAGCTCCGGTAATGAACGAGTCCACCCCCAAGTCCACAGGCTCAGCATCCTCAATGGAAGACATGTTGGTGGGATTGAGAAGGTCCTCGAAGTATTCCTTCCACCGCCGAACGTCATCTCCAGTCGAGGTCAGCAGCACCCCACCCCCACTATACACAGTGTTGGTGAAGCACTGCTTCCCCCGCCTGAGCCGCCTGACGGTTTGCCAGAATCTCCGAGGAGCCGATCGAAAGTCTTTTTCCATGGCCTCGCCGAACTCCTCCCACACCCGAGTTTTCGCCTCAGAGACCACCGAAGCCGCCGCCCGCTTGGCCTGCCGATACCTGTCTGCTGATTCCGGAGTCCCACAAGCTAACCAAGCCCGGTAGGACTCCTTCTTCAGTCTGACGGCCTCTCTCACCCGAGGTGTCCACCACCGAGTTCGAGGATTGCCGCCACGACAGGCACCGACGACCTTACGGCCACAGCTCCGGTCAGCCGCCTCAGCAATGGAGGCGCGGAACATGGCCCATTCAGACTCAATGTCCCCCGCCTCCCCCGGGATGTGGTTGAAGCTCTGCCGGAGGTGTGAGTTGAAGATCTTTCTGACAGGTTCCTCTGCCAGGCGTTCCCAGCAAACCCTTACTACACGTTTGGGCCTGCCAGGTCTGACCGGCATTCTCCCCCGCCATCTGATCCAACCCACCACCAGGTAGTGATCAGTTGACAGCTCAGCTCCTCTCTTCACCCGAGTGTCCAAAACATACGGCCGAAGATCAGATGATACGACTATAAAGTCGATCATCGATCTCCGGCCAAGAGTGTCCTGATGCCATGTGCATTTATGGACACTCTTATGTTTGAACATGGTGTTCGTTATGGACAAAACTGTGACGAGCACAGAAGTCCAACAACAGAACACCACTCTGGTTCAGATCAGAGAGGCCGTTCCTCCCAATCACGCCCCTCCAGGTACCACTGTCATTGCCAACGTGAGCGTTGAAGTCCCCCAGCAGAATAAAGGAGTCCCCATTAGGGGCGCTTTCCAGCACCCCCGCCAAGGACCCCAAGAAGGCTGGGTACTCTGAACTGTCATTTGGCGCATAAGCGCAAATGACAGTCAGAGCCCGTTCCCCGACCCGAAGGCGCAGGGAAGCTACCCTCTCATCCACTGGGGAAAACCCCAACGTACAGGCTCCAAGCTGGGGGGCTAAAAGCAAGCCCACACCAGCCCGTCGCCTCTCACCCTGAGCAACTCCAGAGTAGAATAAGGTCCAGCCTCTCTCGAGAAGATTGGTTCCAGAGCCCAGGCTGTGCGTCGAGGTGAGCCCGACTATATCTAGTCGGTACCTCTCAACCTCACGCACAAGCTCAGGCTCCTTCCCCGCCAGAGAGGTAACGTTCCATGTCCCAGTAACCAGTTTCGTCAGCCGAGGGTCGGCACGCCAAGGCCCACGCTTTCGGCTGCCACCCATACCACACTGCAACCCGACTCCTATGACCCTCCCTGCGGGTGGTGGGCCCCACGGGGATATATATATATATATATATATATATATATATATATATATATATATATATATATATATATATATATATATATATATATATATTATATATATTATATATATATATATATATATATCAGGGGTGTAACGGTATGCAAAAATCCTGGTTCGGTATGTACCTCAGTTTTGGGGTCACAGTTGGGTACATTTTCGGTGCAGTATGGGAGCAAATGCAAAACCATTTTCTTCCACAGTGTGTTGTTTATTTAACCAAAAAAATTGTCAATATACAAATGGAAACAGTAAATAAATTCAAAGTTCTGCTTGGTACCATAAAGTTAAATGAAATATTCTCAAATTATTAACCAGTGTTAAAAATGTGAGAATATCAAAATTAAAAATGATAAATTCCTTTCATTCCTGAAAAAAATTATATTCAGGTGATTTAATAGTCCACTGATAATACAGCTGAGCAACATTTAGTAACTCAAACTGCAATTTGCAACCACCTGGAAACCTACTGCTAAACTGTAATGGCCTGTAAAAACAGAAGTTTGTCCCTTCAGAGCTACTGTAGCAACATGGTGCAACATGAAAGAAGCTGCTTTGATGAGAAGGGTCTGGATACAGACTGTGGATAAATCACATGACCTCCACCCTATAGAGAACCTCACCCTGATGTGTCTCTACATTTAAAAAACATAGTTCTGAACATCCTATTGCATTTTTACCAACAGATTGTTGAAAATATTACCAAGTGGATCTTTAATTGATAACTTTGGTTGATACTGTGTTTGCCTAGAGAGGTTTTTAAACAAGACTGGGGGAAAAAAAGGGTACATTTCCTCAAGATGCATATTAAATACAGCATAAAGAAACTGAAATACTCACCTAATCCAGAATAATAATAGGAGGACAATGAAGACCAGAGAAGCCGCAGAGATTGCAAGAGAAACTGGAAACTTCCATGAACCTGAGAATAAATGATCAAGTACAAATGATGTATTCTTTCCTTTAGCAGTGATTGATTTGGTACATTATGTCATTATGTTTATGGTAACGCTTTTTTCAAGGGTTTCACGATGAGAGAAAAAAAAGTAACAACAAAAGAAAAAAGATTAGAGTTACATAATCAAAGGCATTCTCTACTTGATAAGTTTTTGATCTCTGACACAGTCATCAGACATTTAAGACACAAGAAAGAATTTTACCATCCACTTTAATCAGATGAAAACTGGACTTATTACGTCCTCTTCTGTTCTGGGCTTCACAGTAATAATCTCCTTCATGTTCAGCTCTGAAGTCAGTGATGGTGAAGTTGTGTCCTGAAGCTTTTGGTGAGTCTTTGTCCTCCTTGTACCAGGTATAATTAGCTGCTGGGTTAGCATCACTGCTGCAGCTCAGAGTCACTGAAGTTCCCTCTGATATCGCACCAGAGGGGCTCACTGACACAGAGGGGAGCTTTGGAGCATCTGGACAGAAGTATAAAGACAGAAAAAGAACCCATGAACTTACTCGATGAAGAAATGTCTATTATCAAACCTTCTCCACTATCAGCACTCCCATTTCCATCTGTTAACAATTTGCAGACAGCAGTTTATACTCTCCTTTCTTTTTAACTTGAATATTGGAATTTTCTTAATAACAGCTAATCATTAATGGCTTGAATGAAGGCTGCTGGACTTCTTGGTCTCTTTCACATTCCATCCAGGTACTTTGTTAGATTGAACTGACTGGTGGAGAGTTTCAAGCTTAATCTGGTAAAGTTATATGCAAGATATGTGATAAAAGATCATGCTCACTTACACTGGACGTCCAGGAATAAAGACGCAGTCTGTTGATCCTCAGACTTGCAGTAGTACATCCCTCTATCCTCAGAGCTGATGGAGGAGAAGTTATGAACACCTTCTGGTCCCAGAGGCAGTGTTTGGTTCCCCTTGTACAGAATATTCTTAGTTGCTGGGTTAGCAAAAGTGCGGCAGGTCAAATTCACTGAAATGCCCTCCACTATCTCACCAGAGGGACTCGCTGACAGAGAAGGAAGGTTTGAAGGATCTGGAAATGTACATAGTTTAACATGTTATTAATAAGAATAGATGATGCAGTGAGAAACAGAGAGAATGCTGATCCTGTGTTACATCCTTATTTGTTCATTAAATTAATCTCTGGGATATCAACTAACATGATGACAAGCAGTTTGACCCTCTGACCACCTCAGTGTTGCTGACTACATCTGTTTATATCGTCATCTCTGTAGAGCAGGGTTCTCAGACTCATGAGCCGGGGGCCAATTGCGGCCTGCTGAACAATATTTTTTGGCCTCCTATTTAGAAATCAAAGGTTGGTGTTAGTGTGGCCCACACTTTTTTTCTCACATGCATTTGCGTGAGTTGTTGCCATGAGTGTTCTATATTTTTTAACACTTGCAGGCTACCATAGCTCAGGCTCCTGACAACAACACAAATTAGCAACGCTGGTCCCCTGAAATGTGTTTCGGGAGTGTCAGAGTGGAGGGAAAATATATCTTGTCACCCAGTGCAAATACGTTTTTTTGTCACCAAGATTGCCAAGGCAGGAAAGCCACTCAAAGACGACGAGTTCATCAAACAGTGCATGTTACAGCCTGCAAGTATAGTCTGTCCGGAAAACAAGGGTCAGTTTAGCAATATCAGTCTTCCAGCTAACACAGTGGCAGAGCGAATTTCTGACCTGTCAGGTAACATTTACGATCAACTGCGCGAAAAAGCTAAACATTTCCATTCATACTCAGTTGCTCTTGATGAGAGCACAGGTGTCACTGACACTGCACAGCTTGCAATAGATGTTCGTGGTATTGACAACAATTTTGAAGTGATGGAGGAGTTGCTCACAATGATTCCAATGCATTTTCAGACCACCGGTCAGGAGATATTCCGCCAGCTCTGTAATGCTATTGAGGAAGCTGGCTTGCAAAGTTTTGCTGGAATACCAACCGATGGAGCGCCGTCAATGACAGGGAGGAGAAATGGACTGGTGGCACTAGTTCAAAGAAACTGGAAGAGGAAGATGTGAAAGAGGCCATTGGTCTGCACTGCATCATCCATCAGCAGGCCCTTTGCAGCAAAAGTTTGACAATGTGATGTCGTGAAATGCATCAATCATATCAGATCCAGGGACTTAAAGCACTGGCAGTTCTACGCCTTTTTGGAGGAAATAGAGTCAGCATATGAGGATGTGCTTTACTTCACTGAGGTACGTTGGCTTAGCAGGGGGAATGTCTTGAAGAAGTTTTTTGAGTTGACAGCAGAAGTGAAAGCCTTCATGAAGAAGGATGGGATGACTGTTCCTGTACTAAGGGATCCCAAATTGCTAATGGACTTAGCTTTTCTTGTTGACATTACACAGGAGCTGAATGTACTGAACAAGAAGTTACAAGGCCAGGGTCAACTTGTGTCGAGTGATCTGGGGGTGTTGGGATCATCCCGCGGAATGAAGCCTGAGCCAAGGGGGGAAAAGTGTCGCAGACTGTGACTGTAGTAGATGCAATGAAATGTAATGATTATTGTGATGAATAGTGCTTGTGATTGCTAATCAGTAACAGTAAGAACAATGTTGATTGAGTGGTCGAGCAGGTCTGGTATGTAAACAGTGCCCTGTGTTCCCTACACAACCTACCAGGCTGCTGAAACTGTGCGATATGCAGTAGTTAGAGTTTGATGAGAGGGGAATGAGAAATGTTGGTTATTTGAGTATTAAACCCAATGAAGTTATTAATTTCTCTAATGACAAACCTAGAATACGTTTAGGGGTAAGTTTTCTCATGACTTTACTGCCGTAGAACAAGTAACAAATTATAGGATACTCAGTTTAACAGATAGTTGATGCATTCTTTAGTCTCACATATGCAGATTCAAAGCTACACTTTTGTGTTGAATAAACTCACGCAGTAGAGGAGACTGATGGTTCTCATTTCCTTTGAAAGCACAGGAGATGCTGTCTCTAGGATGAAAGTGGTCTCTGTAAGTAGATGTTTTTTGGCTCGTGTTCTTCTGTCCGTTCTTAAACCAGATGTAGGAAAGATGACCAGCTGGTTTGCAGCTGCTGTGACACTTCAGCTCCACATCAGTATAAGAGTCATGAACAGCTATGACTCTGTTCACCTGCACCTGCAGAGCTGGATATGATACAACAATAGTGATGTCACTGACAATCACACAGTTACACAAAATATCACACAATGTATCTCTAATCATTCCATCCAAAAACATCACAAAAATGACTTTTCTATTTGTTTCTTTAATTGTATTACAGCACGTACTTGTGACAGTCAGAGTTGTTCCAGGGAAATCGCTGCCCCATTCAAACTGTCGTATTTTGAATTTGAAGCGATATTCAGCTGAATCAGATTCTCTAAGCTCCTTTATTCTCAGAGTTGACCACCCTTGTACTGATTCATGGACCTGAGCATGGTCTTTATCAGGAAGTAAGCGAGTATTAGGGTAAGGAACGAACCAATATTTTGACGCAACATGTCCAGGACTGTATGTGCAAGAAATTTCCACTGATGAGCCTTTGAGGGCACAGATGCTTCTGTCAGTGTAAGTCACTTTGTTACAGGTTTGATCAAGGACACCTAAAGGAAAGAAAAAACTGTGGTCTTGCAACAGGATTTATACTTCAGCAACACAGACTGTTTGTTAGTGCAAAAATAGCAGTAATGGTTAACAGAGAACTGAAACATGTAAAATGGAGAGTCGCCTCTCTTCTGTCAAAAAATGAACAGTGATGAGTGAGAACATCAATAAAAAGCTTTTTATTGGAGATCTGAAGTAAACTCACAGACTGAGGGAGAAGGGAACCTCTCATGTCCTGTTGCAGCACAGGAAATGCTGTCATCATAACCAAAATATTGTCGGAGAGAAAGCTTCCCTGTGTGAGTTTTCTGTCCATTCTTGAACCAGACAAAGTAATGACCATCAGTCACAGGACAAGTGCTACTGCTACACTTCAGTTCTGCCCATGAAGGCCACAAGACTGTATGTGGTCTGTCCACCTGCACCTGGAGACTGTGAGAGCAAATACAGAAATTTCGTCTTCAGCTTAAGTATCCAAATAATCTAAGGAACCATTATTAAACATTGTTCTAAAATGTTGGAACACTACTGCCAGCCTGTTTTTGCCTTTGTTGATATGTTTATGACATTATCTGTTGTTTTTTTTCCATAAAGACTGATTTATTAAACATAATTTTACACTATTGTGCATCAGATGTTAATTAAAGTGTTTCTGTTTGTAACACTGATAAATTTTTTAACATCTGTTATGAGAAGCAAACAATGTTAAAACAATCAGATAGAAAAGTTGAGAAACAAATCCATCCAATCATCCATTCACACATATTAGTTGCTGGTGCAGTCCACTGGTGACAACAACCAGATTCAGTATAACTTGTGAAAAAACTCTTACCTGTGACAGACAGATGGACTCCACGTGTAGCTGTATAAGTCCCACCTGGTTGGTTTGTTAAGAAACTGAACTTGTACTCAGCTGTGTCGCTCTCTCTCAGGTCTTCAATCATCAGAGTGCATTCATTTTCACCACAGCGATACTGCACACGATCAGCATACTCTGCCTCTGTCTTCAGATCCACAGGTACTGCTCCTTTCTTTTTAACAAACCATACAGCTTTTTCAAGCACTGTGACATTTCCATTTATTCTGGGTGGGTATCTGTATTTGCAGTGAATTTTCACTGTTGATCCTCTCAAAGCACAGATATCAGTAGAGGTGTAAGTCACTCCCCAACCCTCCTGACTCTGTACCGCTGTAACACAGAGCACATCAAAAACATTATAAATCCCTTTGGTTTAACAGGATGTATCCATGCTGTCTAATCTCTCTCTGCATTGAACAACCTCATCAGACAGACTGAAGAGGAAGTGAAGGAACATAAATGTGTTTAATTGGAACCATGAGGAAGCTGAATAGGATAAAGTCAAAATCTAACTGATTTACTATTTGAAACAAAGAATATCTCTATTAAATATAAATAAAGCAGGTACATATTAACATAATACTTGACATTACAGGAATCAATTTTGTAAAAAAAGACTTGGTCTGAAATCTTCAAGTCTGATGGATGTAAATGTAACATACCTGATGAAGAAAAGAGTAAGATGACAAACCCAGAAAAGGCAACTTTCACAGACATGACTGGTCTCTTCCTCTCTGCTGTGGCTGTTCAAATGTTAAAACACACCATCCGCTAAATAACAAGTATAAAAAATGATATAAATCACATCACTAAATACACTGTCCTGACCTTTTCTATCATCTAAAGGTGCAATGTAAAAAAAAAAAAGAAACCTAAAAAAAAAAATCGATCTTCAGCGCAAATGATGAACTACAAACTGATGTACCAGATTATATGTGCTCTTACAAAAAAAGGATGTAACCACCAGTTTCTGTTTTTTGTAAAGTCACTGTGATGACTTTAAAACCCTTCTGGGTAATCAAAGAGTTCCTTCATCTATGAACTTATGATTAACCAGAAAAAAAAAGGAAGTTCAAACGTGTGCATGCAATGGTAATTTATTTTCTAGAAAATCATGAAACTCTGGTATATTTTTTACTTTTTTCATTGATAGAGTCTTCTGGCTCTTGACTGCGGACATCTTTTATTGATGCCCGTGGACAATGTTCTCATGCTTTTACATCTACTTGAGATGTGAATTTTGGGATAAGTTATGGGGGTCAAGGATAATCAAATAATTTCAGTTAAAACTGAGATGAACATCTGTAAATGCAGCTATTTTCAAAGGCTCAATTTTAGTTGCAACTGTATGCAGTGTTGGGCAAGTTACATCCAAACTGTAATATATTGTACATTACTAGTTAGAAGAAGAAGAAAGAACCTTTATTAGTCCCACAGTGGACATCAATAAATACATATTTGGTAAAGTGACAACAATATATTGCACTTGTGATGATTCACATTATAATACAGTATCACAAATGATTACAGCAGATGGATGATGGACATGTGGACAGTTCTAACTTTGCCTTCTTCATGCAGAACATGTGTGAAAGCTGTAAGACAGTGGTGAGGTGAGCTGTAGGTGAGACAGAGGAGTTCAAGGTGGAGGTGGGACTGCATCAAGGATCAGCTGCTTGTTGCTATGGTGATGGACAGACTGACAGATGAGGTTAGACAGGAATCTCCATGGACTATGATGCTTGCAGATGACACTGTGATCTGTAGTGAGAAAAGCTAGAGAGGTGGAGGCATGACCTGGAAAGGAGAGGAATGAAGGTCAGCTGCAGCAAGACAGAATATATGTGTGTGAATGAGAATATCTCAAGTGGAACAGTGAAGCTACAGGATGCAGAGATGAAGAAGGTGGAGGATTTTAAGTACTTAAGGTCAACATTCCAGAGCAACGGAGAGTGTGGAAAAAGATGAAGAAGTGCGTTCAAACAGGATGGAATGGGAGGAGAAAAGTGTCAGATGTGATGTGTGATAAAAGAGTTTCAGAACGAGTGAAAGTAAAAGTGTAGAAGACAGTGGTGAGACCTGTGACGTTGGTTTAGAGACTGGGGCCCTGAGAAAAAGACAGGAGGTAGAGTTGGAGTAAACAGATTAAAATGTTGAGGTTCTCTTTGGGAGTGATGAAGATGGATAGTATGAGGAACGAGAAGATCAGAAGGAAAACACATGTTAGATGTTTTAGAGAAGTCAGAGAGGTCAGACTGAGATGGGTTGGACATGTACAGAGGAGGGATAGTGAATATATCTGTAGAAGGATGATGAGGTTGGAACTGCAAGGCAGGAGTTCTAGAGGAAGACCAAAGAGGAGATTTATGGATTTAGTGAAAGAGGACATGAAGTTAGATGGTGTGAGAGAAGAGGATGTAGAGGATAGAGGCAGATGATTGGCTGTGGAAACCTCTGAGGGAAAAACTGAAATGAAAGAAGATGGTATTTCTAATATTTCAACAGTAACGCGTTATATTAGACGACTGGATTTCAGCAAAATGTAATCCATTACTGTAATGTCATTGCTCTTGTAACGCGTTACTCCCAACACTGACTGTATGTGCAGAAAAGTTCTCCTGTTCTCCACTACAGTTAGTTTCAGTGGTTTATTACATCCTGGACAGCAACTTGGTTGCATTGATGCAACCGAGTGCAAAAGCAGTAAAACAGACTCATTCTGGGGACGATGATGAAAAGTGATGGAAGCAACAACACAGAGAAGAAACAAGTAACGGGTCACAAAGGTGAGGAAGATCGACGCTGGCTTACAGCGGTAGCAAAGATGCAAGAAGAATGTATATTTAACAATGTATATATGGATACAATAAAGGAACAAAATAAAGTTATGACCAAAAGTCTGGAAACCCTGGTGACTGAAAGTAGAAACACCTTTATGACAGAACAGCGATGTTCACATCCAGTCCTGAATGACCGCTGTCCTGCAGGACAGGAAACCTCAATGAGTAACATCATCCAAAGTACGAAGATGTTTTTTACAAAGCTATGCAGTTCGATACATACTATGGTTTACTGGAGGTTAGGAAATCCTGCATCTTGAATCAGCCCATCAGAAACACGTCAACATTTTAGATTCCAGCATTGACTTGTATCACAGGTGAAGAGTGTTGATAAATGTGACATTTTCACCTCTCAGTGATCTGTGGATGATTACTCATAACTCTGACAATATCTGGCAGTTCAATACATTAGTTAAACTCTGGGTTCTGTCGATCAGTAAAAGCCCCTTTTCCAAACCACAGAATATCTGAATATGACAGATGTGACTTCATCTTCAGGTGTGACCACAGCTGTAACGACACAGCTCATAACTTTGAAAACCATCTTCTCTTCACAAGTATTATGTAACGACATGACACTGGCTATGATATACCTGCTCTAGACACTCACACTACATCCTCTACTTCTGCAGCAACATGCTGCTAAAGCACAAACGATGCTTGAACGCCACCATCTGGAACTAATGATCAATAGCAGATACTGCTGACTCAGCATCTCCAATAACTAAATGGAAGAACTTCTACTCTCAGCTGGCTAATTTCATTAACCCTGTAAAGCCCAAACCATTAAATAATTGACAGAAAATTCCAAGTCTTTGAACTTGGAGCCTTTATTGGTCCCTCTGAACAAACAAAAAGGAAAATTTGAAATATAAATTTTCCAAATATGAGTTTCAATTTCTATCATATTTGATACATCAGGTCACATTGATCAAGGATTTTTCTTTCTTAACAGACAAAAACATAATAAAACAATTCTTACAGATTTGTAATTCCAAACATAAAAAGTGCTGCCATAATGCAGTAATGAGAAAACCATCAATGGAACTGGCAGGTTGGAAGTCTGTAAAACATTACATTTCAGTTTTTTTTTTTTAACTCATTTTGTGGTTAACAACCTCTTTATTTTGCATGGTGGTGGACTTGAAAACAGTTCTTGTCCTTGTTCGGGCAAAGATGCACTCTGGGTAGTGGCCTGTGCAGTGCTTGCATCTCTGTCAGGTTTCCCATGTTGGGAAATGATCCAGGCCACTATACTAACCTCATGTGCATGTATATACCCATAATTTGCTTGATTTCTTGAGCATCTGACTTTCCATTTTTCCGCACACTGTACAAGTTTGTTTCTTCTGCAATTTCCCTTAGCATTTCATCAGTCAAAAAATCTTGGAAATACATGTATGGTGTCCAATCATCCCTCTCTTCAGAGTCTTCCTCAACACAGTCCACAAACTCAACAGACTGTTATGGAACCCGAGCTCGTGGCTGGACCCAAAAAGCAGGAGATGTCAGAGCAGATGAACAAAAAGTCTTTATTGCCTCATCGGAGACACAAAGGGGTGCACAAGATCCTACAACAGGAAAATCCCTACAGGCTGTGGGCTGGCTGTCCACCGGTCTGAGCACTGAGGTGTGGCAGCGAGGCACCGATCAAACAAGACGGAATTATCTGGCAGAGTAGCGGAGGCAGAGCCGGTCTTTATGGACAGGTGAGTCGATTGCAGAGTGCCATCAGGTGTCCCTCGCTGCACACAGCCAGAGTAGATCAGCCACGCCCCCCAGCCACAGCCTGCAGTGCTAGAGAGAGAGAGACAGGAGTCAAAGCATGCACACAACATAAAACAGGAGTAAAATAACCTCACGAAGCGAGATTAGAGGGTTAGTGAGGTATGTTGAGTCTAAAGCCAGGATTTCCAGTACCACGAAGGTGGCTCTCTTTTAACCTGGCTAGATCACCATGGTAATTTACTCTGCAAGCTTAACCTGGTCCGGAGCAGGTTATGTGCAGAGTTTAGGCTCAAATCGGCTATAAAAAGCGCCACCCTTTCACTTTCATCCAATCCTGTTGACCTGAGCGCCAGGATTGTGCAATGGAGGGAGAGTATTCAGAGACCGGACTGATCCGCTGGCTTCCCATGACCATATTCTCTATGAACGCTAGAGATTTCCAGCTGAGGGAATCCGTTACATTTGTAATCTGTTAGAGCCAGATATTGGCAGCGCCACCAAACGCAGCCGTGCGCTCACAGTAGCGCAAACGGCGTGCGTTTCTGTGTTTCTTTGCCGCGGCAACCTACATGCATTCAGTTGGTGATGCAGAAAATCTGAGCCAGAATACTGGAATAAAGGTTGTACTTGCTCTTACTGAACTGCTGAATATGTTTGTAGTATTCCCTGACCATCTGCCCACGCTTCAAATAAAAGAGGCGTTTTACTAAATCACAGGTAACATAAATTAATAGTCCATTATATTGATAATCAGTGTGACGTGGAATTTCATGTGAAATGTTGTAATATGATTCATTCATAAGATTCCCCAGGGTGATAGGGTACCTATTAAAGTGGCCGGTGAGTGTATATTGGTATCACAGATAATATTAAATCTTAAATTAATTTCACATAGATTTAGCAAAAAACTAAAGTGATTTTCATTTATCATTCATATTGGGACAGTCAGACCTACATAATGTTTAAATCTGCTGCATTAAGTTTAAAGTTTAAGTGCTCTAAAAGAGGGAGGGAGATTAATTAAGGTGCATTAAGTGGTGAAATAAATATAACTTACGAATTTACACGATCTGCAATTTTTTGCCAGCACTCCTCTCTGGCTTTATTCGCACCAACAGTATTGCTTTTGGCCGTAAAGATTTCTTTGAAATCCTCATAGTCCTGGATTATTAAAACCTGCTCCTCCTGACTGAAATATACGGACCGCCATCTATCCATTTTATCCGGAATAGGCGTCAAATGACGCGTCAAACGCCCCCTTTCATGTGAACGCGCACAGAGCAGAAAGCAGAAAGCCGTGGTTAACAAAGATAGTTGATAACCACCGTCGTGGCACCAGTTATCTCTGATGGAGAGTTTCAGGTTTGTTAAGCCAGCTCACCCAAAGAAAGCCTGGCTGTGTTGAACTTGCTTCGTAGTCAGGCCCGCCTTACTGCACGGGCTAGGCTGGGCTGAAGCCCCAGGGCCTAGATGGATCAGGGGCCTATCGGGAGCCAATTAAAACATATACCTTTACAACAAAATACCAAATTATTTTGTGATTTGTTGAAATTTCTGTCCATCACTTGATAGTCACGTTCGTGGCAGTTGATTGATCCAATTTACACGTGATGCATGAAAGCAACATGACAACAGCCAATAGAAATCTAGACAATTTGTTTTCATTAAGAACGTATGCAAATATAATAAGTGTGAGAAGTTGGAGTTCTTTTGGTCGAAAAATGGATAAGATAAGAAAAAGTTTGAGAGTGGTGCTTTAAAACGAAAATTACAACGGGAAAAAGAGCTTCGAGAGAAGAAATTGTTGAAAAACATCCCAAAGCTTACCGGATATTTTAAAACTTTTAGCGGGGACGAAGGAGCGCAAGTTGGCAGCAGTGACCAGAATCCCGGTGAGGCGGTCGTTTGGACTGTGTCTCCTTCTACCAGTGGCTACAGAGAGGAAATGGTGACATCCAACAAGCACACAGGAGGGTCTTCAGATCAACCACCTCCAAGAAAAGACCCGGAACACTTTGATCCTGCTGAAGAAATCCAGAGGAGTGGAGGAGATGAACAGGAGCACCTGCAGCGAGAGGACCCATATAGCACCGACCCGGCCCGCTGGGGCGACAATATAGATGGACAGGTGCAAGCTTACTGGGCAAAAATGGGACCAGTATCATGCCAAAATAAAGACGCTGATCTCTCGGCCTCAGAGCGACAGTACAAGCTCCAGAGAAGATTTTTCTCTAGGACATATTTCAAGCGAAACTGGCTAACGGAGAGTGTCTGCCCAGAGAGTGGCTGTGTTATTCACCATCACAAGGTAGTGTATTCTGCTTTGCGTGTAAAATATTTGGCGATGGTAAAGAGAAGTCTCCATTTGCCAGTGACGTAGGTTACTCTAACTGGAAACACGCTTATGAACGGATAGCAGAACATGAAAGCAGTGACATTCATAGGAAAGCCATGATTGCTTACATCAATCAGACAGCTGACAGAGGGACAGTGGACTCTGAGCTGAAGAGACAGTTTACTGAAGAGTGTGAATACTGGACACAGGTTCTACAGCGAGTTGTTGCTGTTGTGAAATTTTTGGCAGCGTGAGGACTTAGTTTTAGTGGTGATAGTCACAAGTTTGGTGACCCCAAAAATGGGAACTATTTGGGTTGCATGGAGCTGATCAGTCAGTTTGATCCGTTTTTAAAAGCCCATATAGACAAATATGGAAATGCTGCCAGAGGAACTCCATCCTACCTTTCCTTGAACGTGTGTGAAGAATTCATACAGCTGATGGGCCAGAAGGTGCCGGATGAAATCATTGCTAGAGTAAAGCTGGCTAAGTATTTTTCCATCAGTGTCGATTCCACTCCAGATAACACACATGTGGACCAGCTCACTGTGATCCTGCGGTTTGTGTCACCAGATGGCTGTATTGAGGAGCGTTTTGTGAAATTCCTGCCTGTTTCAAGCCACACTGGAGAAGCACTGTTCAATTCAATTATTGGTGTTTTAGGAGAGATGGGCATTGACATTAAGAACTGTCGAGGACAATGTTATGACAATGCCAGCAATATGTCGGGCTCCTACAAAGGTGTGCAGGCACGAATCAAAGAGCTGAACCCACTGGCAGACTGGGTACCCTGTGCGGCGCATACATTAAATCTGGTGGGTGTCAACAGTGTGAGCTGCTGTGAAGACAGTGAACAGTTTTTCTGTTTTGTGCAAACTTTTTTCAACTTTGCTTCAAAAAGCACTTCATGCTGGCAGATGATCAAGGCAGGGTTGCAGCCCAATGAAAACCAGAGAATAGAAACTTTAAAAGCACTTTCTGATACCAGATGGTCAGCGCACGCTGTTGCAACCAAAGCCCTGTGTCAGAATTACATTGGCATCCAGAACTCATTACTTGATATTGCCGATGATCAGCATCAGAATTGGAGCACAAGAGAGGAGGCAAGGGTACTGTACAAAAGATGAACAAACTGGAGATTGCATTAATGTGCAACATGTGGAATACCATTCTCCAACGTTTCCAGAGTGTGGGCGCTGCACTACAGGCAGTAGAGTTGGACTTGTGCAATGCTGTGGATCTAGTTCGATCATTGTGTGACTATGTTGCAGGCTTACGGGATCAGTTTGACAGCTTTGAGACAGCTGCTAATAACATGTCCCCCACCATATCCAGTGAGTATAAAGTAGACACTCAAAGAAAGAAAAGAAGAAAGAAACAGGCTGATGAGTCATCTGAGCCAGAGATTGAGCTGTCAGGTTGCAGACGCTTCTGTGCATCTGTGTACATCTACATAAAAGACAGGCTAGTGTCAGAGCTGGACCGAAGATACCAGTCGTATAATGTTTTGTATGAAAACTTTGGGTTTTTATACAGATTGTTCTCATTGTCCCTTCCAGACCTCCGCTCAGCAGCACTGAAACTGCAAAAGAAATACCACGGTGACTTGGAGGAGGACTTTGTGGAGGAAGTAGTGCAGTTCAGAGAGTTTCTACAGAATGAGAAGGAGAGCAGCAAGTCAGTAATGGAGCTACTGCAAGTTTTGAGGAGAAGAAAACTCCAAACAGTGTTTCCCAACACAGACATAGCTCTTTGGCTGTTCCTGACTATACCAGTGACAAACACAAGTGGAGAGCGTTCCTTCTCTAAATTGGCCTTGGTGAAAAATAGGTTGCGATCAAGCATGCAGCAAGACAGAGTCAGTAACCTCACACTGATGTCCATTGAGCATGATATTCTTCGTGAGTTGGATTTTAAGGATATAATCAAAGTTTTTTCCCTAAAGAAAGTCAGGCGAAAGCACTTCTAATTGAGCAAGCCAGAGAATGCTCAATTGCTTTCCAGTAACCTTTGCAGGTTTTAAATTGTTGTCAGCATGTATTGCTTTATAAAGTCATTTAGTTTAAATATTGTTTGGTTTTCTGGTTCATAGAGACAAAACCACTGTTCAAAGTATGTTATGACAGAAACTAAATGTGTTCATAGGTTTTTATGTATGTTGTAATGCAGCTATATGACTATTTCCCTCAGAAATTATTAAAGTAAAGCTGTTTATCTCTATATTTATCCATCGTTTTTTGTGATATAGAATTTGAATCTATACAACTGTAGCTACACATTAATAGTGTGACACTATTGTGGTGGTTGTGGTGGTGGGGTGGGGGGGCCTACAAAATCTCCCAGCCCCAGGGTCTATTGGCTGATTGAGGCGGGCCTGTTCGTAGTACACCCCTCAGGTGCTCGCTTCATTTTTCTTGTATCGAGTTTGAAGCACCGCAGAAAGCCGGCCACGGGCAGTCGGGGCCCCATTAGGGGGTTCCAAACGTGTCGTTGCAGTGTCTATGGAGGTTTCAGGTTGTGTCATTGATATGGATCGATATTGGCCGCGTCTCGGGGATCCCTTAACACACGAGACAGTGACAGCTAGTGGGGGCCCTATGCGAGGGGTTTTTCAACATATCGTCGTTGCAGTGTCTAAAGCAGTTCAGTCATTTTGTCATTGACAAAAGGACCAATGTCACCGCTGTCCTGGGGCCCCTTGGCAATTGCCTAGTACGCCTACCCCGTTGCGGCGTCTCTGATCACAGCTGCCTCAAATCAAAAATGATTACGAGTTCCCCCTGTGACTTTTAGTTGAAGAAATCAGCAGTCCTTTCTGCAACTAGTGTTTTTTTTTAATAATGTCCTAAGGCCAAAGCGCTTAGTGCAGATGTTTGACTGGTACACGTTCTATATGGACACAACCCACAGAATATTCTAACTACACCCACGGACCTTTTGCATTCTCACTTGACCAGAATCCTACTTGATATTGTCACAAAGAAAGCTTTGTAATAATTTAACAGACAGTGTGCCCAGTTTACAGCAAAATGTCACCATCAGCAACACCAGAAAATTTGAGTACAGTTTCCCACAGTTAATCACTAGCATCCAACTGCTGCAAAGTCAGCACCTAATCTATTTGATATGAGAATGTGGCAATCAGGGTCATTTTTCCCTACAGCATGCTTGTGCTTGGCTTTTTAGTAGAAAATAAAGAGATCGCCTTATAAGGTGCTATAAACCAGTGTACAGTAATTGTCGAAGGACAACCCATAACATGGTTAAAAGTTTGGCCTCTTGGCAACCAGTAACAGTCCTTGTTGGGGTGGCCTTGAGAAAGACGAAATTCTCTGCTCGGACAAACAAATATATTAGAAAAAGCATTTCAGTGTAGGTAAATAAGAATTACATTTTGCATTCAAAACATTTAAGTCCTCAGCTTGATACTCTACAATTCTTACATAATCACCATTTACTCCTTTAAAAAAAGTATCTTATTATAATTTGTAATGATAAAATCAACTTAAAATTAAAAAAAAGAAAAACATGTTGAATGACTTCTATGTATAAAGTCTGCACAGATCATACGTGTAATGGTAATCTTTGCTACATTTGGAAATAGCAGGACAAGGAAGGAAATGTGGACATGGATAGTGGTTACCAGTAAACTGGTCAAGGCTGGATTACCAACCAGATATAGATGGTAGCTCCACAGGGCCCCAAAAGAAGGTTTTTCACAGTTAAATGTAGGTGGAATGGAATAATTAACTTGAATTATTCCAGTTTTGTTATTGATTCCCACAGCAGAAGTGGAATATAAAAAAACCTGGGGCCCTCCAGGTTTGCAAATGGACCTTCTCTGGGCCCATAATAACACTAAAAAGTCTGTTGTGGTCAGTAGGGGTCCAATAACAAACGGGGGCCCCTGAGGATGTTAATTGCAGTTATGGACTCTGAGCTGTTTGGAACTGGCAGTGACATCACAAGGAAACAGAACAGAACAGAACAGAAGGCCCAGTGATGTCACAAGGAGATGTTCCGTGAAACCCTTCTAACCCTCAGAGATTCTGTCAGTGTTTCAGTTTGGCAGAAGATTTCCAACTGAAAACAGTAGGATTTCAGAGTCACACACCTTTTGGAAAGCCGAAAGAAAACATCTTCCAGGAACATTTTACAGCCAGCAAAGTGAAACATCAGTGAAGACCACTGGTAGGTTCAAACAGGTACAGCGTGAGCTCCTTTAACTGAGCTAGAAGGAACTAACACACTTTGTCACCAGTACTTAATGTTTAAAGGAAATATGTTCGTTTAAGCTTGTTGGTTATTTATACAAATGTTTTCTTCAGTTTGAGCTCATAATTAAAAAAAAAAAAGTACTACTTAGGTTGCTGGGATTTAGGTTTGATTTAGGTTTAACATTGTAATACCAGATGTGATCCTGAAGTTACTAACTTGTCATGCAGCAGAAAGACTTCTGTGTTTTAGCCAAACATACGCAAACTATTTTTTTCTGCTAATGAATAAGGCTGTTAGTAAAAGTTGCAGATTCATCCCCTGCTGGGACATTTGTACCTTAAGTAATCAGATTCTGTACTCTGATTGTTGGTTTAATGTATGGAAAATCTTCATCTACAAAATAGCATAACTGTACAGCAGTTTAATAAATATGCTGTATTCTTACCTCTGTTGTTTTTGAGAACTTGAGAAAAAGATCTTCTCAGGTTACACAAACGGTTTACGTAACTGCTGGTGTAGCTGAGGCCTTAATTTGTCTTTAAGGTTATATTGAAACATTGCTTTTAATAACGGTCTTACTGGATAAATTGATCATGTATCTCTGAGTAAAAAGTCATATCTTTCCATTAAATGTGATGAAGCAAAATTCTTATTGTTTTGCATGCAAATGTATATTTCAGCAACAAACTGTGGCAGTGATCAGGAATGAAAGGAGACCACGGGCATTTTAAATCTTTTTCTTTTTCTTTTTAACGTAATAGCAAGTACCTGACAACAAAGCATGTGCTTATAAAGCTATATTGTTAAAAAGATGACTTCGCTACCAGAACACCCTCAAACAAGTTAAGGCATTTATTAACTTCATAAGCTTCAGAAGTGTTCTGTGTGTGCTGAAAGAGGAATTTTGATGAACATTTGGTATGTTGGTATCAATACTGCCTTCAGTTGAACTGTAGGTGTTACTGTGGACTCATTTTGTGATACACGGGAACATGGGAAATATTTAATGCAGTATCTAAAGATTGTCACTTTGGGCATAATTTGAATGATGGCTTCTGAGTATATGTATTTTTAAAAATGTAGAGTAATGTACTTCTAAATTGACTGCAGGTTAGGGTTAGGGGTTGGAGATCATTGCAAATGAATATTACAGCGCCACCTGTTGGAACCTGACTTTGGTTATGAGCGCTGACTGCTGTTTTGGACATTGTCACGATGTTTCTTGTTCCAAAATCTTCCATCTGAGGTGAAAGAACCAAAGTGTCATCAAGAAAAACTGCTGCCAGAGTACTAATCATGCAAACTTTTACTTTTATTATGTAGACTCAGATAACAGTACGGGCTATGAATCTAAATGTAATTGCTTTATTTGTTGTTGGATAGTTTGATCTGTAATTTAGCCTTATATTTTACATGTATTTCTATGTTCTATACCGTCCATTCATATTTACAAAGTCTAATTAGAGCTTTCATATGACCAATGAAGTTGTGGGGGATGTTTGCATCTGCATAGTTGATGTGTTATTTGAAGTACAATATCAGAGGCTGAAAAAAACACCTTTGTGTCAACATGTGTCACAGATCCATCAGTCAGTCCACCACTAGTCTGCAAGACTTGACTGAGTCCTTCAAAAGACCTCTCTTCAAAATGGATCTGAAAGCAGAAATTTGAACGTGCTATAGAAGGGATGCAGTGGGGAGAGCTGACTTCCATCCTTGAGGATATCGTACAGTTGGAGTACGCGCCCAACGCTCCTCCTCCCTTACCTGCTTAACCTCACTTCAGCCGCCTCCCTCAGACACTAGGGAATCATACTGGAACGTTCAATAAGCTTGCTTTTACCATTTGGAGAAGTTTCTTATGTGCAGACAACTGCAATAAATGCTGCCCCCACCCCCTGGCAGCCTGCTCCCCCCCTGTACAGCCAGGCAGGTGCTTACAGCCAGGGACAGGTAAGACTGAGATGAGAGTAGGGACATATTCTGAACATAGTGGAATGTGTCACACCAAAGCTGAGCTAAATTAACTGAAATGTAAATGTACAGCTTTAAAACAGCTGAGTGCTGTGAATTTGTTGCAAAAAAATGATTTAAAAAGAACAGCAGATTTTTTTTAACCTAAATTAGAAAGTAGTCTGATTGTCACAGTGGAATCATTTTGTTTTTCTTTTTGATGCTTTGTCCGTTAGAAAAGACCACCAAGAAGAATATATTAAAAGCCTCCAAATGCCTTTATGCTCTTTTTGAAAGAGCAAAGGCCAAACTTTGCTACAGAGATCAAAGTTAAAGGCAGTGCATCTGTAAATGCTATGCTGGGCTGGGACAGGTGAAAGGTGAGAGCTGGCTGTTATTCATATTGTTTTCTTCAAAGCAGTGTTTTTTCTTAATGTAATGTGAGCCAAGAAAAGCCAATTCAATGTCGCATTCAAATGATTTGGGGGCATTTTACAACAATACATGTGCACTGTGGGGGTCTCTGCACAGAGGAAGCACACTTGAATGTGGATCTATGTATTTATGTAGAGGTATCCAAGTCTACATACTGTATGTGTATCAGATAGCCTGTAGTTGTTTTTAGTCAAGTTTGAGTGTGTGCTCTGACCTTGTCATCTCTCCACAGTGGAAGTCACTTTTAAGTGAAGAACAGGCCAAGTATTTTGAGCAGGCCCATCGGGAGCGACGCCTCCACGAACAGTTGCACCCTGACTGGTGCAGTAAAAGCAATTATGTATGTTCACTGTTCTCACACAGTCACATCACGTCACTGAAGCTGATGAAACACAGTCACTGCAAAGACACTGTTTAACATGGAGAACCTAATGTGTTTGTTTTTAGGGTAAAAAGAGGAAGAGAAGGAGCAGAGCTCCTGCCAAGGCTAAAGGTGTGTGTTTTTGTCAACAAGGTGACATGTGACCACACTGGATCTCATTATAAATTGTTGGAATTGACCTACAGGAAATGTCATTATACTTTTGTGAACATTTGAGTTTTTGTGTTGCAGCGTCTGCACCTGAAGACAGGTGAAGAAATTATGTGTGTCGCCTCTCCAGACAGGGCATCCTTCCTCTCTGGAAGTTTTAACTGAGCCTTATCAAATGGCATGGCTGCCGCAGACTCAAACAGGCCACCTGGGTTCCTCGTGAATAATCTGCTTCAGGTGTTTGAGGTCGGCTCCATCTCTGCTGCTGTGCCAAGCCTCACCAGTACCCAGAACCTCTGAGGACAGAGCCACATCCTCCGCAGTGCCTCAGCTGCTTCCCTTTTCTGTAAACAGTAGTAAAATAAAGCCTTATTAAAAGAAAAAAAAGAACTTCTGAACCTAAGACTGAATGATTTGTGTGTCAACTTTAGAATTATCAACAGGTCTTATTGTTTTTAGGATTTCAAGCAAAACTGTAAAAGCTGATGCATTTTACCAAGTGTACTGTCTGAAATATAAATATAAATATATATAAATATAATATATGAAATATTTTCCTCTTAGTCGTCTTCACTTATCTGTCCTCAACTAAAAGGAAACTTCCACACCCCAAACATACAGATCCCATTCTGGTTTGCATTTATGTCACATTTCCATCAGTTGCTACTGTACTGGGTTACATTAAGATTTTTACTAGGCATTTCCCAGACCTAGAGCTGTCATGACTCTGACATGTAAGCAGACATGTATTTGATATACCATTAACTTTTTCACTGTCATGCTAATATTTATGTAAGAGTTGTACTATAACCCAAGCAAAAAAGTTAAGAGTGTGGCTTCCTGTACAAAAATTGCACATACAATTGCAGATACATCACCTTCACAGCAGAGGACAAGCATACAATGAGATTACCATCATGAAAAGGGCAAAGAAAAAAAAACAATCTGAACTCTATCAAATGTTGAAATGCATTTCATTCAGCTGTTTTCAAGTAAGTCAATGAAGACGTGATCGGGCACCATCAGTTAATATTAAATAATGTGATGTGCATGGAGTCTATTTGGAAAATTAGATCTCAGGTAAACAAGTATACCAGTTTTTTCTAAGAAGAAAAATGTATGTAGAGGTAGAGAAACTGGGTGTGTGTGATTGTATTCCCATCAGTTCAGTACACACGTTAAAGAAATATCTGATATTTAATCAGACAAAAAGGTGCAACACAATGACAAAAGAGATGCAACCTGATGGTACAAATGTACCTGGAAAAGAAAAATGATTTATGCAAAACAACTACAATAAGCCTTAAATCATAAATTGACTTAAAAGGGCAAGCTGATGAAAGATGATGCTTCTGTAAATGTGGAAACAATACCCACTAGAATAAGAGATCATTGATATGTCCCAAATTTGACTAACTATGTTGAAAGATGGCTTTCTTTTTCTGCTTACCCCTTAAGTTGTGGCCTTTTAGTCTCTTCAGTGGCCTGCTTATCACAGGGCACCGATCTACTTCACACTACAGGTTAAAGACACTTTCTAGTTCCCACAGATCCTTACCATCTGAACCACCTTAGGAATGCTTACAGTTAGTGGTGACTTCAACAAAGGCACATCTGGATGTCTGACACCAGTGAAATATGAAAATATAAAAATGACCAGTTCAAGACCATCAATTAGAAAACTGGAAATGCAGAAAAATGGAAACATCCAACATGTTTTTCATTCAGGTCCAAATTGAAAAGTAATCATCGCATTAGCTATGACTTCAGTCATAGCTGAAATGTTCAGCTGGAACCACAAATAATCATCACTTCATTAAAGTACAACACTGGTTTATTAGTAAGACCAAAAAAGAACATACAATCTCATGTTATAGAATTAGTGGTAAACTCTTGTACAATATTATAAACAAAGTAAATGCCTAATAAGGGCAGCAATGGTTGTTTTTCAACATAGATCATCAAAGGCTCTTTTTTTTTTCTTTAACATTAACTTCATGGCACATCTTCAACCATTACAGCAGCACTTCAATCATCCCCATCTCCCATTTGAATTAGTTTGCTATACACTTTGTGAGTGGAACACAGTGGTTGAGTGTTTAAGTTCTGAAGTATAGGTCTCACTCCAAGAAGTTAAGTTAGATACTTTAATATGAATGTTTGGCTTGTAAGAATTGAACATAGGTCTGCTATAATTGCAAAATATCAAAAGTAAGAAGTTGCCAATATGCTGATGTTCATACAGTAGACAATTTTGTTATATTCACAGGAGTTCCTTTTATTTTTATTAACAGTGACCTCAGATGTATTTTCTTTTATGTTTACAATTTTATTTCATTAGCCACTTGAACTCTAGTAAACATGACTCTGTAGAGTCTGTGCTAGGGCTAGTACTTTGGTGTCAAGTCTTTGAGACATAAATAGAGCTCTGGCAGACTGGCTCCAGCCTCCAACTCAGGCATTTTAGCTTTTATTTACCCCTCAGAATATGGATACTGGGGTATAAGTGGTTAAGGCCATTAGGAACTTTATTTTATTTTATATTGTCACCTCAGATGTATTTTATTTATTTTAATAAAAGCATCAATGAGTGAATTGTTCTGATTCCAAATAAATATGCAAATTCAAGTTAATTTATGTTCCCTTTCTGGACGTATTTGTTAAAATTGTCATTTTTATCAAAAGGATGATACAAAATGCTATAAACTATCTTTAGTGAATGGCTAAAATAATTGTCAGACTAAAACTAGACTAAATTGTCAGACTAAAACTAGACTAAAATGACAACAGTTTTTATTGACTAAAACGAAACAAATAAATTCATGGTTTCGTGGACTAAAATAAAAACTAAAATGCTTGACTTTTAGTCGACTAAAACTAGACTAAATAAAAAAAGGATGAGTAAGACTAAATAGGATAAAAAGTAACACTGGTGATTGAAACTAGACTAAGACTGAGACTAAATTTAAAAATCGCAGACTAGAACAACACTGGTACAGGGTGTCAGAAGGGCAAGCAAGCGCTCAGACAGGGAAAGAACAGGGAGTCAAAGGGGCAAGCACTCAGATAGAGGAAGTCCAAAGTGTGAATTGAAACTGGCTCAGGTAAAGCATGTCTACTCAGCAATTACCAACTCCTTATTAGGAAGAGGGGATGTTGTGTAGAATAAAGAAGCTTTGTGTAGAATAAGGAAGCTTGACATGTGACAATGAAATGTGTACGTCCGTGTGTATCAATAAGAATAGCCTGTGAGCTGCAGAGCGCCAGAATTCAGCTGAAGAGACAGGCCGCGGGGTCTGTGAGCTGGATTCTCCCTCTGCAGAGGCGAACTTGAGTTTGTCTCACTATTTTTGAATTCAATTATAATCTCGTCTTGAGTCCACAGGTCAGCAGTCCGGGGAGGTCAGTTGACCTCAACAATAGCGTATGCCTTACTTGATACCAGGAAAGAGGCTGGCTACGCTCTGGACCACACACACTCAGACAACCTTGCATGCTCACATTCACTCCTAAAGAAAATTTTGAATTACCAACCTGCCTAAACTGAACTTTTTTAAAATGTGGGAGTAAACCGGAGTACCCGGAGAAAACCCATTCAAGCATATCTCCATTTCTTCTGCAAGAGGAAAGATAAGGTTATGACGTTTAGGGTGAGTGAAGGAAAAAGAAGTTGAAAGGTGTTGAAGGGAGGAGATTTGGAGGGAGAGGGGTTTTATGAAGGAATGAGGATTATTTAAAGAGCTGGAGAAATCTCTGCCAGAGAGATTTCTTTTTTGATTTTTCTTTTCTTGTGGTCTCTAACTGCTCTTCCAAATTTCTTACTCTGCGCATTAACCTCTCTGTAGTTGTTTTTGTCTTCTCTTCGTTCATGTCAAGAAGCTGCTTTGTGGTTGATATTATTTCTTCAAGAGAAGTCTTTTCTTCGTGCCACTGCCACTGCTTGTTCGCCAGGACTTTCATGTTTGACACTGTCTCTGCTTCTTCTGCCAGGAGACAGGACTTCTCCTGCTCCCACTGGCCTTTCTGTTCTTTCATTTCTTTCTGCATTTCAACCAGAGTAGCCTTTAATTTGTTGTTTTCATCTATTTGCTTGGCTAAGTAGGTCTCAGCCTTTTTTCTACTGATTTTCTCAGCAGAGATAACTGATTCTAGGTGGTTGAACTTAGCAACAGCATCTTCGCATAACTGGCCCCTTTCAACCACCACAGCGGAAAAAAACGTTTTTTCTTTTTCTATTTGAGTTTTCTGAGACTCTATCTGTTGTTTCAGCTGTTCAATCTCATGTTGAAAAGTGTTTTTCTCTTCCAGGGACTCTTTGTGTTGGTTTTCCACCCGAGTCTGTATTTGGGCCAGTGCACTCTTAACCTTGCTGGTGTCCTCGTTTTGCTTTGCCAAGGCGATTTCAGCTTTCTCTTTCAGTTCCTTTTGCTGGCATTTTTCTGCTTCTAGTTGATGGATTTTTGAGGAAGTATCAAAATGCATCATCTCTTCTTCCTTAAACACTTCAGTCAGAATCTTCATCTGATTCAGTAAAGCTTCATGTTGCTTCTGAAGTTCTGAGATCTTCTTGTCCTTATCACCCAAGGTTTTACGAAACTCACACTCTAACATTAAAGGCAAATCTTCCTGCATGAGATCAGTTTCCTTACTGCCAGCAGAGGTAAGTGTTTCTGCATCCTCCTGATTTGTAGCTGTTTCAGCTGGCAGATGTTTCAGAGTTTCAGAGAGGTCTGATGTAGAGTATTTATCTGTTTTACCTTTTGCTCCATTATCTTCCATGGTGAAAGTTGGCTTCGTTGTCTTTTAGTTTGCAAATTCTTTGTTTTCTGATGACCAGACTATTGTGTGTTTTCTCTTTGTCTCACCGAGAGTCTATTGACTAAAGTAGATGACAGAGCTTGATCCAACTGCTGCTGTAAAATGAGATGTGCAAATATTTCTGGGTTCTAAAGGGTGAATAATGTCATAAAGAATTTCATAAAGCCCCGCCCTGTGTGACCCTGTTGCTAGGCAACTGTATGACATCAAGTATATGTTGTGGTGGCTTGATGTTGCCTAGCAACAGAGAGAACTTAGGTTCCACCCTCCATCACTGAAAGTCCTACTACATCTATGGTTTTAATATTCATGATATTGTGCAAACTTCCCTGCTTTATTGCCGTCGGAGGGAGCAGAGTGTTGTACGGAGTACAACACTCTGCTGTGCCACGGAGCTGCTTATCATACGCCCTGCACAGTGATGTTTCTGCAGACAGCAGCGATGATGAACTCTATGGAGGAAGGGAGAGAGTCCCTACACTAAAACCAGGTCAGTTTGATGGTCAGGTGCATGGAAGGACTTTATCTGCCGTTTTGAAACTGTGCACGGGCTAACCGCTGG
>JAGFBZ010001506.1:0-29140 GCA_018398805.1 Hirundichthys speculiger
TTCTAGTGGGAAAACGAACTCTTCTGTGGTGTTTCCTGATTAAACTCATTCTTACGGTCGCTGCTTGCATCTCCTCTCGTTTTTTTGCATATGTCCCGTTTGCAAAGCCAAATTTCTTGCAGTTGTATTAAAACTTGGGTCCTGACCATTATTTCTGTTGGAGACAGTCACAACACAGTAAACCCTGAACAGCTTCTGTCTCTCGGGGGGGAAAATGACAGTAAAAATGTTCAAACTCAAGACGCTCTGACCTCACGCTTGCTGTAGCTGATGTTTACCTCCACACCGGAGCAGGACGCCAGAGATGGGGCGACCTCCCCTGAGAGGGCCGAGAGGTCAGCGGGCAGGAGGTCGGCGGTGTCTCCTTACACTCTGCACACATACCAAAGAAAACTCTGACCTCCAGCACAACAAACACGCGCTCGCTTTCATGCTGCAAACTCACCGGCAGACTCAAAGGCTCCCTGGAGAACAAGCAGGACTTTCCAAAGAGAAATGAACTGCTGGCCCAAACTGGATATTAAATTAGGAGGAAGCACAAGTTGTACTCACACTCACGCAGAGATGAAACTCACACGTCTACAGAGCTGACAGATCAGAGTGGTTTGCAGAGCAGAGTGATTTCCTGCGACATTAAAGGGTCAGGTTTTGTTGGTCCAGTCTTCAGTAATTGGACCATTTACACGTTTGGTTAGCCAAGTCTTTCTCAAATACGGGGCGCGACTCCTTGGGAGGGCGTGGGGCGATGCTGGGGGGGGTGCATGTTTTGCCATAATGGAATAAAGTGTAATTGCACATATACTCCAGTAGGGGGCAGTGGTGCTTTCATTGGCATAATGTGTGCAGGGAGTATTAGCTATATTGTGTCAGGTTTTTTTCTTTTTTTTTTGCACGGACATTTGCGCACACAACACAGAGCAGGAGATATGAAGAAAACAAACCCTCAAGAGACACCACGGAAAAATTTTTAACAGAGATGAAAAAAAGGAGGAGAGAGACGGAGATGATGAGACAAACGAAAGTCTCCAGAAAGTTAAGATGAGGAAATATGATGATGCTGATGTAGCGCTGCTTCACTGAGACTACGGTGGGATTGATGCACTTTAAATCTTTACAGACTAAAAACAGTTTTAATAAAGTTATTCTTTGTAAAAAGTTGATCTATATTTCTTCCTTTTTTTGTTTCCCTTCATGTTAATGAGGATACAGTGTTACGCAGAGGTGGGCTTATAACAATTTTATAGAAAAATTACCGTACTGGCCCGAATATTGGACGATATTTTATTCCAGAAATCATATTCTCATAAATGGGGGCCGTCTTATAATCAAGGTCTAGACTTTTCTATTGTAATTACAGGTCTGCACCAATAGATGGAGCCTGCACCTAGCTAACCAGTAAGAATGGAGGAACCACGCAGCCAACTCGAGCAAAGGGCTTTGAAAGTTTTGTTGGAGTCCAGAATTAGTTTTTCACAAACTGAATTATTTTGTTGTTCTTGAATTAAAATCGACTTCAATAGTTATGTAGTTATTACATGGTTGTAGCTTATTCAGAGTCATATTCTCAGATTTTAAGAGAACACAGTTTATTAAATAGTTCCATACCTTGATAACACGGAAATCTGACACGCAAGTATGGTACCATACCTCCTAAAAAAATGAAATCAATTAAAATGTTTAACAGTACAGTAGAAGGTTATCTCTGTGGAAGCTTTTTTCTTTAGTAATTGTACAATAAAAAGTTGTTTTATGAATAATCTTATTGTCTTCATCATATTTTTATTTTCCCAAAATGATATTTGAAAAAAATAGGAGTAGTCTTATAATCAGAGTTGTCCTAGATTCGGGCCAATACGGTATACTATTTATAGTCGCTGTGGAGGGTAGGGGGCGAAATGTTTTCTTTTATCCTTGGGGGGGGGGGGGGGGGGGGGGGGGGGGGCAGCAGAAAATGCAGCAGAAAAATAGCAGAAACAATTGAGAACCGCTGATTTAGTGCAAGATGCACATCCCAAAGTGCTGCACTGTTGCCCCTGAAGTCCCATTTACACACATCACTAATCACTTCTGACCCGTTTCAAAAGAAGAGTAATATTAGACGTTTTATGCATAAAACGTGCTCAAATATATATTTCCTGTTAGACTGGCCAAGGCTGAAAAACTTGAGATTTTTCTTTAAAACTTACACTTGAAACTCAAGACTGGACCAGGACTCCAACTACCCGTACGCTCCGGGTGTAACTGGACCCAGGACGTGCTGAATTACCACACAACGAATCAATCTTTCAGATAAGAAAAGGAAATAAAAGCAGATCAGCTCAACACAAGAGGTAGGCAGATGAGGTAAAGATCACACCAAACTAAACAAAGAGCACACGCCTCCTACACGCAACTCACAAAAGTCGAGACGAGCTTAAAAAAACGTAAAGATTAACAAAACATGACCCCTGGTCCCACAGAGCTGCTCAGCAGAAGAACAGAGGAGAACCAAGACTATTAAACCTTTAATCACTGAGTCATGAAACGCTGAGATCTTTTCTGATAAGCCTTCATCATGTTGGTGCAGCGTTCCCACATCAGTAATCATCAACCAGAGAGCTGGACACTTAAACTGACCCACATGGCCTCGTTAAGGCCGTGGGTGCTGGACGGGAAGTTAACCGTTCAGGAATGCTCCATGTGGCAACGCTGAAGGCTGGAGGGGAAAGTCCTGCAGTTGGACCAGGATTTACGGTCTGCCAGGAACCAACAAACACGACGACCAGAGTTCAGCATTCACTGAGGGAACGTCAGGCAGGAACGGGGGGGCTGCAGTCCCCCCAACATACAGAAATACAGTTCTACACAGCACAGATGTGTCTGCGCGGGATTTCAGTCAGGCAGCACTTCTCAAAGGGAAGCCTGCTTCACCCAGAACTGGTCCGGGTTTCTCACCAAAATGTATTAGTTGAAAAAGCCAGAAATTGTAAATTCATTAACTAGCACATTTGCTACAAAAATTGCAGAAATTTCCAAGTTTATAAGCTCACAAATCTGCAAGAAAAAGTTCATAAACCTTAAAGGTTCAGAAGGCAAGTCAGACGTTCCAGCTTCATGATGTCACAAGTGTGAGTCAGAAACTGACTTTATTGAAAGAAATTACAAATTTATATGCCTGCAAATTTTCAACGAAATGTCAGAAATGATTACTTTTGAAACTCGCCAACCTTCGAGGGGAAAAAAAGTCTTTACGAGCTTGAAAATTTGCGAGGGTAAAGACTGTAAATCCTGAATTTATAAACTTACAAATCTGTGGGGAAAACCATCTCAGAGCTCCACTGAGACTTTTTTTTTCTCCTGGCATGGCTGTAAATCAGCGTCATAAAGGACCGACACATGTTTAATGAGCTGGAGTTGCTCTTTAAGACCAAGGTTAGGACACGCCCCTCAGGTGTCTCCTGGTGCGTCTCCACCAACGTGGGTCCAGTTTTCGCCGTCACAGCCAAACTCAGAATGAGATGTTTGTTTTCCGACCGCCGACCATGAAGAAAATATCCCTCCAGAGGGAGGAAAACTGGTGCTGCTTTCCCCCGTTAACTCTGCTGGGCTGGACGCAGGAACGGGTTCTGTCAGGGGCAAGGAACCGGATCATCAGGACCAACCAAACCCGATAAATGCCCCCTACGGAGGTTCAAACCACGCTGATGAGACTCTGCAGGCCTTCTGTGTATGTGGAAAAGATAACCAGTTTCAACAGCATCCCAGTAGGGATCGGCGGTAAAACCAGAACCTGGTTCACGTGGGTCTGACAGGACCACCTGAGCTGTTTGCCTGCAGTTTCTCCACCAGCGTTCCAACAAGCTTTCATCTTTTATGTGCCTTTAAAACTCAGAGTCGTTGTGTTGTTGAGTTGAGTGAAGTTTTTCAGTCCTGCACAGACTGGCCAGTTGTGGGCCTGCGTTAGACTGGTTTTTGTGGTGAACCACCAGAACAGTACATAAACAAAGTCCAGCTTCTACCAGCAGGTCAAAATTGAGTTAAGACCTAAAGTGGGCTAGACATTAGCTTTGGCATTAGCTCTGTCCTGTGACAAAATCTTCTGGTGAAGTTTTGTCCTGATTTAGAGAAGCAAGAGTGCATGTTCATGCCAGGACACACAGAACCAGTTAACCAGTTACTGTACGGTAAACACAGATAATCTGCTGGTTTTAGCTTTTGTTAATGAACTTCTGTTTTCATTCTGGATATAAATGTGGACATTAATTCATTACATGATCATATGTATCAGCACTAATCAAAGATGATGTATTAGGGGGTAAATTTCAACCTAAATTAGCCACTAGCTCAGTTTCAAATATCACTTTCTTAGCAATGATAGTGGCATTTAAAAAAAAATAAAAATACTTTTTCCTAATCTTTTTTGTGTTACAGAGTGATCAGGTGGAGCATAATAACTAGTCCAACATAGAAAAACAATAAATGCATCCTGTAAAACAATGTGGAAACTAACCTGCTTTTGAGCCTTTGAGACCTCCAGGCGTCTCAATGATGTCACTTCCTCTTGTCGTGTCATTTAAAGCAACAGTACCTGATTCTTGTGGAGGTGGGATGCCATGGATGAACCTGCCCAGTACGCTACGACAGCCGTACCTAGACCACCTGACCTCACAGATGTCCTGTTTAGAGCCTCGTTATGGACCAGGTGGTGATGTTGGGGATATAAAGTGCTTGTTTTGTCATGAATGGGTGATTAATAAGTGTCCTTAGACAGTTATTATTACACAAGAGGGCCATTCTTTGAAACAGGTACCATTTGAGTCCAATTTGATTAAATTCAAAAGGCATAAAATTGTGCCAAACTGTATCTTAGAGTGAAAAGCTGTTCAATTCAATTCAGTTTAATTCAATTTTTTTTTTTGTATAGCATCTGTTACAATGTCAATTGTCTCTAGGTGCTTTACAGAGACCCAGATCATGACCCCTGAGCAAATGTCATCAACTAAAATTATAATATTAAATCCAATTAATGATAATGGCAGGTAAAAAAAACTCCCACATAGGGAGAAAAAAAACCTTTAAGCCAAACAGTAGCAAGAAAAAACTCCACTTTAAGAGGAAGAAACCTTGAGCAGGACCTGGATCAGATGGGGGACCTTCCTGCTGAAGACCAGCCGGGTAGAGAAAGAAAAGAGGGGGAGAGACAGGACAGCCAGACAGCGCATGGTGATCGGTGACCTGGTCCTCTGGCCATCTCATCCCAGTGCTGCTACCTCCATCTGTTTATGTTTATGTTTATATGGTCATTATATTCAGTCATTTGTGTGCTCTCCTCTCTCTGTCCTCCATCCTCTCTCTGTCCTGTCTCCCATCTTTATTTCTTTCATTACCCGGCTGGTCTTCATCAGGAAGGTCCCCCCATATGATCCAGGTCCTGATCGAGGTTTCTTCCTCTTAAAATGGAGTTTTTTTCTTGCCACTGTTTGGTGTCAAGTTTTTTTTTTTTTCCCTCTGTGGGAGTTATTTACTCTTTTCTTTGATTTGGATTCAATATTATAATTTTAGTTAATCATATTTGCTCGGGGGTCATGATCTGGGTCTCTTTAATGCGTCTAGAGACAATTGACATTGTGACAGATCCTATACAAAAAAAAAAAAACTGAACTGAACTGAAACATAGCAAAATAAAGTAAAGCTGGCAGTCAGCAAACAACTTCCACCTGCTTTGTTAACAAGTTATTTATCTCTTTTCTCCAGTACAGAGTGGTATGTAGAAAACAGTGCGTAGTCGTCACCATACCGTACTGACCAATGACAGCGTTGACCATTGTCACGTGACTCATGCAGGGTTTGGGCTGCAGTAACAGCAGTGTTATGTGTAGATGAACTACAGTGAATTAAAAATTAGACATTTTTTTTAATCGGTGAGGACGATGGTCGTACCAGGGGGTTCCCCAACATGTGTGAAGATGAAATAAAATCAGATCGGAATGCTTCTCAAATCTCACAAACCCTTGTTTTATTAGAATATAAAGGACCTGTTTATTCACCTTCAATTCAGTTCAGTTCAACTTCATTTCTATAGCATCTGTTACAATAAATTGTTCCCAGGTGCTTTCAGAGACCCAGAGTGTGACCCCAGAGGAAATATTAGCTCATTTTCACTTTGACAGCAGCAACACATCTCAGAAAAAAGTTGGAACTCCCCTCAGCTTTTAACATCTGTAAACATCTGGGAAGTGAGGAGACCAGCTGCTGGAGTTTCAGGAGGATCGTTGTGTGGTGGTGTATTTCCCTGAGGAGCTCTGTGCTTGTATTTTCATTATTTCCTTTCCCTTTGGCGGTGCCGGGGACTGTGTTAGAACCTGGAGATGAGGGCGAGCATACGTCAGTGAGACGACAGTGGACAGGAAGATCTCTGCGCTGCTGACGCTCACTGACACTGAGGAGAGTTAATTAATAAACCTGGCTGTGTAGTAGCTTTCCATGGGAGGTGCATAAATGTGTTTTATGTTTCACTTTACCCCTGCCTTTCGCCCGTAGACAGCTGGGATAAGCTCCAGCAGTTCCCCGTGACCCTTCAAGGATGAAACGGGTATAGAAAATGGATGGATGGATGTTTCACTTTCATTCATTTTATTTGTCTCTGCAGCACAATGACAGACCAGCACCCCAGTAACATTTAACTGAAAGGACTGATGTGCTGTATGAGACAACATCCTTACTCTTTTGTGGGTCTTTTTCTTTCCATCTTCTGAGAACCATGCGTGTCACCATCATCTGCCATGCTTCCAACAGGTAACTGTCAGGTGACTGACAGGTGACTGTCCTCATGCTGGTTTAACGGTGTATTTGTTTTGATTATTTTTATTAAAAAAAAAAAAAAAAAACATATATACACACAAATCCACACTCTGATTCATTATATTTAACATGCACCACAAAATGAAAAAACTAAGAAGGAAAAAAACACCAGAATGGTGAAACATGGAGTTTGTACGGAGGCTAAATCTACAAGGATAAAGATGGGACTAATTCCTCTGAAGAACCCACATACGCAGCAGAACCGTATGTGGTTATGTATTCATAGTATCCTGGTGTCACAACAAGTCTTCAGGCATGATGTGCGTCTCGCTGGTAATTCACAAACACCGTAAGCAGCTGTCTGTAGTGAGCGGGTTAGTTTCATTCTGCGCTACATCGGGGCTTTTGAGGCTGAAATCGCCTTCAAAGTCACTAAAATGCCACATGAATGTGTTGTTCATGGTTTCAACAGCAGATTGGACTCCTAAAAGCATTTCTTTGGCGGGGGATTTAGAAACAAACGGCACGCTCAGATCGTGAAATTAATTTTAGCAAACTTTCCCTTCAGCCACGGTGTCTTCCTGATCAAATGTAGCTACAACCTTCACACAACTGTAACCAAACTGATCGTAAACCTCCAGAGACTTGTAGGTCTTCAGTACTTCCAAAGTTTTGGTGCTTGTGTTATTTAAAATGTAATTGTGGATGTTGGGCTACAACACATCATGTAAGTCCTTCAAGGCAAGGCAAGGCAAGTTTATTTGTATAGCACATTTCGTGTACAAGACAATTCAAGGTGCTTTACATAAGCATTACAGAGCATTACATTAAAACAGGAGGAAATAAAAAGATAAAATAATAAAAAAATGCAAAAAGTTAATCAACAGTTGTTTTTGATTTAGGAATTAAAAATGTAGATAAAATGCAAGAAATAAGAGTTAATTATTATGATAAAATGTGGCAAATAGAAAAGTTTTTAACCTTGATTTAAAACTGCTGAGAGTGTCAGCAGACCTGCAGGTTTCTGGGAGTTTGTTCCACATTTGAGGAGCATAAAAACTGAACGCTGCCTCTCCGTGTTTAGTTCTGACTCTGGGAACAGAAAGTAGACTTGACCCTGATGACCTGAGGGATCTGGTGGGTTCATAACGAACCAGAAGATCCTGAATGTATTTTGGCCCTAAACCATTCAGTGCTTTGTAAACTAACAGCAGGATTTTGAAGTCAATTCTTTGACAAACAGGAAGCCAGTGTAAAGATCTGAGGACTGGAGTTATATGATCCACTTTCCTGGTGTTAGTGAGGACTGGAGTTATATGATCCACTTTCTTGGTGTTAGTGAGGACTGGAGCAGCAGCGTTCTGGACTAACTGCAGCTGTCTGATGGTCTTTTTAGGGAGACCTGTCAGGACAGCGGGTTCGGTAAGTAGTCTAGTCTACTGAAGATAATGCATGGACAAGTTTTTCTAAATCCTGCAGAGACATCAGTCCTTTAATCCTGGATATGTTCTTTAAGTGATAATAAACTGACTTCACAACTGTCTTGATGTGACTACTGAAGTTCAGGTCTGAGTCCATAACAACACGCAGATTTCTGGCTTTGTTTTTGGTTTCTAACTTCGCTCTTTGAAGCTGAGTGGTGACTTTTAATCTTTCTTCCTTGGCTCCAAAAATTATTATTTCAGTTTTGTCTTCATTTAACTGAAGGAAGTTCTGACACATCCAGTCTCTAATTTGATCAATGCATCTGGTCAGTGTTTGGATTGGACTGTAGTCTCCTGGTGAGATGGTTATGTAGACTTGTGTGTCATCAGCATAGTTGTCGTAACATAATTTGTTGTTTTTCATAATTTGAGCGAGTGGGAGCATGTAGATGTTGAACAGCAGTGGCCCCAAGATGGAGCCTTGAGGAACTCCACAAGTTATTTTAGTTTGCTCAGATTTATAGTTACCTATAGACACAAAGTAGTCCCTGTCTTTTAGATAGGACATAAACCAATTCAATGCAGTGCCAGTAAAGCCCTGCCCAGTTTTTCAGCCGGTCTAGTAAGATGTTATGGTCAACTGTGTCAAATGCAGCACTGAGATCCAGTAGTACCAGGACTGAAATGTTTCCACTATCTATGTTCAAGTGGATGTCATTAAGGACCTTAACTAGAGCAGTCTCAGTGCTGTGATGTGGCCGAAAACCTGACTGGTAGATATCAAAACAGTTATTTACCATCAAGAAGTTGTGGAGTTGTTGAAAAACAGCTTTTTCTATAATCTTGCTCAGAAAGGGGAGGTTTGATATCGGTCTGTAGCTGCTCATGAGTGATGAGTCGAAGCTGGTCTTTTTCAGGAGAGGCTTGATGACGGCTGTTTTTAGGCTCTGAGGGAAGACTCCTGAGAGCAGGGAGGTGTTTACAATCAGTAAAATATCTGGGGCTGTGCATCCTGAAACAGTCTTGAAAAACCCTGTTGGCAGGGTATCAAGACAGCAAGTGGTGGTTTTCAGATGGTAAATGATCTCATCCAGGGTTTTTGGGCTGATTGGAGAAAAGTGTGTCATGGTGTTTATATTTTTAGGTGGCCACAGTGGTGACATATGTGCTGCCCCTGGTGTGGAAGCATGCACTGACTGCCTGATTTTCTGAATTTTGTCAGTAAAGAAGGAAGCAAATTCGTTACAGGCCTTGTTGGACAGGAGTTCTGGGGTTACTGACAGGAGGGTTAGTTAACCTGTCAACAGTAATGAACAGGGAACGAGCATTATTACTGTTCTTAGCAATGAACAGTAATAATCATGTGTATAATCCATCTCAACCGTCTGTACTGCTTGAATCGACCAATTTGATCTCTTTATTGAGTAACTCGGTGAAAAACACATCTTTTATGGACTGGGACCACACACTGGCCATTAGCTTCATATGACATGTCAGGAAGCAAATCTAAAAAGAAGCCAGAACATTAAGATCGGTTTGAAACAATATTTTACACTCTGAGGCTTCTTACTTCAATGGTAGAGCTATAAGTTTTGGATTGCTGTTGTGTCTTTTTCAACTTTTACAGTTTTCATGAGTAATGGTACTTTGGTCAAAGAGTAACGTTATGATAAGGAGTTTGTTGTTCATGTCATTCATGATAGTGCATGAAAATTTCACTCACACCTACTTTTAAATCAGTAAGAATAATTTTTCTTTTCACTTTAACTGATCCTGGCTTGACATTTCCACCCTAACTGAGACGACAACACATTGCAACAGTGAACTACGTTCAGAAGAAGTGGAGCTGCAGGTGTAGTGAAATTCATTGGTGGGAGTATTTCTTTCTATTTCTCTAGCTGAAACAAACAATCTCCAACTCTGCTTCCAGAACGTCCTCCACTGATGGGAACGAATCTGCAGAGAAGCTTTATTATCAGCCATGCTCTTCTCTAGCTCAGTGCTTTTATCAGGGCTTCCTTCAACACTGACGCAAGCTCTTTCTGCTTCCTAACAAGGAGCGTGAGCACATGCTTCAGCTTCACTATCCATGCAATCACCCTTCTAAAACGATACCAGTCAGTAAAGCCAGTTGGTGGATACTGGCTGGTGCATTTGGCCAGGACTCTTCGGGCCTGGACAAAAACACATGGCCCTATTTGGCTTGTGTTTACCCTTAGGACCCAGTAAATCTTAAAAGTCTGCCTAGTTACCCACTGGAAGATCAGAGCTTAGACCTGTTAGCTGACCTGTCGTCCTTTTAACATCAACTCTATACACACAACCAGATTATGATCACAATCTGCTTTAAATAATTGTGTTGATTTTTCTTGGTTTAGACATCTCTTCTTGTTTCAGAGAGCTAATCGAACTGCACTGACAGAGGTTACCGCTGAAAAAGGTTAGCTGGTTCTAGTAAACTTGTAATCTAAACAAGTTCAAGGTAGCTCAAGTTAGCTGGCTCCAGTACAGCCGGCATTTTAATCAAGCTATAGTTAACTGGATCCAATAGAGTTTTTATTTTAATCAAGTTTAAGTTAGCCAAGGTTAGCTGGCTCCAGTAAAATCCTTATGTTAATCAAGTCAAAGTTAGCTAAAGTTAGCTGGCTCCAGTAAAGCTATACATTTAATTAAGCTATAGTTAACTGGCTCTAATAAAGTTTTTATTTTAATCAAGTTAAACTCAGCGAAAGCTGCAAACTTAATCAAGCTTTAGATTAAGTTTAATTAACTGGCTCTAGTAAAGCTGTTATTTTACTCAAGTTAAAGTTAGCTGAGGTTAGCTGACTCTAGTAAACTATCAAACCAAATAAATTAATGCTACCTTAATTAACTGGCTCCAGTAAAGCTGGAATTTTAATCAAACTATAGTTAACTGGCTCTAATAAAGTTTTTATTTTCATCAAGTTAATGTAAGCTCAAGTTAGCTGGCTCCAATAAAGTTGTAATGTTAATCAAGTTAAGGTTAGCTAAAGTTATCTGGCTCCAGTAAAGTTTTAATGTTAATCAAGTTAAAGTTAGCTAAAGTTAGCTGTCTCCAGTTAAGTTGTAATGTTAATCAAGTTAAAGTAAGCTGAGGTTAACTGACTCCAGTAAACTATCAAACCAAATAAGTTAATGTTAGCTTAAGTTAACCGGCTCCAGTAAAGCTGGAATTTTAATCAAGCTCATAGTTAAACTGGCTCTAATAACAGTTTTTATTTTCATCAAAATGTTAAGTTAACTAAAGTTAGCTGTCTTTTGCAGTGAAGTTGTTAATGTTAATCAAGTTAAATTTAACTTATAGTTAGCTGGCTCCAGTAAAGCTGTAATGTTAATCAAGTTAAAGTTAGCTAGAGTTAGCTGGCTCCAGTAAAGCTGTAGTGTAAAAAAATGAATCCATAAAGTTATCTGGCTCCAGGGAACTTGTAATGTTAATCCTAAAGGAATTTAAAGGCATTTTTCTCAGCTTTACTGTTTGTGTAGATACTGCACTAAAGCCAGCTGTAACGTAGACCACTTCTCATCAAGAGGAAGCTGACTCAGTGATTCAGTGACATGGTTTATCTAAACATCTAGCAGAGGAAAGTCTCCATTCTCAGTTTTCCCTCTGCCAAAGAATCCACCTGGAAAATGACCTAATAAAGGTGATAAACGACACTTAGATGACGTTTGGTGCTCTACACCCAAGCGTTAAATTGGCTTTGTAGCCGCGGAAATAATCTACAGCTGAGACAGTGTATGTTCATGAAGTCTGACATTATGTTTTGTAAGTGCTGCTTTCCTGTGGGATAGCTCTCCAAGTGTCGAGTTTGCAGAGTGCTTCGTGATTCCTGTCAGCTGCCTCTTCAGGGGAAGCAGATCTCGGTCTTGGCAGTGAGCGCTGATTAGAAACAGATGGAGGGAGGAGGGGGCGTGAGAGAGAGCCATTTGAAATATGTAGAGCAGAGGTTCTACTTGGTGGGAAAATAGGACGATTACAACTCCACTCATTTGAAAACTGAAAATACAGAAAATCTGAAACTGCGTGACAGACGTGACTGCTGTAAATGCAGCCGGTGTCCTGTGATTTACAGCAAGTTGAGTCTACTTTAAAAACATCTGATAGAGCAGGGAAAAAAAGATCCTGAGTGTTTCATCACTATTCCAACATGTTAGACTAAGTTAAAGTCCAAGTATTAAGGGTACAAAGGCTAAAAATTGGACTGAATGATTTTAATAACGAGCCAGTAGAACAATGTAAACTGAGGCCAATGCCTTCTTTAACATGGTTTATGATGACAACTGGAATGAAGAAGCAGCTGTCTCTAAAACCAACAAGCCACAATGATCTTGGGTAATAATCAGATTATTTCTTGGCTTCAAACAGCATCTTTATAGATTGTCCACTGGTTGCCAAAATATAGACGTAAACCCAGGATTAGTCCTCGTCTTTAACCCCTGGAGGAAGACGTATACGTCATCCCTAAAAACTGTTCATTGTTCATTTAAATACTGCTGTCCTTACAATAATGATGCTTTCAGTGTATTACATCTCGTGGACAAGGCTGTAGCCAGGATTTTTCAAATACCGAGGTCAACCCCCCCAAAAATAAATCAATTACATAAAATCAAATAAAACAAAAACAGATCAGTGGTGCTACTGACACTTTTATTTTATGCATTATGACTATTGAATTGTGTCTGTGTGTGTGTGTGTGGTGGTGTGTGTTGTTTGTTGGTGGGGATGGAACAATGGAACAGCTTTACTCCTGGGCTTTTTTGAAGAGGTTTCTCACCATTAACTGTAATGATTAAAAAAAAAAAAAAAAACTGTAATGATATAAAGAATACACAATAGACAGTAGGCATAAGACACGTGTAATCATGAATTCAGTTGACATTTAGTCCTTAGTGTAGACTGGAAAAGAGAAAACAAGAACGTAATGCTATTAGAACCTTACAAATAGATGGTCAAGAATGCACTGACTCAAATTTGATCTGTAAAGAAATCTTCAAATTCTACAGTAAATTGTACTGATCTTCTTATTCATCTCCAGATGCTGAGGCGTTCTTTGAGCATGTTAAAGAATGGACCCCCAACATCAATGAGTGTTTCAAAGATGTTTGTGAGGCAAATATTAATATGGCAGAGGTGGAAAAAGCTCTGAATTGCTTAGCATTGGATAAATCTCCAGGAACAGATGGTCTAACAAGCTATTTTTATAGACATTTTTGGGAACATCTTAAATATCTCTTTTTTAATATGGTTGGAGAAATATTTGAATCCCACACTCTGTCAACCACAATGAAAGAAGGAATAATCACTCATCCCTAAACCTGGGAAAGAACATAAACTAATTGACAACCTTAGACCTATAACTTTACTCAATAATGATTATAAAATTTTAACTCATATATATGCAAACAGGTTGAAATCTGGCATCACTCAAAGCATTTCAGATCTGGGTTTATAAAAGGTCGTTCAATTCATAACAATATACGACTTGTGCTTGACTTGCTGGAGTACAATCACTTAATTGAAGAAGATGGTTTTATTTTATTTTTAGATTTTTTTTTTAAGCATTTGATACAATTGAACACAAATTTATTTTCAGTATGTTAGAAATATTTGGCTTTGGTGAAAACTTCATTAATGTGATCAAATTCATTTATAAGATACAAATAGTACAGTCATACTACCACAGGGTACATGCCCAAGATTCTTTGTAGGTATTAAGGTATTAAGCAAGGATGTCCTATATCTCCTTTACTCTTTATTATAGCAGCAGAAATGCTTTCAGTTCTCATTAAAAATGCTAATTTTGAAAAACTGAAGGTTTTAGACAGACAGCTAGCAATTAGCCAACTCGCTCATGATACTACAATTTTTCTGTAAAATAGTGACCAGAGGCTAACACCACCCCACACACACACACGCGCACACACACACACACACACACACACACAGCCTTGTCTATACCACCATGTGGGGACGCAAGACAAGTACATGCAATGTGGGAACCACCCTTTCTGAAGGTTCTACAGCATTGAAAAAAATCAGGTGATGCACCAGAGCAATGAAAAACACAGATATCACTTCAAACTTTCAGTCAAACAAAGTAGAATTCCTCACCTGATCAGACACAGCTTTCTGGGGACTTTCAGGTTTTTAGTGCCTTGTGGGGTAACCATACACACTCTCAGTTTTTTCCATCTTCCTGTGGACCACTTCATGCACACTCCAGTTTTACTTACTTTGTTGAGACCTTAAACACTGATAGTGTTTAAGTGAGTGTGATTTTAAGTTAAAAATCTCATTTCATCATTTTTAAAGTAAGATTAAGCTACAACACATTACTACAAGTCATCTTAAGTGACAGACAGACAGACACTGGGGGATATGGGCTATTTTTTTAATAGCTCGACTGCCCTGCTAAGACACACAGGAAATATACTTTGAAACTAAACAAAGTGTTCACAACACACACCATTCATTGAACAAAAAGAAAAACATTACTTTTCTTCTGCAACTTTAGGGAACTCTGTGGGCTAAATAAAACTTGTACCCATTTCACATTGTGGGCTTCAAACTTTCTTTTTCAAAGCTGTAATACGATTCTTCACATAAAATTTAACAGCCAGCCAATTTCTGTTTCTCAGAGCTGTTTTCTCCAAGTTTAAACACTTGTCGCAATCACTTTTACCAGGAACCCGGCATGTTGTTATGAACGACATCAAATGTCGTTCCACAGCAGCAACCTCATCATCATCCCACTTCTTCCTCTTGCCAAGTTGTCGCCCTACAGACAAAGTCACAAAAACAAATTAGAGGTTGACCGATAGTGGATTTTTAAAGGCTGATAAAATAAAAGTTTGAAGAGGGAAAAAGCGAATAGCCATTTAATCAGCCAAATATCTCCTGCCCCCCCCCCCCCCCCCCCCCCCCCCCAAAACAACCTCAATCCAAACAAACCCCCAAAAAGCTTACAAATAAATTTCAAATATGTTCATTACTAATTATGAAATACCAAAACTGCACAAAATCAATAAATCCTTCAATCACTATCAACAGGAAGTTATTATTATTATTATGCGATTACACCTCTAAAACATCACCCAAGCCTACAGAATAAGGCTCTTCTTTTTCTAAGTCATTCTTACGGTCTCCTCTTTTCTCTGATAAAAAAAAAAAACTGTACAACAACTTTTAGGGTCGGCTTTCTTTTTCCACAATAAAACTTTGCTCTTTCTTTGGACATCATTAAGTGCTGGAAAAACTTTGGTGACAGGTGTCTGCAGGATAGCGCAGACTCTGTGCACTGGTTCACTCATTTCTAACTGGCTGTTAAGGACACATGAGGGTTCTTTATTATAACGGACTAGTGACTGACTTCACACAGAAATGACTGGCAAGAATGACAGCCAATCATCATGGATGTTTCCAGTTGTTCAACAGGGAGCACTTAATGAAACTCTGTGGCTGCCCTGAGATGAAAATGCCTATACTAACCCTCTTTCATTTTTAGTCAGTAAGATGAAGAAAATTAACATACCCCACAAGTAAGTTAACGGCAGGGGCAAACGGCTGTCAGCTTGCAAGTTTGATTTATGAAGAAGTACTAGGTTGAGGAACATTCACATAGATTATATAGCAGAAATGCTCAACTGGATTATTTTTGGGGGACCTTCATTTCTTATTTTAGAGAACTGGACCCTTTTTGTAAAATGCAAAAAATAGCCCAAGGCATCATGACCACGAAATAGGAAGGAAGCCCTGTTAGCTTCATCGCTAGTGATATTATTCATTTTAGTTGTTGTTTTAGCAGTTAAGTTTAAAATGGTTAGCTGGTCCCGACTGCTGAGGATCTGAGGAAACCTCCCCACCTGCATAACTTTTTCTATCTCCGCTCCTGCTGCACACCATGCCCCTCTCCATCTCTCTGTGTTCCTGACTCTCTCTGTGTGTCTGTCTCTCTCTGCATCTGTGTCTATCTGTGTCTCAGTCTTTCTCACCGTCTTTGTGTCTCTCTGCGTCTGACTCTCACAGTGGTCAATCACTAAAACTTATGATTTTCATTAGCATTTTTTAGAAACCAATCTTAAAAGATTAAAAAACTTTACCTTTTAAGCTTTTCAGGGGTTTCTGTTTGTCGCTGGCCTGTATCGCAGAGTCCTCCTGTGGAACACTGTGGCTCATATCTTGCCCTGTTGTCTCACTCTCAGTTGTGACCAGTTCTGAGAAAAAAGGATGAATAATCATGTCATCCTACTGGATATTTGTTTGAAATGGTGCTTTGTTCATCAAGTATCAAAATTCTATTTATAAATATCTGACTCTAAAAATGTAGGATTATGTATATAAATTACTCATTTCAAAATGGAAAATGATGATTGATGTTACAATTTTGATTTACCTCTTACAAATGAAAATCTTCAGTTCAATAACATCTACATTTTGCTTAAATCATTAGTGAAGCAAGTTATAACCAGTCATTCTGAAAATACAATCTTTCTCACATTTCTTTTATCAGAACGAATTTAAGCTCAGCAAACAAACGATACATATATACATTTTTTACATACACACACATACTGTGGTCATCCTTGAAAACATGAAAATGATTAGATGATCAGATTCATACTTACCCTGTGGATCTGACTCATTGGCTGACTCGGTGTCACGTGGGGCCCCAGGATCACCGTCTTGGTCGCTGTCTAGGTGCACCTTCTCTGGAGGGTAGAAAGAGAAGAGGGAGGAAAATGAATGGGTCACTGTACAAGCTTTAATTCATTTAGGCCAGGGATGGGTAACTCCAGTCCTTGAGGGCCGGCATCCTGTAGGTATTAGGAGTTTCCCTGTGGCAACACACCTTGTGACCTGAGCAGAGCTTGATGTCGAGCTCTGCACAAATGCCCATTGATTGCAATCAGGTGTGTTGCAGCAGGGCAACTCCTAATACCTGCAAGATACCGGCCCTCGAGGACTGGAGTTGCCCATCCCTGATTTAGGCCCTCTCACACATACATTCTCTTTTCATATCAATACAAAATAAACATTCTGAAATCAAAATGTGTTTTGTATGAAGAGGACTGTTTCAATATAGACTCACTGAACCAGAACATTTAGTGGTGGATTCATGGATGGTTAAAGAAAATTGCATTTGTATGAGAGGGACAGTGTGAAAGCCCTTCAAACATGACAAATGTGTCATCTGAGTCCTACAAATCTGAATCCTGCAAAAGTGAAGTTCAAATAAGCATTTGTTTCTAAGTGGAACAAATAAATATGTCATACCTTCTGGATCAATGTTGATGTCATCCAGGGATTTGCCCTTGAACTCTGAAAGACGTCCTTGCTCAAAAGCCATCAGAATCTTGCTGATTTTAGCAAGTTGGAGAGTGCCCTCAGGAAGTCTGTAAAATTGTCTGTGGACTCTAATGTCATGTCCCAAAAAATCTGCTAACTGGTCCAATTCTGTGTTGGTGAGGTTAAGGACCTGAGACATGGTTCCCGTTTGTTTTCGCAGTTTTGTTGAGGTGAGATTTTCAGGGCTTTGTGCACCACTGGCCTTTGCAAAGTATCGAAGACTATCAGACCCACGGTAGCAAATCTGACTGGCTGGTCTTGCAAATAGGTATGTGTTGTCTGGGAGGATTCCACATTCCTGTCGTTTGCTGACAAGCAGATCCAATGCCTGTTGCATTGCCGGAGTTAGAAGTACGGGTACTTTTCTTCCCCTTTTGCCTCTTATTTCCAATCTTCGGAAATGCTGACAAAGCCTCTTTTCAAGGTCTGACAGTGCGGCATTCACATCCTGGTGTGGGTCGGATACATTGTGCGATAAATACGCAGACAGTGGAATTTTCGACACTTCCCCTGCTCTGCGTCTGTTAAACAAAATGACTTGTGTCAAAGTAACCTTTGTAAGCTGCGTGTATGACTCGAGGGATGTCTCTGAGGACAACTTGCTGAAAAGCTCTTGCTGCTGTGTGTCCAAATAGGAGTGGAGGGTCTGCACATCTTTGGTGAGTGGGAGCAATTGGGGAGTGTTCCACTTAGACTCCTGAAGTGTTCTGAGTGAAGCAGATGATATCAGCTCATTCCACCTGGAATCATACACACTGCGAAATGTACGAGCATCTTTTGCTGCACTGTAGTCGCTTTGAACATTTCCACGGCTTTCAACAAGCATTGAAACCTTTTTCAAGCTATATCCAATCTTGAGTGCCAGACTTGGACAACTGTATGAATTTGTGTCACAATTGTAGCCGGCCATGTTTTTCACTGATTCGACAACATGCATGAAATTTGCAGGCTTGATGTGATCTTGAATGGTCTTCAAAGGAGTGGTTTTCCTTGAACATATGAGAAGTCGTCCCAACTCCCTCAGTTTCTGACGAATATACTCATGTTTACTGCCATCATGTCCAAGCCTATTGTACAAATGCTCACCATACTCCATTATAGTGACATCAGATTTGACTGCAAGATACACATCATCTTGAACCATGTTATTAAGCAGCTTCCAAACTTGTTCCTTCACTCCAGGTGGTGGAGGTGCAGCAAAGGCACAGAGGGCCTGGACGCGAGTTTTGCCAGGTTTAAGTGCAAGATTAGGCTTTAACTTGCAGACCTTCATGTGCCTCCAAAGGACCTTCTTAACAAAGAGGCCTTGACAGTATGCACAATGCAGAAAATTCTCCACCTGAGATTCATCCTTCGGTTGCTTGCGAGGCACAACATTTCCAACACCAGTATTCATCACTTCTACGTTGTGTGAAAAATTGCCCTTGTTTCGCAACTGTTCCATATGCAGTTTTCTTTGTTTGGAACCTTTAGGGAAGGACAAAGCCTTTGCGACTTCCGGCTTGTCTTGATGCGCTCGCTCCAAATGCCTTGCCATTTTTATAACCCCCAACTTGCAGTACAAACAGTATTGTTTTTGTTGTGTACATTCTTGACCCATCCACTTTTTTGCAAACAGCAGGTACGGCAACTGATTTGTCAGACAGTCCACTCTGGGAAGAGTCACTATCAGGTTTTGTGGTGTTAACATTACTTGACTGAACTGGACTGGATCCACTGCTTGAAGATATCCTTCTACACCTCCTACTTTGTTTTCTTACAGGCGACCGCCCCCTCTCACTGCTTGATGTCAAAGAAGTGCTTTCAAGGTCACCAACATCCACCATTTTCCCAACATTTGGAAATCTTTTCTTTTTCATTTTGTGATTGAAGGTGACATCAATGTCGCTCAAGTCTGTATCTTCAGAGGACTCCTGACAACTCTTAGGAATGTACTCTTCTCCACTATCATCTGAGGGGGGATCAAATAGCTCATCTGAATCAAAATCAATGCGTCCACTCATCTTTAGGAGATAAAAAAAGAAAAAAAAAAAAACACCACAATCAACTGAGTCAGCACACAAAAATATGCAATGTCAGAAATAAATTTAAAAGAAAAATTTCTATAAATGTTTAAAATTTCAGAAAGTTTTTGTAGTGCATACCTGTATGCTTTTGGTCCTTCTCAACCTTGGAGGAGACTGTTTGTCCAGGCCAAACAGGGTCATATCGGATTCAGCTATTGGACTCGATCTCTATGATATTCAGAAATGCTAGGTTACATTTATATCAATGTACAAGTTTAAAAGGACACAATGTATATGAAACAATATTTCAATATTAAAATTGATTTCAAGGTACCATGCAGCTTTCATTTAACTGGGAAGAGCTAGTGCATGGATGTTGGGATTCATCAGAATCCGTGTAGTCTACAATGTGAAGACTGCTTCCAACTTTGCTTCTGGAGAAAAAACCAGTCCAGGTTCATCATTGTCCTGTGAGATAAATATAATCTATTTAATGAAACTTTAACTGGTTTGCATTACTTCTGTAGAGATTGTTACATATGAAAACAAGTAAAAACATATACGGGGTTATAGGTTGGACTGAGCTGTGAAGAAGAACTTATGTGAATCACAAGAAGCAGACTTGATAAGACCAGATAAGATTGCAGTGCGCTACGGCTGTAAGGATAAAAGAGTCTGATCAGTGCCACTAAGACTGCAGAGTAACATTTATCTACGGGGTCCCCACAAGTACCAATGTCAGACAAGTGTGTAAGAAAGCAACCAGAATGAACGGCCGAATGGTCCCCACCAAGTCAGAAAACCAGACTGTGCTCATCACCAGGTCTGACACCACAATATAACCAGCGTAGAGAAAGTTGGAGAGTCAACACAGGAGCAGATGTTGCACCCATTTCAGCAAAAGAGAAACAGTGATAACAAACGGAAAGATTCCTACCTGTATGGCAGTGGATGGAAGTGTCTCAGAATCCTTCTCCACTGGTCTGGAGACCTGAGAGCGAGAGGACTCGGGCATAAGAAGCTGTTCTTCTCTCTGAAATAACAATTCATAAGAAATGAGCCATTTGTAAACAAATCTATTAAATTACACCAAAAAGTAGCAGGGAAACAGGACCGCCATCAATAGCTGTGTCCATCTGATTCTAGATCATGCTGTGTCCATTTGTCCAACTTGTCTCTGGCTACAAAAAACTTTTGTATTCCTTGAAGTGCACTGCACTGAGTGTTACAGATGAAAACGTGTACAACACAAGATGTGTTGCAGGTTGAACCCAGCTGTGAAGAAGACCTGACGTGAAAAAACACAGGAAGCAGACTTAGCCCTGCTAAAGGCTGAGCCTTAGATCTATTTTTCACTGGACTGTAAGGATAAAAGAGTCTGATCAGTGCCACTAAGACTGCAGAGTAACATTTATCTACGGGGTCCCCACAAGTACCAATGTCAGACAAGTGTGTAAGAAAGCAACCAGAATGAACGGCCGAATGGTCCCCACCAAGTCAGAAAACCAGACTGTGATCATCACCAGGTCTGACACCACAATATAACCAGCGTAGAGAAAGTTGGAGAGTCAACACAGGAGCAGATGTTGCACCCATTTCAGCAAAAGAGAAACAGTGATAACAAATGTAAAGATTCCTACCTGTATGGCAGTGGATGGAAGTGTCTCAGAATCCTTCTCCACTGGTCTGGAGACCTGAGAGCGAGAGGACTCGGGCATAAGAAGCTGTTCTTCTCTCTGAAATAACAATTCATAAGAAATGAGCCATTTGTAAACAGAAATAAGTCTATTCAATCACACCAAAAAGTAGCAGGCTACAAGGACAGCCATCAATAGCTGTGTCCATGTCTGATTTCCTGTCCAGTCGTATTCAATCTGCTGAGCTTGGCGCGGCCTGAAAGTGCGCCTGGTCAAACCTAGACCCCACTTCTATTGCTAGTGACGTTACTAGGGATGCAAACAATTAATCGATTATTGATTAACTGTTGACAAGAAATTATTCGATTAAAATAAATTAATCGCAATTAATCAAAATATTTTCATCCATTCTACTCAGGTATGTTTTTAGTTGTTTACAAGCAGCCTGTATTTTAAGGTAAAGGAGGATTATAAATGGTGATACTACTGCAATTGTGACACCTTCATTTCTTTTCAGAATTTATTTTATATATTTTACAATAGTGCTAAATAAAAGACGAAGTCTTAGAAAAATAGCATTTTCGTAGAAAGGAACCTCTTGTTTCAGAAGGAAATTCAGCTACTCAGAAAAATTGGTGCTTATCAATTAATCGATCATCGATAGATAAGATGAAACAACTATCAATTAATGAATTACTCGATAATTTGCATCCCCAGTCAGAACACGACATTTAAGGTTCAATCCCGTGCATCAGCCACGTCTGGGGCAGACTAAACCAGGCGCTATTTGACACAGAAGTCGCTCTGCAGCCATAGTGCTCCGCACACAGATCTGATCTGTATGAGGCTTAAGCCTGTGTTATAGGCTGAGCCTTAGATCTATTTTTCACTGGACTGTAAGGATAAAAAGAGTCTGATCAGTGCCACTAAGACTGCAGAGTAACATTTATCTACGGGGTCCCCACAAGTACCAATGTCAGACAAGTGTGTAAGAAAGCAACCAGAATGAACGGCCGAATGGTCCCCACCAAGTCAGAAAACCAGACTGTGATCATCACCAGGTCTGACACCACAATATAACCAGCGTAGAGAAAGTTGGAGAGTCAACACAGGAGCAGATGTTGCACCCATTTCAGCAAAAGAGAAACAGTGATAACAAATGTAAAGATTCCTACCTGTATGGCAGTGGATGGAAGTGTCTCAGAATCCTTCTCCACTGGTCTGGAGACCTGAGAGCGAGAGGACTCGGGCATAAGAAGCTGTTCTTCTCTCTGAAATAACAATTCATAAGAAATGAGCCATTTGTAAACAGAAATAAGTCTATTCAATCACACCAAAAAGTAGCAGGCTAAACAAGGACAGCCATCAATAGCTGTGTCCATGTCTGATTTCCTGTCCAGTCGTATTCAATCTGCTGAGCTTGGCGCGGCCTGAAAGTGCGCCTGGTCAAACCTAGACCCCACTTCTATTGCTAGTGACGTAACACGACATTTAAGGTTCAATCCCGTGCATCAGCCACGTCTGGGGCAGACTAAACCAGGCGCTATTTGACACAGAAGTCGCTCTGCAGCCATAGTGCTCCGCACACAGATCTGATCTGTATGAGGCTTAAGCCTGTGTTATAGGCTGAGCCTTAGATCTATTTTTCACTGGACTGTAAGGATAAAAGAGTCTGATCAGTGCCACTAAGACTGCAGAGTAACATTTATCTACGGGGTCCCCACAAGTACCAATGTCAGACAAGTGTGTAAGAAAGCAACCAGAATGAACGGCCGAATGGTCCCCACCAAGTCAGAAAACCAGACTGTGCTCTCATCACCAGGTCTGACACCACAATATAACCAGCGTAGAGAAAGTTGGAGAGTCAACACAGGAGCAGATGTTGCACCCATTTCAGCAAAAGAGAAACAGTGATAACAAATGTAAAGATTCCTACCTGTATGGCAAGTGGATGGAAGTGTCTCAGAATCCTTCTCCACTGGTCTGGAGACCTGAGAGCGAGAGGACTCGGGCATAAGAAGCTGTTCTTCTCTCTGAAATAACAATTCATAAGAAATGAGCCATTTGTAAACAAATCTATTAAATTACACCAAAAAGTAGCAGGGAAACAGGACCGCCATCAATAGCTGTGTCCATCTGATTCTAGATCATGCTGTGTCCATTTGTCCAACTTGTCTCTGGCTACAAAAACTTTTGTATTCCTTGAAGTGCACTGCACTGAGTGTTACAGATGAAAACATGTACAACACAAGATGTGTTGCAGGTTGAACCCAGCTGTGAAGAAGACCTGACGTGTGAAACACAGGAAGCAGACTTAGCCCTGCTATAGGCTGAGCCTTAGATCTATTTTTCACTGGACTGTAAGGATAAAAGAGTCTGATCAGTGCCACTAAGACTGCAGAGTAACATTTATCTACGGGGTCCCCACAAGTACCAATGTCAGACAAGTGTGTAAGAAAGCAACCAGAATGAACGGACGAATGGTCCCCACCAAGTCAGAAAACCAGACTGTGATCATCACCAGGTCTGACACCACAATATAACCAGCGTAGAGAAAGTTGGAGAGTCAACACAGGAGCAGATGTTGCACCCATTTCAGCAAAAGAGAAACAGTGATAACAAATGTAAAGATTCCTACCTGTATGGCAGTGGATGGAAGTGTCTCAGAATCCTTCTCCACTGGTCTGGAGACCTGAGAGCGAGAGGACTCGGGCATAAGAAGCTGTTCTTCTCTCTGAAATAACAATTCATAAGAAATGAGCCATTTGTAAACAGAAATAAGTCTATTCAATCACACCAAAAAGTAGCAGGCTACAAGGACAGCCATCAATAGCTGTGTCCATGTCTGATTTCCTGTCCAGTCGTATTCAATCTGCTGAGCTTGGCGCGGCCTGAAAGTGCGCCTGGTCAAACCTAGACCCCACTTCTATTGCTAGTGACGTTACTAGGGATGCAAACAATTAATCGATTATTGATTAACTGTTGACAAGAAATTATTCGATTAAAATAAATTAATCGCAATTAATCAAAATATTTTCATCCATTCTACTCAGGTATGTTTTAGTTGTTTACAAGCAGCCTGTATTTTAAGGTAAAGGAGGATTATAAATGGTGATAATACTGCAATTGTGACACCTTCATTTCTTTTCAGAATTTATTTATATATTTTACAATAGTGCTAAATAAAAGACGAAGTCTTAGAAAAATAGCATTTTCGTAGAAAGGAACCTCTTGTTTTCAGAAGGAAATTCAGCTACTCAGAAAAATTGGTGCTTATCAATTAATCGATCATCGATAGATAAGATGAAACAACTATCAATTAATGAATTACTCGATAATTTGCATCCCCAGTCAGAACACGACATTTAAGGTTCAATCCCGTGCATCAGCCACGTCTGGGGCAGACTAAACCAGGCGCTATTTGACACAGAAGTCGCTCTGCAGCCATAGTGCTCCGCACACAGATCTGATCTGTATGAGGCTTAAGCCTGTGTTATAGGCTGAGCCTTAGATCTATTTTTCACTGGACTGTAAGGATAAAAGAGTCTGATCAGTGCCACTAAGACTGCAGAGTAACATTTATCTACGGGGTCCCCACAAGTACCAATGTCAGACAAGTGTGTAAGAAAGCAACCAGAATGAACGGCCGAATGGTCCCCACCAAGTCAGAAAACCAGACTGTGCTCATCACCAGGTCTGACACCACAATATAACCAGCGTAGAGAAAGTTGGAGAGTCAACACAGGAGCAGATGTTGCACCCATTTCAGCAAAAGAGAAACAGTGATAACAAATGTAAAGATTCCTACCTGTATGGCAGTGGATGGAAGTGTCTCAGAATCCTTCTCCACTGGTCTGGAGACCTGAGAGCGAGAGGACTCGGGCATAAGAAGCTGTTCTTCTCTCTGAAATAACAATTCATAAGAAATGAGCCATTTGTAAACAGAAATAAGTCTATTCAATCACACCAAAAAGTAGCAGGCTACAAGGACAGCCATCAATAGCTGTGTCCATGTCTGATTTCCTGTCCAGTCGTATTCAATCTGCTGAGTTTGGCGCGGCCTGAAAGTGCGCCTGGTCAAACCTAGACCCCACTTCTATTGCTAGTGACGTAACACGACATTTAAGGTTCAATCCCGTGCATCAGCCACGTCTGGGGCAGACTAAACCAGGCGCTATTTGATACAGAAGTCGCTCTGCAGCCATAGTGCTCCGCACACAGATCTGATCTGTATGAGGCTTAAGCCTGTGTTATAGGCTGAGCCTTAGATCTATTTTTCACTGGACTGTAAGGATAAAAGAGTCTGATCAGTGCCACTAAGACTGCAGAGTAACATTTATCTACGGGGTCCCCACAAGTACCAATGTCAGACAAGTGTGTAAGAAAGCAACCAGAATGAACGGCCGAATGGTCCCCACCAAGTCAGAAAACCAGACTGTGCTCATCACCAGGTCTGACACCACAATATAACCAGCGTAGAGAAAGTTGGAGAGTCAACACAGGAGCAGATGTTGCACCCATTTCAGCAAAAGAGAAACAGTGATAACAAATGTAAAGATTCCTACCTGTATGGAAGTGGATGGAAGTGTCTCAGAATCCTTCTCCACTGGTCTGGAGACCTGAGAGCGAGAGGACTCGGGCATAAGAAGCTGTTCTTCTCTCTGAAATAACAATTCATAAGAAATGAGCCATTTGTAAACAAATCTATTAAATTACACCAAAAAGTAGCAGGGAAACAGGACCGCCATCAATAGCTGTGTCCATCTGATTCTAGATCATGCTGTGTCCATTTGTCCAACTTGTCTCTGGCTACAAAAACTTTTGTATTCCTTGAAGTGCACTGCACTGAGTGTTACAGATGAAAACATGTACAACACAAGATGTGTTGCAGGTTGAACCCAGCTGTGAAGAAGACCTGACGTGAAACACACAGGAAGCAGACTTAGCCCTGCTATAGGCTGAGCCTTAGATCTATTTTTCACTGGACTGTAAGGATAAAAGAGTCTGATCAGTGCCACTAAGACTGCAGAGTAACATTTATCTACGGGGTCCCCACAAGTACCAATGTCAGACAAGTGTGTAAGAAAGCAACCAGAATGAACGGCCGAATGGTCCCCACCAAGTCAGAAAACCAGACTGTGATCATCACCAGGTCTGACACCACAATATAACCAGCGTAGAGAAAGTTGGAGAGTCAACACAGGAGCAGATGTTGCACCCATTTCAGCAAAAGAGAAACAGTGATAACAAATGTAAAGATTCCTACCTGTATGGCAGTGGATGGAAGTGTCTCAGAATCCTTCTCCACTGGTCTGGAGACCTGAGAGCGAGAGGACTCGGGCATAAGAAGCTGTTCTTCTCTCTGAAATAACAATTCATAAGAAATGAGCCATTTGTAAACAGAAATAAGTCTATTCAATCACACCAAAAAGTAGCAGGCTACAAGGACAGCCATCAATAGCTGTGTCCATGTCTGATTTCCTGTCCAGTCGTATTCAATCTGCTGAGCTTGGCGCGGCCTGAAAGTGCGCCTGGTCAAACCTAGACCCCACTTCTATTGCTAGTGACGTAACACGACATTTAAGGTTCAATCCCGTGCATCAGCCACGTCTGGGGCAGACTAAACCAGGCGCTATTTGATACAGAAGTCGCTCTGCAGCCATAGTGCTCCGCACACAGATCTGATCTGTATGAGGCTTAAGCCTGTGTTATAGGCTGAGCCTTAGATCTATTTTTCACTGGACTGTAAGGATAAAAGAGTCTGATCAGTGCCACTAAGACTGCAGAGTAACATTTATCTACGGGGTCCCCACAAGTACCAATGTCAGACAAGTGTGTAAGAAAGCAACCCAGAATGAACGGACCGAATGGTCCCCACCAAGTCAGAAAACCAGACTGTGCTCATCACCAGGTCTGACACCACAATATAACCAGCGTAGAGAAAGTTGGAGAGTCAACACAGGAGCAGATGTTGCACCCATTTCAGCAAAAGAGAAACAGTGATAACAAATGTAAAGATTCCTACCTGTATGGCAAGTGGATGGAAGTGTCTCAGAATCCTTCTCCACTGGTCTGGAGACCTGAGAGCGAGAGGACTCGGGCATAAGAAGCTGTTCTTCTCTCTGAAATAACAATTCATAAGAAATGAGCCATTTGTAAACAAATCTATTAAATTACACCAAAAAGTAGCAGGGAAACAGGACCGCCATCAATAGCTGTGTCCATCTGATTCTAGATCATGCTGTGTCCATTTGTCCAACTTGTCTCTGGCTACAAAAACTTTTGTATTCCTTGAAGTGCACTGCACTGAGTGTTACAGATGAAAACGTGTACAACACAAGATGTGTTGCAGGTTGAACCCAGCTGTGAAGAAGACCTGACGTGAAACGTGAAACACAGGAAGCAGACTTAGCCCTGCTATAGGCTGAGCCTTAGATCTATTTTTCACTGGACTGTAAGGATAAAAGAGTCTGATCAGTGCCACTAAGACTGCAGAGTAACATTTATCTACGGGGTCCCCACAAGTACCAATGTCAGACAAGTGTGTAAGAAAGCAACCAGAATGAACGGCCGAATGGTCCCCACCAAGTCAGAAAACCAGACTGTGCTCATCACCAGGTCTGACACCACAATATAACCAGCGTAGAGAAAGTTGGAGAGTCAACACAGGAGCAGATGTTGCACCCATTTCAGCAAAAGAGAAACAGTGATAACAAATGTAAAGATTCCTACCTGTATGGCAGTGGATGGAAGTGTCTCAGAATCCTTCTCCACTGGTCTGGAGACCTGAGAGCGAGAGGACTCGGGCATAAGAAGCTGTTCTTCTCTCTGAAATAACAATTCATAAGAAATGAGCCATTTGTAAACAGAAATAAGTCTATTCAATCACACCAAAAAGTAGCAGGCTACAAGGACAGCCATCAATAGCTGTGTCCATGTCTGATTTCCTGTCCAGTCGTATTCAATCTGCTGAGTTTGGCGCGGCCTGAAAGTGCGCCTGGTCAAACCTAGACCCCACTTCTATTGCTAGTGACGTAACACGACATTTAAGGTTCAATCCCGTGCATCAGCCACGTCTGGGGCAGACTAAACCAGGCGCTATTTGATACAGAAGTCGCTCTGCAGCCATAGTGCTCCGCACACAGATCTGATCTGTATGAGGCTTAAGCCTGTGTTATAGGCTGAGCCTTAGATCTATTTTTCACTGGACTGTAAGGATAAAAGAGTCTGATCAGTGCCACTAAGACTGCAGAGTAACATTTATCTACGGGGTCCCCACAAGTACCAATGTCAGACAAGTGTGTAAGAAAGCAACCAGAATGAACGGACCGAATGGTCCCCACCAAGTCAGAAAACCAGACTGTGCTCATCACCAGGTCTGACACCACAATATAACCAGCGTAGAGAAAGTTGGAGAGTCAACACAGGAGCAGATGTTGCACCCATTTCAGCAAAAGAGAAACAGTGATAACAAATGTAAAGATTCCTACCTGTATGGCAGTGGATGGAAGTGTCTCAGAATCCTTCTCCACTGGTCTGGAGACCTGAGAGCGAGAGGACTCGGGCATAAGAAGCTGTTCTTCTCTCTGAAATAACAATTCATAAGAAATGAGCCATTTGTAAACAAATCTATTAAATTACACCAAAAGTAGCAGGGAAACAGGACCGCCATCAATAGCTGTGTCCATCTGATTCTAGATCATGCTGTGTCCATTTGTCCAACTTGTCTCTGGCTACAAAAACTTTTGTATTCCTTGAAGTGCACTGCACTGAGTGTTACAGATGAAAACATGTACAACACAAGATGTGTTGCAGGTTGAACCCAGCTGTGAAGAAGACCTGACGTGAAAACACAGGAAGCAGACTTAGCCCTGCTATAGGCTGAGCCTTAGATCTATTTTTCACTGGACTGTAAGGATAAAGAGT
>JAGFBZ010001507.1:0-29410 GCA_018398805.1 Hirundichthys speculiger
CTCTTCTAATCAGACCAGGCTTTCCCCAGAAATCCGGCCAGTTGTCAATAAAGGCCACGTCATTTGCTGGACACCTCCACGACAACCAGCGACGGAGCGATGACATGTGGCTAAACATATCATCACTGGTCAAATTAGGAAGTTGAATATGTAATACATTTAAAAAAGTGAAAATGTGACAATAAACTTGTGACAATAAACGTTTGTAAACTGGAAAATTCTGGTTTAATGAAAGTATAAATTTGGGAGAATACACTCAGAATGTCTGACTTCATAAAATAAAACATTTGTGATATTTGTGAAGTCTCTCGTTTTCAAGTTTAAAATTTCCTCTCAGAATTTCAGGCTTCATGGATTTGAAAATTTAAAAAATCATTAATTCAGGATTTGCAGCTTTATAAACTCACCAGTGTTGAGCATACCTGAGGAAAATGCTTCACTATTAAATTTAGAAATGACATTTCTAATTTGGAATTTCTGAAATTGTATCTTGGGGGGCCCCTAGTGGCTACGGAGGCTCCGTGCATCTGCTAGAGTTCATAAGGCAAGAAGAGGCTCCTGATTCGGTCTGGACCTTCAGAAAGACCTCATTGATGGAGCAGATGATGATGCTGAATCTCAACCGCCTCAGAATAACAGAATAACAGAATAACCTCAGAATAAACTAAATCTCACTAACATTTAGATTTAGATTTAACATTTAGATTTAGATTTACTATTTAGACTTAACATTTAACATTTACATTTAGATTTAACATTTAGATTTAGATTTAACATTTAGATTTAGATTTAATATTTAGATTTAACATTTAGATTTAGACATTTAACATTTAGATTAACATTTGACATTTAGATTTAGATTTAACATTTAACATTAGATTTAGCTATATTAGAATTTAACAGTTGAACTTTTAGATTTAACCATTTAAGATTTATCTTTAGATTAACATTTAGATTTTAGATTTAACATTCACATTTAGATTAATATTAGATTAACATTAACATTTGATTAACTTCATTTTTGTTCCATATAACCAATTTTAAATACTTTATGTCTCAATGTGTGTAATGAGATAATGTGAGAAATTAGCTAATATTGAAAATCAAGCCGTTGAACTGTAATCAAGTTTTTACATTCGGCACCCCATACTGATCTGCCAACCAGCGCATTAACTCCCCCTGCTGGACACATGGAGGCGTTGTGGGTCCCATCAGAGGTTTTAAAGGACTGTGACATCTCCTGGGTGCTTTTGAAGCATCTCTTTCTTTGGTGTTGTATCAGTATGACCTGCTCATATATGTTAACTGCACAGCCATTAATTAAACCCTCTGAAAGACCTCTGTGCTCCTCTCTTGGCTGCAAACTCCAACCTTTACTTGTGTATGTTAAACAAATGTGTTTTTGGTTGGCACATTCTGTATAAATGTGTTGCTTTACACAGTTTTACCCGTAGAGGTTCAGGAAACTCCGCAGCTGTGATGGTTGTGAAATCTAGATACGGAGACCAAAACTGTTCCTTTGTTCCAGGCGAACCGAGCTGGCGACCTCACAGAGTTCCTGCAGCGTAGATCCCAGGAGACTCCTCTAATCCCATTTCTTCTCTGTTCAGATAACAAGCTCTGCTGTAACCTCTGTGCACCTCATCTTTTTGAGAGTCATGTGGATGATGACTTCCATCATCGTAAAGCAACTGGTGAGTCAGAAAACGCTGGAAAGCTCAGACTGCAGTTTCTGCAGCGCTTCCAGACGTGGGTTCATGAGCAACTCTCAGGTGGATGAGCTTCTGCCCAAATATTCACTGAGCTGGAACATCGGATCCCCCTGGACGTGATGTTCTTCCAGTTCTTCACTTTCCACTGACGTGGCCAACATCCGTTTTACTTCATCAGATTCTGCAGATGCTGTGAAAATGTCATATTTAAATGTGTGAAGGTCCAACAAAATCAACGACTGTCTCAACTTTTTAAAATCTATCTGCTTCTTTTATGAACACTGTATATTTTAATTACATTATATATATACATACATATATACATACATACATATATACATATATATATATATATACATATATCATATATATATATTATATATATATATATATATATATACATACATATATATATATATATATACAGTGGGGTGCGAAAGTTTGGGGCAGCCTTGTTATTTTAGATTTTCCTTAAAATCATTGGTTGTTAGGAGAAAATTTTTTCAGTTAAATATATCATATAGGAGACAGACCAGTAATATTGAGAAGTGAATGAAGTTTATTGGATTTACAGAAAGTGTGCAACAATTGTTTAACAACAAATTAGGCAGTCATAAATTTGGGCACCACAAAAAAAAAAGTTAACTCAATATTTAGTAGATCCTCCTTTTGCAGAAATAACAGCCTCTAAACGCTTGCTATAGCTTCTAATCAGAGTCTGGTTCGTTGAAGGTATTTTGGACCATTCTTCTCTTACAAAACATCTCTAGTTCATTCAGGTTTGATGGTCTCCGAGCATGGACAGCCCTCTTTAAGTCACACCACAGATTTTTCAATGATATTCGTCAGGGGACTGAGATGGCCATTCCAGAACGTTGTATTGTTCCTCTGCATGAATGCCTGGTAGATTTTGAGCAGTGTTTAGGGTCGTTGTCTGTTGAAAGATCCAGCCCCGGCGCAGCTTCAGCTTTGTCATCGATTCCTGGACATTGGTCTCCAGAATCTGCTGATATTGAGTGGAATTCATGCGTCCCTCGACTTTAACAGATCATCCCTGCACTGGCCACACAGCCCCACAGCATGATTGAACCCACACCAAATTTTACTGTAGGTAGCAGTGTTTTTCCTTGGAATGCTGTGTTCTTTTTCCTCCATGCATAACGCCCCTTGTTATGCCCAAATAACTCAATTTTAGTTTCATCAGTCCACAGCACCTTATTCCAAAATGAAGCTGGCTTGTCCCAAATGTGCTTTAGCATACCTCAAGGCTCCGTTTGTGATGTGGGCGAAGAAAAGGCTTCCCTCTCATCACTCTTGCATACAGCATCTCCTTGTGTAAAGTGCGCCGAATAGTTTGAGCGATGCACAATGACTCCATCTGCAGCAAGATCTTGTTGTAGGTCTTTGGTGCTGGTCTGTGGGGTTGCCTCTGACTGACTGACCATTCTTCGCTTCTGTTTATCTGAGATTTTTCTTGGTCTGCCACTTCAAGCCTTAACTTGAACTGTGCCTGTGGTCATCCATTTCCTCAATATGTTTCTTACTGTGGAAACAGACAGCTGAAATCTCTGAGACAGTTTTGTATCCTTCCCCTAAACCATGATGGTGAACAATCTTTGTTTTCAGGTTATTTGAGAGTTGTTTTGAGACTCCCATGTTTGCTACTCCTCAGAAAAATTGAAAGAGGGGGGAAACTTACAATTGGCCCCCTTAAATACTCTTTCTCATAATTGGATTCACCTGTGTATGGAGGTCAAGGGTCACTGAGCTTTCCAAACCAATTTTGAGTTCCAATAATTAGTTCTAAGGTTTTGAAATCAATAAAATGACAACAGTGCCCAAATTTATTGCACGTGCTTAATTTTGTTTGAACAATTATTGCACACTTTCTGTAAATCCTATAAACTTCATTTCACTTCTCAAATATCACTGTGTTTTCTCCTATATGATATATTTAACTGAAAAATTTTCTCCTAACAACCAATGATTTATAAAGGAAAATCATGAAAATTAACAAGGCTGCCCAAACTTTCGCACCCCACTGTATATATATATATATATATATATATATATATACATATATATACATATATATATATATATATATACATATATATACATATATCTATATATATATATATACATAGATATACACATATATATATATCGGACTAATCTCTATAATATATCTCTATTATCTATTATATCTATATATACACACACTGGACAAAATTGTTGGTACCCCCCTCAGTTAAAGAGGAAAAACCCACAATTCTCACTGAAATCACTTGAAACTTACAAAAGTAACATAAATAAAAATTTATTGAAAATAAAATAATCAAAATCAGCCATCACTTTTGAATTGTTGATTAACATAATTATTTAAAAAAACAAACTAATGAAACAGGCCTGGACAAAAATGATGGTACCTCTATAAAAGATTGAAAACTATTTGAAAACTATGACATGATTACTCAGGGTGTCCTTTAATTGACATCACAGGTTTTCCAAACTCATAATCAGTCAGTCTGCCTATTAAAGGCAGACAAGTAGTCCCTCTGCTGTTTGGTGAAAAGGTGTGTACCACACTGAACATGGACAACAGAAAGCGAAGGAGAGAATTGTCCCAGGACATCCGAAAAAAAATTATAGACAAACACAGAGGCGGCTGGCGCCGCCCCACCAGCTGTGGAGGGGAAAAATATTTATTCTATTTTATTTTTATTTATTCTTTTGATCAGCATCAGATTAATTAAAAGTATGTGTGTGCCTACATGCGATTTAAATAATTTAAACAACATTTCCACCAACTGACACTCATTAAACAGTGAATTTCCACCGACCTACAGTGCGTCATTCTCTCACGGGGCGCTCGGCAAAGCGCCCCTGACCTGCAGCTAAATAGCCAATCCGGTTATGGTTGCTAGGGAAAAATGATTGATAATTGGCCTATCAACGTCACCAAATGTAATGCAGATGGGGCGCTGGAAATGTCGCCCCAACTGCTACGTAAAATGCGTGAAGGTTTATGAGCTAGAGCTACGTGAAGGGACAGCGGTAGTTTTATTTCTTAGAGCGACTCCCAGACTCTGTCCTACGTCGGGAGAAAAAAAATACGGCAACGAGGAAGAGAGATGGAGTTCAAGAGCAGCTTCCACCTAATTCGGTGAAATCATTATTAATGTTCCCTTTTGTGAGACGGACGACGGAGAAAAAACTTCTCGTTAAGGAGCTGGGACCCGACAAGCCTGAAATTAACATTTTCCAGTAAACGGAGGAGAAAGGTAAACCATACAAACTGAGTTTTTGTCTGAGTTGGTTAAACCCTGAGATGTGGCTGGCAGGTTGTGGAGCAGCTAATGAACTTTTCTGTTTCCCCTGTATCCTCTTCAGAAGTGACAGATGTGATTGGACTTGGACAAAGACTGGACTAACTGACTTAAAGCACCTCTGAACGGTTCAAGAAACATGAGAGATCCAAAGTTCACATGGAAAACTGCGTAAAGCTAGCTTTGCTCGGAAAGATTAGCATAGCAACGCAGCTAGATGATGGGCACCACATTACTGAAAGAAGGCACAATGAAGAGGTAGATAAAAACCGTAATATTGTGTCCAAGATAATCAATTGTGTTAAATGTTGTGGTGCTTTTGAATGAGCAATGTGGGGACATGATGTCAGCTAGTCCTGGTACTGAGGTACATTGATGGACGCAACAATATACAGGAGCGGTTTCTATGGATCCTCATCAGCTACCCAACAGCTGTGAGGATTCAACAGCTGGTGTCTTATTGGAGAGGCTGCACAGCATCCTTCCGGAGGGACAATTTACCCCTTGATTGTATAGTATTTTATAGCATAAAGTCTCTAATATAGCTGTAAATTGTTACTTTCTTATTTGAAACTGGAAACTGAAAATTAAATTTATTATTGTGGACCTGTTGTCATTTTTCCAACTGTTCATTTTAATGCTTATGCTAGATTAGGCAGGGAAAAATGTTGGCACACCAGCCCCACCAAGATTTTTCTTCACCAGCCGCCACTGGACAAACATCTTAAAGGTAAAGGCTATAAGACCATCTCTAAACAGCTTGAAGTTCCTGTGACAACAGTGGCTCATATTATTCAGAAGTTCAAGACCCACGGGACAGTAGCCAACCTCCCTGGACGTGGCCGCAGAGGAAAATTGATGACAAATTGAAGAGACGGATGATCGTTCGAATTGTATCCAAAGAGCCCAGAACAACCTCCAAAGAAATTAAAGGTGAACTCCAAGGCCAAGGTACATCAGTGTCAGATCGCACCATTCGTCGTTGTTTGAGCCAAAGTGGACTTCATGGGAGACGACGCCACTGCTGAAAAAAAATCATAAAAAAGCGAGACTTGGAATTTTGCAAAAATGCATGTTGACAAGCCACAAAGCTTCTGGGAGAATGTCCTTTGGACAGATGAGACCAAACTGGAGCTTTTTGGTAAGGCACATCAACTCTATGTTCATAGACTCAAAACCAAGCATACGAAGAAAAGAACACTGTCCCTACGGTGAAACATGGAGGAGGCTCAGTAATGTTTTGGGGCTGCTTTGCTGCATCTGGCACAGGGTGTCTTGAATGTGTGCAAGGTTAAAATGAAATCTGAAGACTATCAAGGCATTCTGGAGAGAAATGTGCTGCCTAGTGTCAGAAAGCTTGGTCTCAGTCGCAGGTCATGGGTCTTCCAACAGGACAACGATTCAAAACACACAGCCAAAAACACCCAAGAATGGCTGAGAGAAAAGCGTTGGACTATTCGTAAGTGGCCTTCCATGAGCCCAGATCTGAATCCCATTGAACATCTGTGGAAGGAGCTGAAACATGCCATTTGGAGAAGACACCCATCAAACCTGAGACAACTGGAGCAGTTTGCTCATGAGGAGTGGGCCAAAATACCTGTTGACAGCTGCAGAACGCTCATTGACAAATACAGAAATCATTTAATTGCAGTGATTGCCTCAAAAGGTTGTGCAACAAAATGTTAAGTTATGGGTACCATCATTTTTGTCCAGCCCTATTTCATTAGTTTGTTTTTTTTAAAATAATTATGTTAATCAACAATTCAAAAGTGATGGCTGATTTTGATTATTTGATTTTCAATAAATTTTTATTTATTGTTACTTTTGTAAGTTTCAAGTGATTTCAGTGAGAATTGTGGGTTTTTCCTTCTTTAACTGAGGGGTACCAACAATTTTGTCCACGTGTGTGTGTGTGTGTGTGTGTGTGTGTGTATATATATATATAATAGTAGTTTCGTAACCTGAAAATTTCGTAAGTAGAGACACATTTTCTATGTAAATACCCTAATCCGGTCCAAGTCCCCCAAAATTTGGACATAGATTTTTTTTTATAAATCATAAGAATGCATCAAAACATGTAACAAATACATGTTACAATTAGATTACTGCACAATAAACATAAAATGAGAGCTGTACATAATAAAAAACAAAGAATAACGTTAAGAATAAAAATTATGTTTTATATATATATATATATATATATATATATATATATATGTGGTGACTTCGGAGAGCAAAAAAGTCACTGAGAGGCTAAGTTGGGCCATTCCTCTCGTCAGACGTGCCAATAAAATCCGCTGATCCAAAAAATACGTTTAATACTTTATTACAAAAAACAACTTAATACAACGTGCTCAAACTTAAACTCACAAAAAGTAAATAAATCACAGCGATCTCCTAAAAGGTGGCGGTCAACGAAAAAATGCAGCGACCCACTCACCTTCTCTCTAACACGCACTGATCACAGGTGTCTTAAATAAACTACCACACCCACCTTTCACCCATGTGACCCACTTAACCATCACTGTGATCTAAACTAATCCAAAACAACCAATATACAAAACAGTCTAAAACATGCAAAATCTAAGACCAAGGTTTTATGGCTCCTACATTACCAGCCCCTAATTATTAAGCTAATACATAATAATTACTTTATTCAAACAATAGGAGACATAAAACTAAAATCAGTTAAAATAAATGTCCATACAAATTAATTCATATTCTCTTGTCATATTTTCATACAGACAAGATGCTAATTTAAGAAGAATGCACATTAGAGTTCTCAGTGAACCGTAGGCCAATGCTACAGAGACAACAACACAAAGAGTAAATGAAATACAGTAACTGACAAAATTATAAAAATGGTACACAGATGAGCAGACTCTGGGGAAAAGCATTTCAGCTCAAGTAAAAACAGAACCCAACTTAGCTGTCAGAAATAACTTCACCGTGTAACTGGAAAGAAACCCTTGAGTACATCAAAAAGATTATTTGTACAGAATATCTATTTTCCATCTACATTTACAAGAATTTCAATACAATATGGTCCAAAGAATTTTCAGCTGCATTTATGAGGTTACTTTTTGTGTTTAATCCTGATTTAAGATGCTCACTTTCCACACATGTTCATATAGTTATTCATATGACACTGGCTGGGTGCTGCATTGGATTCCAGAGCAGAGGTCAGGTGAGATATAACGTGCTGAACCATTTAAGTCTGGCATTTGCGTGAATATAGTTTCCTTTTCCACCAGAGACCAGTGTTTCCTTCACTACATGTTTTCAAGCAAACTTAGTGTTGCTTGAACCTGATGCTGATCTCTGGTGCCCTCACGTGGAGCTGTACAAGGCAATCTGCTGCACCTTGCTTAGCTGTGTCAGCAGCCGTTTCATGCGATGTTTGAGCTGAGGCAGGCGTGCTAGAGGTTCAGGAGGTTCCAGTTCTCCAGTGTAGTCCAGCCAGCTCTCCAGCACATCCAGCTCCCTCTCAATGAAATCCATCCTGTGTGAGACTTCATCCTGGACTGCATCAATGTGGTCCAGCAGGTTGATCTGCCACTGTTGATGCTGCCTGTTATCTCCAGTCTCTCCAGTGACCTTAACAGCTTTTTCCCTGCTCTCAGGTTGTGACCATGAGACAATCATCGAAGCCTTGTTGCTGATGCCTGTTTTCTTAGGTTTTTCCATCTCCAGTAGGCTCCCGTAGCGCTGTTCTCGTTCCAGCAGCTCCTCTGTGCTTCTCATGCTGTCCTCCAGCTCTGAACCCTGTCGGGTCTCCACCACCAACCGCTGCTCTACAGCTGGGTAATATGCTCGGGGTTTCTGATAGCAGTGGTCACTGGTAATATACGAGTCTTGGAAAGACGGGAAGGGGGACGTGGAACTAGACAAAGAAGAGGTTGCGGATGTAGCAGCCCGGCTGGGCTTCTCCAGGGCATTGGACATTAAGATCTCTCCACGGCTCATGTCTTCCTCAGCAGTGACAGGAGATGGGGTGTGTACTTACTGCCTCGAGATGAGTCGGCGCTAATCTGTGACCTTTCTCCAGATGCTTCCAGGGTTGCCGCCACAGTTGCAAGTCAGGGAAGTCTGTCTTAAACTGCTGCTGCCAGAGTTCATCCAAATTCACCACTGATACTCTGTTGACTGTTAACTCTGACTGTCTGCAGTCTGCTGTATTCTGAACATCTCCTGCCAAAGGTCCATTCACAGTCCAGCCAAGCATAGTCCTGATTGCATAAGGTCCTCCATCAATACTGCTTATAACTTGTAATGGCTCCAAGGCCTTAGGAACATTAGTCCCAATCAATAATTCAATCCCAGCATTGATCTCAGGCAATTTAACATCCCTCAGATGAGTCCATCCCTGTAGATCCTTTTGCCTGGGAATGTTTCCTTTATGGACTGGCATACTTTCCTGTGTATAAACTTTGGGCAGTTCACAGAAGGTTTCCTCTTTCAATCCAGCCACTTCCAATCCTGACACAATATGACTGCTCACGACCTTCTCCTGGCCCATAGTTCTCAAGAGTATATTGGCCTTTTTTCCTGTTAGACCAAGCTTGTACATCAAGCCTTCAGTGCAGAATACAGCAGTACTTCCTTGATCCAGGAAAGCATAGGTCAAAACAGTTTTAGCACCTTTCTTTGCTTTAACTTGCACTGGAACTATTGGGAGTTTACAATCATGGTCACCAGCCCCAGTTAGACCACTTGACATTAAAGTGCCATCAACTGCCACCTCTGGTGTCTGTTCCATCTGCTGACAGTCCTTTTCTCTTTCTTTTGGAGGAATGTGTAATAAAGTTGGATGCTTGAGGCCACATTTTTGACAGGAAATCCGTCTTTTGCAGTCCTTACTGATGTGCCCAATGCACAAGCAGCCAAAACAGACTCCCGTTTCTCTCAAGAAGCCAATCTTCTCTTTATGGGGCCTTTTCTCCAACTGCGGACACAAATCCAGTGCATGTCCTTCACCACAACAAAGACACATCCTCCTTGCATTGTGAACATATTCCTTGCCTTTATTAAGATGTTTAGTTTTCTTTTCCACAGGGGCCACAGCAGTAGCAAATGCAGTTCCCCCATGCCTGGAGAGAGACTGTGATTTATGTTTATTGGCACCCTTAGTTGTTAATGATGGTGCATCTTGAATGTTTCCAAACACAGGGTCATTCAGGATTCTCACTTGTTTTCCTATAAACTTGACAATGTCCTCAAAAGTAGCCCTCTGACTGCGCCTTTCCTGCAGCTCACATGCTGCAGTCCTCCACTTGTCCCGGAGTCTAAAAGGCAACTTCTTAATGATGGTAAGCATATTTGAAGGGAGATCTAATTCCCTCATATATTGCACTCCTTCCATAACATTAGAACACCCTCTCAGAAAAAGACCATAATCCTGAAGAGCTTTTACATCTTCATGTTTAATGACAGACCATGAAAGAGCCTTTTCCATATATGCATGTGCAATCATATGTTCATTTCCAAACTGTTCCGTTAACAACATTTTTGCTTTAACATATCCCCTTGCAGGATCAAGATGCTGACAACTTCGCACAAGCTCTCTTGGATGGCTACTTGTATATTGTTCCAAAAAATAAAGTCTGTCACTGTAGCTGTCTGTATTTCTTTCAACCCCATTCTCAAAAGCTTTCAAAAATGCATGGTATTGTAATGGATCACCACTGAAGACAGGGATCTCTCTTTTTGGCAAAGATGAGACACATTGTTGTTTTAACAAAAGTGTAGTTATTTCATTTTGTTTTCTCATAATACCAAGCATATTTCCATCATCATATTCCTGCCCAGAACTCACATTCAAGGTGTCTCCATATGCTTGAGCTCTCTGATGGATATTGGGTTGAAGAGGACGTTGCATGGACAAGTGGTTCTTTAAAGGTACAGGCTCGGAATTCACAAATTGAAATGTCCTTTCTTTTGGCTTTGTGGCTGGATCCCCAAGATTATTTTTCAGTTCCTTCTGTGTTATTTGTGGCAGAAAACAAGGTGCATTAGGAGAAAGAATGCGTGCTTTAGGTTGTTCTTTTTCCAGATAGGAGTTCATTCCATCTGCGTTCTTTCTCATAGAATTTTTTTCCACTGACAGAGCTGTGTGATCTTAAAACAGTCAGTTTTGCTGTGTGAGCAGCTATTTCCTCCTCCTCAAGTTGAAATTGTTCCTTTCTTTTCCTTAACCGTTGCTCCTCTTCTTCCAGCTGATGTTTCTGTTGTAATCTCCTCTGCCTTGTCATTAAAGCTGCCAAATCAGCCTCAGCTTTTAAGCGAGCAGAAGCGGTAGATGAAACTGAAGACTTCATTCCAACAGTAGAACTTTGTGCTCCAGTCACTCTGTTTTCAACATTTGACACGCTGTCACTTGGACTCACATCATCTTGTATTTCATGTGTGTCAATAAAAGGGTGAACCTGCATTTCCACTTGAGGTTCAGCCATCTTCAAGGAATGAGAAGCTTGTTCATCAGGATCACAGCCAACATTCTGGAGTAACTCCTCAGGACCATCCAACCACTGTTTCACTGTTTTGTGAAATGTATTGCTGTATTCCATAATACTCACAAACCAGTCCTTTTGTTTATTTTGTTCATCTTCTGGAAGTAGAGGAATCAATGTGTTATGTGATAGAGTTGCAGTTTCACAAAATTGAATTAAACTCTCCATCTTGTGTTGCACATCAGAAACATTATGTCTTGTTTGCATCAAACTTTTCATCTTAGGAATAAGAGTTTTTATTTTATTCACAATCGTTTTGCGTTCCTGCTGTAGCCTCTTTTATGTGCCAAGGCCTTAGCAGTAAGTTTAATCTCTCTTTTTCCGTGATCCATTTCAAAACTTTGAACACCAGCGTTTATTTCACTCATTTTCTGACTTTTCGTTTAATTCAAACTTCAGGAAATTTACGACCACATTCTTGGATCACAATTCATTCATTCAAAAACGCCATCTCAGAGTGACAGTCACGTTGGCTCACGTGCAGCCCATCAAAATGCGGATGAATGTTCCGTAGTAAAAGCGTTACGGTAACATTTATATTTCAGCTGGATCAGTCAGCAGCAGATATGAGCCTCACTTGTCCTTTCCATCCATTAACAGCGTTAAACACATCCACAGGTGAGGTGCGCTCACCTTGGCTGCGTTCTTCCGTGAGTGTGGCTCCGTGATTTATCTGACAAGCAACCAGCGCATACCTCTGTTTCCTGCATCCAAGTATTCCATCCGTTTGGCATTAATCCTGATCCATGTGTTCCATTCTCTGTGGTCTTTCCTGATGTCCTTTAATCGTTTATTCCATTTACAGCGTTTTTTTCGTTGACAAAATGTAGTGACTTCGGAGAGCAAAAAAGTCACTGAGAGGCTAAGTTGGGCCGTTCCTCTCGTCAGACGCGCCAATAAAATCCGCTGATACAAAAAATACGTTTAATACTTTATTACAAAAAACAACTTAATACAACGTGCTCAAACTTAAACTCACAAAAAGTAAATAAATCACAGCGATCTCCTAAAAGGTGGCGGTCAACGAAAAAATGCAGCGACCCACTCACCTTCTCTCTACCACGCACTGATCACAGGTGTCTTAAATAAACTACCACACCCACCTTTCACCCATGTGACCCACTTAACCATCACTGTGATCTAAACTAATCCAAAACAACCAATATACAAAACAGTCTAAAACATGCAAAATCTAAGACCAAGGTTTTATGGCTCCTACAATATATATATATATATATATATATATATATATATATATATATATATATATATATATATATATATATATATATATATATATATATATATAATAAATATATATTTGAGTTAAAATATAATGTTGAACAACTATTTTCACTTTTTATTATGTTGTTACAGTTGCACGTCATCACATCTTCCCTCAAACAGAATAAATACTTAAAACAACATCTATCAATGCATCAACCTTTTATTTATAACCATTTAACACCAGTTATGCCTCTACTGAGATAAAATGCAGCAGTTCTCCAGTTTCACCACTGGAGGGCAGCAGTGCAGTTTGTGGAACGTAAGCTTTTATTTCAAATTATGATGACTGCAGAAGCCAAGAAAACATGACATTCAAGGAAATATGAATTTAAGTAAACATAAATTCAGTAAAAGAAATAAACCCCTCTAAAGCGAGGAGGCAGGGAAATTAAAATATATGACACTTTTGGTCTCACTGAGACGTTTCAGAAAATACAGAGATCCAGCATCAATCATCCTGATGGGATGTTATTTTATTTCATCTCTTTATTTTGATTACTATTTTTTCAGATTTTATATTCTATAATATTTTCTCTTCAATTTTTCCTCATTTATTTATTTCTAATGTAGTTTGCTTTGTGAGTATTTCATTTTTCAGGGTGCAGGGTGAAGTATATGTAGTATGTACTATAGTATATATTATAGTACTGTATGTACTGTAGTGTGATTGTGTGTGTATCAGTATGTATGTATGTAGTTAGATGTCTATCTGGATATGAAATTACAACTAAAATTTAGGATAAGGCCTCAATAACTGGATCAATTTGAAGGGTAATCATGGAACATTGGAGAAGGATTAAATAAGTTTTACTTCTTCCTTCCTTTTCAGATATGTTAAACCAGATATGTGTTTTGCATATTGGTATGTATATGTATGTATATAGATCGGTGTGTATACATTGGGTATAAATTTTGTTTATTTTTTATTTCTTTTTTTTTGGGGGGGGGGGGGGGATATGTCCATTTAATATTTAGATTTATTTACAAGAGGTTCAATATGTTTCTAAATTACGGTTATGCACATGTGTCAGTGTATATTGATTTATGCATTATTATATATTTTATTATATAAATATATTATATTTATTTTGAGATGCATAGATTCATGATAGTGTTAAAATTGTCTCTGCTTTAAAAGATTGTTTTGACATGTCTGAAATAAATCAATGAAATGAAATGAAAAAGATTTTTCCATGCTTTTGTAACTTAAATCCCTGCTCCTACCCAGTCAGTCAAATTAAACCTTTTATTTCAGTTGTATCTACTTTGACTCTTTGCTTAACTCCTTTTCTTTCCTCTAATCTGTTTATTCATTTATTTATTTATTTGTTGTTGTTTTTGTTGTTGTGACTTCATCATGAGAGGATTTCCCGGAACTTTGTTCGCTTGCGTCATTTACAGTCAGTCGGCGCGGACCACCCGACCACCAGGGTCACATCACCGCTCCGCGTCCGCGGAGTAAACTAGTCCCGACATCCAACTGTCTCGTTGCTTCACGCGGCGAACAATTTAGCTAAAATACAACTTTCCGAAGAGTTTCGCCGCGTAAGATTTTTTTTTTCAATCTATCTGGAGGATGCCGAGACGCTTTTTTTTTTTATCTTACTACGCAGATTCCTCTTGGCGGGAAAGCTGTGACGTGGGCGGACGGAGCGGTATTTAAAGGAACGCAGCTCGGCTGGAGGCGGTGAGTCACGGTGAGACGGCGGAGCATCGGGTTCGAGCTCCGCGGTACCGGTCACTCACAGTCGGTTATCGATCCGCGGTACCGGTCACTCACAGTCGGTTATCGGTCCGGAGGAGGATCCCGAACCGGAACATCTGACCTCCACCCGCCGACACGCCTGGATTTTACTCCGGTTCCTTTAAAGTTCTGAGAGTAACGGTGAGTTTTAACGGCCACGTCCACCGGGTCCGGTTTCAGACGCTGTTCTGATCCGTTTCGATTTAAAAAAAAAAAAAAAAAAGGGTTAAAACTTGAGTTTGCAGTTTCGACAGCTGGAAACCGCAGAGTTGACATTTGTGTCTGATTACAGAGGTTCTGTACCTGCGGAGCTGCTCACCTGCGGAGCTGCTCACCTGTCAGCGGCCGCGTCACCGCCGGTGTCCGTTTCATTAGAAAAAAAAAAAGTATATATTCCTTCATAGTTTTTATATCAGCATTTGACTCCTGTCTGAAAAAAGAAAGATCAAGTTTTTATTCCTAAAAAGTTCACGTGCCGTCAACAACGACAGGTGTGTTCACGAGGACAGGTGGAGCGGGTGACTGTATAGTCACGTGACGCCTTTATTTATTAATTTACTTATTTATTTTTCTTCCACCTGATTAAAACATGGATGTTGTGAAATTCCCGGATGTCCAGATGTGGAGCAGCTGCTCCAGATGTTGCTCCGCACTGATGATCATTTAATGCATCATGTTTATCCAGAAAGGGGCGGAGTCTGTGCGCAAACAGGTGTTTTTCATTGAAACTGGTCTGTTGTCACAAACTAATTCTTTATAAACTGGAAACCAGAACAGTTTCCACCGCAGCTGGAAAGGATTTGATCCAGATGTTTGGATCAGCAGATGTTTTAGTTTTAAATGTCCTGACAACTTCTAACACCAGTTTAACATTAAATGGTTTTAAACTTTTAAACTCTTATGAACTCGGTTTTGAGAAAGTAAAATTATAAAATCATAAAAATATATAAAAGAACAGAAAGTGAAGTTGAATATATATAAAAGAAGAAAAAAATAAAAGTTAATAAGGAAATAATTTAAAACTATAATAAATGAAAAAAGGTTATAAATGTTAATTATAAAAATATCCAATAAAAGCATTTAAAATCTAACTCTACAACAATGGTAACTTTTATGTCAGAGGAAAACTAAGATACAGATAATAATTTAATAAAATTAATCACGTGAAAACATGTCAATTTAAAAAATACAATGTTTAAATATTATAGAAAACATGTATAATAAAGTAAAGTAATTTCATAAAATGAAATGAGTTTTATTTTAAAAATTAATATAATATAATATATGAAAAAGTAATGGAAAATATGTATGAATAAATAAAAATGCCAACTAGGAAATATATATGAAATTATTATATTCCAGATGATATTATAGTTATTATAATTATTAAAAATAAATCAATTTAATGAGACATAAGTAATAAAAATAATAAAGTAGATTAATATAAATTTGACTTGACAGATTAATTAATAAGAAAAAATAACATTTTAAAAATAAAGTAAAATGATACAAAAAAATTATTTGAATAAAAATGCTAATTGAATAAATGTAGAGAATAAATGTAAGAATTAATAAAAAGTGTAATAAATGTTCTTAGTTATGTCTTTCTGAAAATAACGACTCCTTCAATCCTGAAAAAAATTAAAAAAAATAAATCTGTTGCTCCACAAGCTCCTCCCCCTCTCGCTGTCACCATGACGCCAAAGCAGATGTTTTAGTTTGTGTGCTGGAGCATCTGCAGCTGTGAACAGCTGGATCTTACCTGGTTGTTTGTTCCTCCCAGGGACGATGATGATGATGATGGTGGCCACGCCCACCAGAAACCACGACTACGACTACGACACCTTCCAGCCCTGCTTCCTCCCAGATGTGGAGGGGGAGGAGTTCTACCCTCCCCCGCGCAGCCAGCTCCTCCCTGGTCCAGGTGAGGACATCTGGAAGAAGTTCGAGCTCCTCCCAACACCCCCCCTGTCCCCCAGCCGGACGCCGTCCCCGCCCGACCCCCCGCTGTCCGCCGCCGACCACCTGGAGGCGGTCTCCGACCTGCTGGACGAGGACTGCGGCGACTCCGCCTCCTTCCTGCAGTCCTTCATCATCCAGGACTGCATGTGGAGCAGCAGCTTTGCCGCCGCCACCAAGCTGGAGAAGGTGGTGTCAGAGCGGCTGGCGTCCCTCCGGGCCCGCCGGGACTCCTCCTCCACGACCACCGCCACCGCCGCCGGGGAGCAGGCGGAGCGCTGCCAGGTGAACGCCGGGTACCTGCAGGACCTCCACGCCGCGGCGGCCGACTGCGTCAACCCGTCCGTGGTGTTCCTCCACACGTCCACGGCTGGGGAGCAGAGCGGGGGCGGAGCAGAGGTGGAGGCGGGGCCAGAGTCGAGTCTGGAGTCGCCGCCGCTCAGCAGCAGTGACAGCGAATCAGGTGAGAACGTCCAGGTTTGGTCCTCAACGCTTTTATGAGCTGCTCGACCGCTGGTCTGGTGGTTTTTACCTGGATGTTTTCATTCTTGTTCCTCAGAAGAAGAAGAAGAAGAAGAAGATGAGGATGAGGAAGAGGTCGATGTGGTGACGGTGGACGGGCAGAGGACGTCCCGGCGCTCTGACTCCTCTCCCCTGGTCCTCAAACGCTCTCACATCAGCATCCACCAGCACAACTACGCCGCCCGGCAGCCCGGCGGGAAACGGGCTCGGATGGCGAGCCCGCCGCCGAGGCGGAGCGGCGGCCGGCGCTGCTGGAGCCCGCGGTCCGACGGCTCGGACGACGACAGGCGACGGACCCACAACGTCCTGGAGCGGCAGCGACGCAACGAGCTGAGGATGAGCTTCCGGACTCTGAGGGACGAGGTCCCGGCCGTCGCCCACAACGACAAGGCGGCCAAGGTGGCGATCCTGAAGGAGGCGGCGGCGTTCATCAGGAGGGTGAGGGAGGATGAGAGGAGGCTGCTGGCCACGAAGGAGGAGCTGAGGGGGAGGAGCGGCGAGCTGCGGCGGCGGCTGGAGCGGCTCAGGACTTCACGCTAGCCGTCCGCCATGTTTTCATGTCGTAGCTGGACTCGTGTATTTATTCACTTCACTTCCTGTTAATTTAAAATGTTCCCCGGTTCTTCATCCTGCTGCTCCTCAGATCTGTGTCAACATTGTGTCATTTCTAGTTTGAAATACTTTATTTTTATATTTTCCTTCTGGAGCTGATTATTATTGTTATTAAAAAAATAAATTCAGTCCCATAAAGAGGACGTGGACACCTCAGAATAAAAGCTCCTCCGTGTGTCTCTTCACCTCTTGAAGGACTCAGAGGTTCCTCCGAGGACCATCAGGACTCAGAGGTTTCTCCGAGGACCATCAGGACTCAGAGGTTCCCCTGAGGACCATCAGGACTCAGAGGTTCCCCTGAGGACCATCAGGACTCAGAGGTTCCCCTGAGGACCATCAGGACTCAGAGGTTCCCCTGAGGACCATCAGGACTCAGAGGTTTCTCCGAGGACCATCAGGACTCAGAGGTTCCCCTGAGGACCATCAGGACTCAGAGGTTCCCCTGAGGACCATCAGGACTCAGAGGTTCCCCGAGGACCATCAGGACTCAGAGGTTCCCCGAGGACCATCAGGACTCAGAGGTTCCCCCGAGGACCATCAGGACTCAGAGGTTCCCCCGAGGACCATCAGGACTCAGAGGTTCCCCCGAGGACCATCAGGACTCAGAGGTTCCCCCGAGGACCATCAGGACTCAGAGGTTCCCCCGAGGACCATCAGGACTCAGAGGTTCCTCCGAGGACCATCAGGACTCAGAGGTTCCCCCGAGGACCATCAGGACTCAGAGGTTCCTCCGAGGACCATCAGGACTCAGAGGTTCCCCTGAGGACCATCTTCTCCCTCCTGGACCCTGACCAGGAACCAGCAGGTGGATCCATGGTGAAGGAAAAACCCCTGGATCTCCCAGAAGTCCTGAGTCTCTAATCGCTGACTGAAATACTTTCAACGTGAGTCCCTGGAAAGAAGATCTGGTTGATGCAGGAACAGGAAGTCCTGGACGTTGACTCAGCAGTCTGGACCGGCCTCGTGGTGACTCGGCAGCGAGTCATCAGGGTTCTGGTTTTTTACTTTTTTGGTAAGAGGAAGGAAGACGGTGCTGTCTGGCCGCCGGTCTCTACATTTATAACTTCATTTAGGAAGGATGTGTATTTATAGAAACATCTGTCCAGCTGTTTTAAAAACCGGTTCTGAGCCTCTGACTGGTTCTACCGGATCATTATTCAGATGAGACAGATGTTGGGTAAAACAGGTTTCTAACATCTGTTGAGATGTTTCAGGAGAAAGTTTGGTCAGACGTCTGGATCAGCTGGTTGCTCCGGATCAGCTGGTTGCTCCGGATCAGCTGGTTGCTTCGGATCAGCTGGTTGCTCTGGACCAGCTGGTTGCTCCGGATCAGCTGGTTGCTCCGGATCAGCTGGTTGCTCCGGATCAGCTGGTTGCTCTGGATCAGCTGGCTGCTCTGGATCAGCTGGTTGCTCTGGATCAGCTGGTTGCTCTGGATCAGCTGGTTACTCTGGACCAGCTGGCTGCTCTGGATCAGCTGGTTGCTCAGGACCAGCTGGTTGCTCTGGATCAGCTGGTTGCTCCGGATCAGCTGGTTTCTCCGGATCAGCTGGTTGCTCTGGATCAGCTGGTTGCTCCGGATCAGCTGGTTGCTCTGGATCAGCTGGTTGCTCTGGACCAGCTGGCTGCTCTGGATCAGTTGGTTGCTCAGGACCAGCTGGTTGCTCTGGACCAGCTGGTTGCTCCGGATCAGCTGGTTGCTCTGGACCAGCTGGTTGCTCTGGACCAGCTGGTTGCTCCGGATCAAGTGGTTTCTCCGGATCAGCTGGTTGCTCCGGATCAACTGGTTGCTCTGGATCAGCTGGTTCTGTTCGGCTTCACCTCTGCTATCCGGAGCTGAACTTTGACCTGTGTGGAGACAGCGAGTCTGTTTGCAGGTCAAACGTGCCAGCAGAAATGATGTAATCATGAAAAGTACAGCGTGTTTGCTGACGGCGGGATTGATTTATCTGCTGGGTTTTCAAAAAATAAAAACTCAGGGGGGAAGAGTGAAGAAACGAATAAAAATGAAAATGTTTAAATGTGCAACTTTACAGCAGAGACCAACGTAGGCCAGTCTGATCCAGACCGGGGTCCCAGAGATCTACGAATAAAAGAAATAATCAATAAAAGTATTAATCCATACTTCAGTGGTCTCACCATCTTGTTGGTGGGGCTGCAGCACCTCAAAAATATATATATATAAAAAAACAAACAAACAAAAAACATTGAAAACAAGGGAGAAAAATGTGGTAGGAAAAAAAATTAAATGTTTAAAATTTACTCTAAATTCTCGTGGTCTGGTTTAATGCTTGTTACAGTATTATTCAGTGGCGGGTCTAAAAACTCTTTCACCCTGACAGACAGAACTGCTCATCCAATGATTCGTTCTGCAGTATTTTAAAAACATCAGCTGCGCCGCCGCGTTACTGACATCTGTCGTCTCGTCTACCATGACAGTGACAAATGGTGTTATATACTTTATAGTATACACACGTGGACAAAATTGTTGGTACCCCTCAGTTAAAGAAGGAAAAACCCACAATTCTCACTGAAATCACTTGAAACTTACAAAAGTAACAATAAATAAAAATTTATTCAAAATCAAATAATCAAAATCAGCCATCACTTTTAAATTGCTGATTAACATAATTATTTAAAAAAACAAACTAATGAAACAGGCCTGGACAAAGATGATGGTACCCATAACTTAATATTTTGTTGCACAACCTTTTGAGGCAATCACTGCAATTAAACGATTTCTGTATTTGTCAATGAGCGTTCTGCAGCTGTCAACAGGTATTTTGGCCCACTCCTCATGAGCAAACTGCTCCAGTTGTCTCAGGTTTGATGGGTGTCTTCTCCAAATGGCATGTTTCAGCTCCTTCCATGTGTATATATACACACACGAGCATGTTCCCGCGGCTATGGGCACAGGTCAGTGATGGTTAGCCAGTTTATTGTGCTCACCTCTAGCTGGGCAAAGTGACCAAAAAACAATATTCTCCAGTGATGTGGGGAAAAAAAAAACTATTTACAAACTATTTACAAAAGTATACAAAAAAATAGCAACACTGCTTCTCTCAGTGCTCTTTAGTTGTAAACACTAGCTTCACTAGCTGTCGTGTCCACGTCCATCTCCCCTCTCTGCCTTTCAAACAACCTTTTTTTTTTTTTTTTAAAAGGCATTAGCCCCTCCCACTGGGCTAATTGGTCACTGGAAATTTATCAGGCTTAAACTCTTTCACCAGTTCACCCTTCCTTTTTAACAATCTCAGGCTACAAACTGTTGCTTTATGTTAACATCCCCCATTTACGAAAAATAAACAGTTAAATGTAAAAATGTACCACCTTGTATTGTGATGTCACTTCCTGTTTGTATGATATATGAAGGGTGATTGGATTATTGCGTCTGTTTGAATGAAGCAACACTGCTGGTGAGTAACAGACTCAATGCTACTAAGTGAGCAACTTTAGTAGGAAAGACCTGTAAATGATATAAACCTGCTGCGAGGTGAACGGGATCTGGTGATCTGGTGACTGAAACTAAAGGGGGGAAGAGAAAAAAAGAAAAGGTGGTGCCTTCCTGCAACCAGTGACGGTTCCTCTGTCCTTGTCAGCCTTCAGGTCATCCTGATCACATCTACGTGACCATGTGACCAATGGACCGGTTGATTGGACGTCTGCACCAGCAGCTGTGTCTCAGGACCGGACAGATTAGTTGAGGTCGTTGCTCCACGACTCCCACAGATGTGCCTCCGGCATGGTCTCTCTGCTCCGAGAGCCTCAGGGTCAGAACTGAGTCAGAGCAAACTGGAGTCAGAGACCTCTGAGTCACCAACCAAGCTTCTTCATGGAGACGCTGGTTGCTGGTTCAGATCTGGACTGGAGTCCCAGAACCTCTGGCCTGTTTCTGCAACTCGTCTCAATTTAAAAAAAAGAAAAGAAAAGAGCGCTGTGTGTTTCTGAGAAGGAAACCTGACGACGTTCAGGAATGTTCTCACATCTTCTGCATCAGCAAAGAAAAACTGCACGAACAGAGCGAGCAGATGTTTTTACTGGCCTCCATTCAAGATTCACGCTTTAAAACTGGGCGTGTTCACGAGAACCAGATGAAGTGCTTTATGTTGGTACGTCACCCTGGAAACCTCCCAGATCGGCTTCATCCAAGGTCCACGTGCACCCGAGCGTCTGGTTAGTCATTCGTTAAACTGGGAGCTCTGGGCCTGATTGTTCTGCTGAACCGTTCACTTCAAAGCCTTCCTCTGGTTTTATGGTGGACCTGGCCCAGTTTATTAACTATAAGGGAATGTGCTCCTAATTATTAACCCGTTTTTATGGCCCGGTCCCTCTGAAGCCGTCGGGGTCAGATGTCCAGGTCCGGTAGGACCAGTTCCCCGTCTCAGTCAGGTGTTGTATTAACGGAGCGCTGAGTCGCTCTGAGGCTCAGCGGGACGGTCTTCACGTCAGGGTCTGGGTTTGGTTTTTGTGTTTTTGAGGCGTTCTTCTTTAGTCTCCTGAGTTTTATTTGCTTTCCTCCACTGGTTCCTTGATTCCTTGATTCCTTTCCTGCTGCCATTAACATTACAAAATACCCGTCAGGTTATAGCCCGTCTCGTGGTCTGTCCCATGTCTCTGTCCCATTTTAGTAATCAGTACCATCCTGTCCCTGGTTCCCTCCTGGTCTCCTGCGTTTGGGTCAACGCCTGGTTCTTGACAGAAATAGGTCCAGTTGCAGTTCCTCTACTGACCACTGGGCGGCAGTTTTTATATGACGACAACTTTGTGTCCTGAAACCACAACAGTCTGTCATAAAATCATGACTTTAAAACTGAGTATTGCTATTGCTAAATAACAACTCTTTGACCAAAAACCAAAACGTCATTGACAAATTAAAAAGCTAATTTTTGCCATGAAAACTCAAAAATATTTGACGTTAAATCACCGTAGGAGCAACTCAACTAAGGTGAAAATTAAGAGGCGTCAGGGGGCGGAGCTCAGTCATCCAGGGCTTTCTCTGCTGCATCCTCCTCCAGTTGATCCAGTAGAATCATACCGGACCTCCATTGGTCCCTGTAGAAGCAGACTGGACCTCCACTGGTCCCGGTAAAAGCAGACTGGACCTCCACTGGTCCCAGTAGAAGCAGACTGGACCTCCACTGGTTTCGGTAGAAGCAGACCGGACCTCCTCTGGTCCCGGTAAAAGCAGACCGGACCTCCACTGGTCCTGGTAGAAGCAGACTGGAACTCCACTGGTCCCAGTAGAAGCAGACTGGACCTCCACTGGTCCTGGCAGAAGCAGACTGGACCTCCACTGGTCCTTGTAGAAGCAAACTGGAACTCCACTGGTCCCGATAGAAGCAGACTGGACCTCCACTGGTCCCAGCAGAAGCAGACTGGACCTCCACTGGTCCTTGTAGAAGCAGACTGGACCTCCACTGGTCCCGATAGAAGCAAACTGGACCTCCACTGGTCCCGGCAGAAGCAGAATGGACCACCACTGGTCCTTGTAGAAGCAGACTGGACCTCCACTGGTCCTGGTGGAACCAGACTGGACCTCCTCTCGTCCCGGTAGAACCAGAGTGGACCTCCACTGGTCCCAGTAGAAACATACTGGACCTCCTCTGGTCCCAGTAGAAGCAGACTGGACCACCGCTGGTCCCAGTAGGAGCAGACTGGACCACCAATGGTCCCAGTAGAACCAGCTTGGACCTCCACTGGTCCCGGTCTGGGTTGATCCAGTCTTCCTCCAGTTGTCCCATTAACTCGTATTTTAGGTAAAACATCAAGCGTTTTTCAGGTCTATCCAGTCTGAAGTAATTAAGAACTAACAGTCATGTGATTCTAGAGACCAGGACCAGAACCAACCCGATCCTGACAGTCGTGTGATTCTAGTGACCAGGACCAGAACCGACCCGATCCTGACAGTCGTGTGATTCTAGAGACCAGGACCAGAACCAACCCGATCCTGACAGTCATGTGATTCTAGAGACCAGGACCAGAACCAACCTGATCCTGACAGTCGTGTGATTCTAGAGACCAGGACCAGAACCAACCCGATCCTGACAGTCATGTGATTCTAGAGACCAGGACCAGAACCAACCCGATCCTGACAGTCATGTGATTCTAGAGACCAGGACCAGAACCAACCTGATCCTGACAGTCGTGTGATTCTAGAGACCAGGACCGGAACCAACCGGATCCTGACAGTCATGTGATTCTAGAGACCAGGACCAGAACCAGCCGGATCCTGACAGTCGTGTGATTCTAGAGACATGGACCAGAACCAACCCAATCCTGACAGTCGTGTGATTCCAGCAACAGGACCAGAACCAACTCGATCCTGACAGTCGTGTGATTCCAAAGACCAGGACCAGAACCAACCCGATCCTGACAGTCGTGTGATTCCAGAAACCAGGACCAGAACCATCCTAATCCTGACAGTCGTGTGATTCCAGAAACCAGGACAAGAACCAACCTGATCCTGACAGTCGTGTAATTCCAGAAACCAGGACCAGAACCAACCTGATCCTGACAGTCATGTGATTCTAGAGACCAGGACCAGAACCAACCAGATCCTGACAGTCATGTGATTCTAGAGACCAGGACCAGAACCAACCCGATCCTGACAGTCGTGTGATTCTAGAGACCAGGACCAGAACCAACCTGATCCTGACAGTCGTGTGATTCTAGAGACCAGGACCAGAACCAACCTGATCCTGACAGTCGTGTGATTCCAGAAACCAGGACCAGAACCAACCTGATCCTGACAGTCGTGTGATTCTAGAGACCAGGACCAGAACCAACCCGATCCTGACAGTCGTGTGATTCCAGAAACCAGGACCAGAACCAACCCGATCCTGACAGTCGTGTGATTCTAGAGACCAGGACCAGAACCAACCCGATCCTGACAGTCTTGTGATTCTAGAAACCAGGACCAGAACCAACCTGATCCTGACAGTCGTGTGATTCTAGAGACCAGGACCAGAACCAACCGGATCCTGACAGTCATGTGTGATTCTAGAGACCAGGACCAGAACCAACCCGATCCTGACAGTCATGTGATTCCAGCACCAGGACCAGAACCAACTCGATCTGACAGTCGTGTGATTCCAGAGACCAGGACCAGAACCAACCCGATACTGACAGTCGTGTGATTCCAAAGACCAGGACCAGAACAGACCCGATCCTGACAGTCCTGTGATTCTAGAGACCAGGACCAGAACCAACCTGATCCTGACAGTCGTGTGATTCTAGAGACCAGGACCAGAACCAACCGGATCCTGACAGTCATGTGATTCTAGAGACCAGGACCAGAACCAACCCGATCCTGACAGTCATGTGATTCCAGAAACCAGGACCAGAACCAACCCAATCCTGACAGTCGTGTGATTCCAGAAGACCAGGACCAGAACCAACCCGATCCTGACAGTCGTGTGTGATTCTAGAGACCAGGACCAGAACCAACCCTATCCTGACAGTCATGGGATTCTAGAGACCAGGACCAGAACCAACCCGATCCTGACAGTCGTGTGATTCCAGAAACCAGGACCAGAACCAACCTGATCCTGACAGTCGTGTGATTCTAGAGACCAGGACCAGAACCAACCCGATCCTGACAGTCGTGTGATTCCAGAAACCAGGACAAGAACCAACCCGATCCTGACAGTCGTGTGATTCCAGAAACCAGGAGCAGAACCAACCCGATACTGACAGTCGTGTGATTCCAAAGACCAGGACCAGAACAGACCCGATCCTGACAGTCCTGTGATTCTAGAGACCAGGACCAGAACCAACCTGATCCTGACAGTCGTGTGATTCTAGAGACCAGGACCAGAACCAACCGGATCCTGACAGTCATGTGATTTGAGAGACCAGGACCAGAACCAACCCAATCCTGACCAATCGTGTGATTCCAGCACCAGGACCAGAACTACCTCGATTCTGACAGTCGTGTGATTCCAGACACCAGGACCAGAACCAACCGGATTCTGACAGTCGTGTGATTCCAGAGACCAGGACCAGAACCAACTAGATCCTGAAAGTCGTGTGATTCCAAAGACCAGGACCAGAACCAACCCGATCCTGACAGTCGTGTGATTCTAGAGACCAGGACCAGAACCAACCCTGATCCTGACAGTCATGTGATTCTAGAGACCAGGACCAGAACCAACCCGATCCTGACAGTCGTGTGATTCCAGAAACCAGGACCAGAACCAACCTGATCCTGACAGTCGTGTGATTCTAGAGACCAGGACCAGAACCAACCCGATCCTGACAGTCATGTGATTCTAGAGACCAGGACCAGAACCAACCCGATCCTGACAGTCGTGTGATTCTAGAAAACCAGGACCAGAACCAACCCGATCCTGACAGTCGTGTGATTCTAGAAACCAGGACCAGAACCAAACCTGATCCTGACAGTCGTGTGATTCTAGAGACCAGGACCAGAACCAACCCTATCCTGACAGTCGTGTGATTCTAGAGACCAGGACCAGAACCAACCCGATCCTGACAGTCGTGTGATTCTAGAAACCAGGACCAGAACCAACCTGATCCTGACAGTCGTGTGATTCTAGAGACCAGGACCAGAACCAACCCGATCCTGACAGTCATGTGATTCTAGAGACCAGGACCAGAACCAACCCGATCCTGACAGTCATGTGATTCTAGAGACCAGAACCAGAACCAACCCGATCCTGACAGTCATGTGATTCTAGAGACCAGGACCAGAACCAACCTGATCCTGACAGTCATGTGATTCTAGAAACCAGGCCCCGAACCAAGTCGTTGCTGACAGTCATGTGATTCTAGAGATCAGGACCGAAACCAACCCGATCCTGACAGTCTTGTGATTCTAGAGACCAGGACCAGAACTAACCCGATCCTGACAGTCATGTGATTCTAGAAACCAGGACAAGAACCAACCTGATCCTGACAGTCATGTGATTCTAGAGACCAGGACCAGAACCAACCTGATCCTGACAGTCGTGTGATTCCAGAAACCAGGACCAGAACAAACCCGATCCTGACAGTCATGTGATTCCAGAGACCAGGACCAGAACCAACCCGATCCTGACAGTCCAGTGATTCTAGAGACCAGGACCAGAACCAACCCGATCCTGACAGTCGTGTGATTCTAAAGACCAGGACCAGAACCAACCCGATCCTGACAGTCGTGTGATTCTAGAGACCAGGACCAGAACCACCCTATCCTGACAGTCCTGTGATTCTAGAGACCAGGACCAGAACCACCCGATCCTGACAGTCATGTGATTCTAGAGACCAGGACCGAAAACCAACCCGATCCTGACAGTCTTGTGATTCTAGAGACCAGGACCAAGAACCAACCCGATCCTGACAGTCATGTGATTCTAGAGACCAGGACCAGAACCAACCCGATCCTGACAGTCATGTGATTCCAGAAACCAGGACCAGAACCAAACCCGATCCTGACAGTCATGTGATTCTAGAGACCAGGACCAGAAACCAACCCGATCCTGACAGTCATGTGATTCTAGAGACCAGGACCAGAACCAACCGGATCCTGACAGTCGTGTGATTCTAGAGACCAGGACCAGGAACCAACCCGATCCTGACAGTCATGTGATTCTAGAACCAGGACCAGAACCAACCCGATCCTGACAGTCATGTGATTCTAGAGACCAGGAACCAGAACCAACCCGATCCTGACAGTCATGTGATTCTAGAAACCAGGACCCCGAACCAACTCGTTCCTGACAGTCATGTGATTCTAGAGACCAGGACCAGAAACCAACCCGATCCTGACAGTCTTGTGATTCTAGAGACCAGGACCAGAACCAACCCGATCCTGACAGTCATGTGATTCTAGAAACCAGGACAAGAACCAACCTGATCCTGACAGTCATGTGATTCTAGAGACCAGGAGCGGAACCAACCTGATCCTGACAGTCATGTGATTCCAGAAACCAGGACCAGAACAAACCCGATTATGACAGTAATGTGATTCCACAGACCAGGACCAGAACCAACCCGATCCTGACAGTCCAGTGATTCTAGAGACCAGGACCAGAACCAACCCGATCCTGACAGTCGTGTGATTCTAGAGACCAGGACCAGAACCGACCCGATCCTGACAGTCGTGTGATTCTAGAGACAAGGACCAGAACCGACCCGATCCTGACAGTCGTGTGATTCTAGAGACAAGGACCAGAACCGACCCGATCCTGACAGTCATGTGATTCTAGAGACCAGGACCGAAAACAACCCGATCCTGACAGTCTTGTGATTCTAGAGACCAGGACAAGAACCAACCCGATCCTGACAGTCATGTGATTCTAGAGACCAGGAGCCGGAACCAACCCGATCCTGACAGTCATGTGATTCCAGAAACCAGGACCGGAACCAACCCGATCCTGACAGTCATGTGATTCCAGAAACCAGGACCAGAACCAACCCGATCCTGACAGTCATGTGATTCTAGAGACCTAGACCAGAACCAACCCGATCCTGACAGTCTTGTGATTCTAGAGACCAGGACCGGAAAAACCCGATCCTGACAGTCATGTGATTCTACAATCCAGGACAAGAACCAACCCGATCCTGACAGTCATGTGATTCTAGAGAACAGGAACGGAACCAACCCGATCCTGACAGTCATGTGATTCCAGAAACCAGGACCAGAACAACCACCCGATCCTGACAGTCATGTGTGATTCCACAGACCAGGACCAGAACCAACCCGATCCTGACAGTCGTGTGATTCTAGAAACCAGGACCAGAATCAACCCGATCCTGACAGTCGTGGGATTCTAGAAACCAGGACAAGAACCAACCCGATCCTGACAGTCATGTGATTCTAGAGACCAGGACCAGAACCAACCCGATCCTGACAGTCATGTGATTCCAGAAACCAGGACCGGAACCAACCCGATCCTGACAGTCATGTGATTCCAGAAACCAGGACCAGAACCAACCCGATCCTGACAGTCATGTGATTCTAGAGACCAGGACCAGAACCAACCCGATCCTGACAGTCTTGTGATTCTAGAGACCAGGACCGGAAAAACCCGATCCTGACAGTCATGTGATTCTAGAATCCAGGACAAGAACCAACCCGATCCTGACAGTCATGTGATTCTAGAGAACCAGGAACGGAACCAACCCGATCCTGACAGTCATGTGATTCCAGAAACCAGGACCAGAACAAACCCGATCCTGACAGTCATGTGATTCCAGAGACCAGGACCAGAACCAACCCGATCCTGACAGTCGTGTGATTCTAGAGACCAGGACCAGAATCCAACCCGATCCTGACAGTCGTGGGATTCTAGAAACCAGGACAAGAACCAACCCGATCCTGACAGTCATGTGATTCTAGAGAACAGGAACGGAACCAACCCGATCCTGACAGTAATGTGATTCTAGAACCAGGACCAGAACCAACCTGATCCTGACAGTCGTGTGATTCTAGAAACCAGGACCAGAAACCACCCATTCCTGACAGTTATGTCATTCTAGAGACCAGGACCAGAACCAACCCGATAGAGACAGTCATGTGATTCAAGAAACCAGGACCAGAATCAACCTGATTCTGACAGTCGTTTGATTCTAGAGTCCAGGACCAGAACCAACCCGATCCTGACAATCGTGTGATTCCAGAAACCAGGAGCAGAACCAATCCGATCCTGACATTCATGTGATTCTAGAGACCAGGAAAAGAACCAACCCGATCCTGACAGTCATGTCATTCTAGAGACCAGGAACAGAACCAAC
>JAGFBZ010001508.1:0-39976 GCA_018398805.1 Hirundichthys speculiger
AAATAAATCAGAGAGAAATCCCTGCGCTATTCAAGAAATGAAGTTTTAAAAGTTACTAAAATAACTGTTAAACAAGTAAAGAGAGGAGGAGGACTGTAGCTTAAAGCGGTGGTGGCGGCCTAAATGTGTGCAGCTGCGTCCATCGTAGACGGAGTCCGTCAGAGGTCAGCTCGGGGAAAAAAAGGAAGAAAAAGGAAAAAAAAAAAGCAACCTGACAACTCCTTCCCTCGTGGCCTCAAACTGAAAAGTTGGTTTTGGAGCGAGTCGCGGCCGTTGTCTAAATGTTAACATTCCTTGGCAGTCCCAAGTGGCTTCGGTACACAAAAACCGGAGCCAAGTTTTATGAACTCAGAGTACAAGTTTGCACATAGCTGGGTCAGCCGACCTTAGACGGGCTCATGGAATGAATAAATAAATCACGTTTCACGTGTTTGCTGCTGCTGAGGTGTGATCTCACCTCCCGTGTGGCTTCTTCACAAAGTTCGATCAGCTACGACGGACAATAGTTTGTAAAATGTTTTAGTACTCAGTGAAACTTAATCATCTTTGCCAGTTTTGTTATAAATAAATGAAAAGACCTGGTACATTAATCATAGCAGAGGTACCATGTTAGAGGGAGAGGAAGGGAAAAAAGAGAAAGTGATGGAGCAGCCTCGGACCGATTTATACCGACTGAAGAGAACTATGAGAAACTAGAGGATGTGAGACGTTAACTCTCCATCATCTTGATGGACCACAGAGTGAGTAAGAAGTCCTGGATCAACGTCGCCCAAAGTTTTTAGTGCTTGTTAAGGCCTTTTGTCCTCGTACTGCAGTTAGAAGCATCAGTTCAGTCACAGTTAGCTATTTTAGCTTGGCTGGCTTATCTTATGTTAACCTGTGATGCTTATTAAGATTACTTTACATTAATTCTGATTAAATCTGTGCAAACATCCCTTTTTTCAAGTATTGCTACCAAATAAAACCACCTGAAACAAGAGCTGCCAGAGCTGAAATGAAATTATACCGTTTCTGACCAGTCATGGTGGTCTGTTGGTACAATTTACGGCACAACAAAACATATTCTCCTTAAGTTATGGACGGCAGCTCAGAAATCAAGAGAGTTACAACGAGCCACTGGTTGAGCCCGCCGCCAGTCAAACAGTCAAAGCGCTGCGCCTCTAATTGTGCATAAATTTGTTGCTTTAGGTCAATGGAGGTTGACTTTGCAAGCCTGCCCCTTTGTGGTCAGTTAAGGAACTGCACGTTTTCACGCTTTCACAATAGATTTAATCCAGAAACTGGATTAAATCCAGTGCTCCTGCTGGACCAGTTAATAATGTCTTATCATCGGCAGCTGGCTTGCTGTGGCTTGTTGCCGTCGTCTTGGAGATAAAAACAAAAACCACCAGGTCATAGAAACAAAGACTGGATGGAGAGGTAGTATTACAAACTTTGTCACTCGATTTGGGACCCGCAGGAGCCTTCACCTGCTAAAGCCAGGGCCGAGTCCCCCGGGTAAACTCTTAGGCCCCGATCGTACACTTCCCGGTAGCCGCTACCCGCAGATTGCGGGTTTAGGAACCTCTGCTAACCGCTAATGCAATCTTCCGCTCCCTAAAACCGCTGCCCGTTATGCCGACTCCCTTACTCACATTGTCGGTGTGGCAATAGGCGTGTCTTTTGCGCTTTACGCAAACTCGGGGGTAGCGGGTGATCAGACCGCTACGAGCTGCTCCGATCTGGATGAAAAGACGCTCCATAGCGGTTTGCGGATAGCTCAACCTGCTCTTAAAGGCAGTGGCTACTGACGCACTGATTAGTTTAACAGGTGAAACGCCCTAACCACTCCTATGCATAATGTAGCGGGTAGCACAGGTGGGATAGCGGGTTTAGGGAGGTGGAAGATTGCGTTCTTTGCGCGGGAACACCCCTCCCGCTACCCGCAATTATCATAGCGGCTTTAGGAGATCTAGCGGAAGATCGGGCCCTTAATCTTACGAATCCAGCCAAGGTGGCAACGCTCGCAGGTGCTCTGCTTTTTGAAACGCCCCCTCTGAGACCCATCCATCCATCCATCCATCCATCCATCCATCCATCCATCCATTATCTATACCAGGGGTGTTCAATAAAAAGCCACAGAGGTCCGGTAACTAAAGTTTGCCTAAGTAGAAGGTCCGAACCAAAGTCCCGCATTTTGGAAAAAGTAACTAATTTTTATTTTAAATACATATTCCAACATATTCCATATCTTTTATCATAAGTGAAAGCAGTCCCGTGCAGTCAAATAAGCTTAAGGCTTTTATTTCAAATCAACCAAAAGTGCAACCTCAGAATAAAATCAATAATAGTGTAAGTCCATGCCTGAAGAACTGAAGGCCTCTTCAAGTAAAAAATTAAACCCTGAAAAAACTAAAAAAGTGCAAAAAAAAGGGTGTTGACTTTTTGTCCTTCTTTCTTTTTGAATTGAAGGCCTTAAGTAAAAAGTAAACTAATGTACATTCAGGAAGCATCAACTAAAATGCGCAACCAAAAAAAAATAATTTTGTCTGATAGTGGCGTTTCACGTTCCCACTTTTAATCAACGCCACGGTCTCAGAGCTGATGAGGCCGACAGGCTTGGATCTGCCGACCGGAAGTATAAACATATATTTTGCTGTTCATTCTTTAAAAAAAAAAAAACGTTTTTTAGTGTCTACCTTTCTCTTTTTCCAGCAAGTCATGTCTCCGTGGTATCTAGTTTGCTTTCTTACCGCGCTGTTGCTAACGTCAGAGCTTAAGTTTGTGCTCATGCGACTGATTTGGGGGTTTGCTGGGAATAATGTAGGTGTGGTTTGGTTTGGGGGTGCAATGAATTCTGGGGATATAATCTTGATTTGCACAGAGAATTTGCATGTGGCCACTGTATCCTAGTTGATGCGATGTCAGAGACGGACTTTGGCCAAGCTACGTCTCCAGCGCTACCAGCGCTACATAACTAGTAGCAACGCTCGCTGTAAATATCCAACGGTTCAAAATCGCTCTGTGAAAATGACACTACTTATTTTTTGCATCGGTCACGGGTCCGGACAGAACTATCTCCCGGTCTGGATTCGGACCGGAGTCCGCCGTTGCGTGACCCCCGATCTATACCCACGTATTTCTGTGCAGGGTCTCTGGGACAACGGTAATCAGTGTGGAACATTTCTTAACACTTCACATTACAGCTGCCACAGCTGTGAAGATTAGAAAATGGAAGCAGACTCCTGCGGTTGAAAGCAGACATCCGCTCAAATATGCTGACTTCTCTCAGAGGCAGATGATTGGAAACACGACTATGAGGAGGAAAACTGCTGGAACGTGGCCGTCCTCCCTCAACATGCTGAGGTTCACACCAGCAGCTGTTTCGCAATTTGATTCTCGTTTTGTACTTCATAAGAGTGAAGCACGTCGCTCTCCTGCTGCTGGAACGAAAACAGTCAGAACTCAAGACAATAAAATACGTTAATGTGATGGCTTGAGTTGGGAACAAGCAAAAATTATTTTTAAAAAAAAAGTACAAAACACATTTCCCCCTTCTCATGTTTCAGATATGACAGCAATGGCACAGAATTTGGAAAAATATTACTTATGACCACTGTTGCTAAGTTCCATGGTACGACTGTGTTGTTTATTCCAGTTTTGCGTACATACAGCCATGCATGTGCTCTCCAGCTGTTCCCAGCTCTAAAACACATAATGGGGACCAGAAACAAAAGTTGTTCAGTTAAAGCTGTCGGAGATAAACAGGATTAAGACAGCGATTATTAACTGATTTAGTTTCACCCAGGCTTTTTGCTTCAGGCTCTGTTCACAGATCTGCTGACACTTCTGGATCTGCTACCAATTTGGGTTCAGGAGGCTGGCACCACCTCCATCTTTAAATTGAAAACATTTATGCTTGTAAAGCCTACAGTTAGTCTAAACTATAGTGTGTAGGGGCTAATAGCTATAGTTGTAGGAGTTAAGACTAGAGTAGCTCTTCTTAATCACTGTTTCATCATAGCTATGCTGCTATAGGCCTACGCTGCAGGGGGACGCCAACATTCAATTCAATTCAATTCAAAAATACTTTATTAATCCCCCAAGGGGGAAATTCAAGTTTCAGTACACCAGGAAAAATCTGGTGTACTAGAGGAGCTGCTAGTGTCCAGCGCTCCTTTTCATGCCAGGTCCCGTGGTCCGAGTGCTAACTCCAGTTAACAGCTGTTAACAGCCGTTAAAACAGTTAACATCCGTTAAAACAGTTAACAGCCGTTAGAACCAGCTTAGCTTTCCCGAACCGGCCTCCAGCAACACCGTCCATGTCCACAGCGGCAGGTCTCCACCAGCTGCAAGAGGACCGACCCGCCAACCTGCAGACAGTATGTAGACATCCGACCGCAGATCACCACAAACCGGGCACAAACTGGAGCGTCCAGCGTCGCAGGGATAAGTCCCGGAGCAGCAGCGAGAAGCGTCCATGCCAACATGATCTGCTGAGTGGTGTCTCAACCCGGTCTGATGGAACTAAAATTGAACTGTTTGGACATAATGGCCATCGTTACATGTGGAGGGGAAAGACCTAAGAACACCATCCAACTGTGAAGTACGGTGGTGGCAGCATCATGATGTGGGGGGTGTTTATCTGCAGGAGGGACTGGTGGACTTCACTAAATAGATCAGATCATGAGGAAAGAAGATTAGGTACAAATATTGAAGCAACATCTCAAGATATCATCCAAGAAGTTAAAGCTTGGGGACGAATGGGTCCTCAGATGGACAAAGATCCTGAACACACCACCAGATGAGTTACAAAGTGGTTTAGGGACAACAAAGTCAGCGTTTTGGAGCGACCATCACAAAGACCTGATCTCGATCCTGTTGAGAATTTGTCAGCAGAGCTGAAAAGACTCACCAGTTCTGGAGGAATGGACCAAAATTCAGCAAACTACTGTGAGAAGCCTCTGGAAGGAAATCAAAGATTTTTGACCCAAGTCAGACAGTTTAAAGGCAATGATACCAAATAATGAGGGGATGGATGGAAACAGCTGGCTCTGAAGAAATCAATAAAAAAAATTATCCCCCAAAAATTCTATCTCCTTATTCTGGTATTTAGCAAATAGAAGTAATGTTGGTAACCGTAACCGTAACCTACGGGTGATGCTACAGGGGTTTTGTCCAGTTATTCTTATACAGTCTGTGGTCTCCAGGACCTCCTTGAACTTGAATAGTGTTATGCAGGTATGCAAGATGAGTGAATGAATATTCTCTGATGTATTGGTCACTTTTTTTTATTTGTATTACATTATTCATTTAATGATGGTTCTGACTGAGCTCACAGCACCAGCAGCTCCAGTCACAAGGCCACGCTGTCCTCGTCACACTGTCTCTTTCTCCCAGAATTCTCTGGGAACACTGGGAAAACTATTCTTTCTTTTACTTAATATCAGGCATGAAAATCCCTCACCTTTTGGCGAATTTTGCTGTTTTGAAGTAAAAAAGGGTGACCTATGTGAATCGTGTAGATCCGAGGAGTTCTCTTCTTTTTTTTTTTTTTTTGTTTGGGGGGGGGGGGTCGGAGTCGGGAGAATTTTTTTTTTTTTTTTTTTTTAATTATCATATGATTTACCTGATAAGCAAACTGAGCACTTCAGAAATCTGCCGTATAAATGACAGTAATTCCTGCCCAGAACCAACCAGGTCAGATTGTTCCATTATTCCAGTCATACCAACATTCTTCATTCACGTGTACTTTGAGGTTACGTTGCTAAGCGGGACTAGAAGCAGGAGCTAGTGATGTCCACGCCGGGGACGAGGCAGACGAGCGTACGTTCACATTTCCTACCTACATTTACCAGTGGATTTAATTTGGTGAGTTATGGTTTCAATCGTTTTCATACTTTGCGGTAAATCAAAGTTACTGCTGTTCGCTACAGCTAACGTTGAACGCTGTCAGAGCTAGCCAAAGCTCCGGTGAAAAACAGCTCCGGTTAGCTAGAAGTTCGCGTCAAGCTTGTGTATTTAACGATAACATAAAAGAAGAAACACAGGCTTGTTTCTAATATCTCTGTAATTGCTGAATCCATGACAGGATGATATTCACTGAGGGCTGAGAAGGCTGAAGGTGAAGTTGTAAACTAGAGTCACTTGATACCCTGTGCTTGAAGGCTTTTTGACAAAATTAAAATATGTGAACCCTGGTCTTTTCTTTTAACACTCCTTTTAGCCGTTGATGTTATTTATTGATTCATTAAAACGTAAAGGTTTTGAGCCATCTGTGTTTTCTGTTCTGGCTCCATCTATCGACCAGACAGGGTGTCAACATTAGCTTGAGAGAAGACAACAGGGAAGAGCGGGAGACTTGCCATGTGTTTAGACCAAAAGCTACTAAGCTGTTTCTATTATGTAGCTATTATTTTAAGTCGCTGCTGTAGCTTTTGTCACCATTAGTTACTCTTCTCATGGACCGTTCACCAGCGTTCCCGCGGATTTTACTGTCACTGCAACATTGGCTGCGGTTACATGATGTTTTTTAATTCGGAATTGATAATTAGGAATTAAATAATTCCGAATGAAACTATTTTCCTTCGAGTTTACATGGAAATAGTAATCCCGAATTAAGGTTTACATGGAAAACACGTTTGTTCGGCTTTATCCAACTCTGCTTTAGGTCTGGGGGTTGGGAAGGGTTCTGATTGGATGCGGGGGCGTGGATGTCTTTACATCTACCGGAAGAAAACAAACTTAGCTAACTCGGTTAGCAACAACATTCCACTTATTTTTGACCTGGGTGGCGTCTCTATCTGCGAAACCTCCTTCATTTAACCTGGCCGCTACAACTTTGAAAAGCTCACAATTTTAATGTTTTCTGCCATCTGTTCTTTCAATTATTTCCAGTTCCTCCAAGCTGTTTATTAAATAAATCGTCTCTGCTCTTGACCACCGTTTACTGCGTGCTGCTGTTTTGAAAACAAGCCCAGCGCGGAATATAAGCGTCATCGCGACAGACGGGCAAGAGAACTAGCATGCGCAGAAAGATGGGAATTAATTTAAAGCGGAATGAGTGTAAACATGACCGCGGAATTATTTAATTCAGAATTAAAATGGGAATAAACCAGCCACTTACTTCGGAATTAAGTTTAATTCGGAATTAACATTTTCATATGGAATTAAGTGTTTACATGGTAACTTTTATTCGGCTTTAACTTTAATTCTGAATTAAAGAGGAATTAAACTTCCCATGTAAACGTACTGATTGAGAGGTAAACTGTCAATAATCCCAACTCTTCATCCCAACGGGCTGCTCTTCTTACTTGAATCGATCCAAGTTAAATTCTTTTTTATCTCTGAATCCGCCCACATCCCATCTCTTGTCCTCTCCTCACCTGTCCAGTCCTGCTGAGCGAGTAACTAGTAGCGATGTGTGTGAATGTAGCAGTTACTTCGGGCCATTACGCAATAATAAAAAAGTGATGTACCACGTGCACTAATGCAAACATTATCCTTGCAGAATGAGTGCGTTAGGGGGAAAGGACACTGCGGCTGTTAAAAAGGTGGATGCCGCCATAAAATACAGCTGGAAGTGGGTCTGGCTTAAGCTGGAGGGCAAGGTTTCAGCGTCCTTTCACACTGGAGATTTCTTTAAAAAAAAAAAAATGCTATAATTAGCCAGGTCTGTCCTCTGCCACAAGGGCATACGTTATGCTAATAAGGGCAGGATGTTAGTCAGGATGTGAAGTCCTTATTTTTTATTCTGTTTTTTTTTCTCTATAAATTACTATTGTTCATTTCTAAATAAAACATGGACGGCACAAGATGCATGTGATGTGTGTGTGTGTGTGTTTGTTGCCTAGCAATATTTAGTTACTTCTCACCTTTCTAACCCCAGACCCATTTTCATGTCTGTAATATATAATAATTCTTGCTAGGGGGAAATGCTCTGGGTCTCTGAAAAGCAGATTAGTATTGTAGTCGTAAATATAAATAAAGTTTAATTGAACTGAACTGATGTGGAAGCTGACTGACATACGGGCAGATGAAGGACATCACACTACCAAAACAGGCACACGAGCGTTTTCAGAAGCTAACACCAGTAAATGAGAGAACTCGTGTTACGAATTAGTCACAAAAAACACCATCCTCAGATGACAATGTTGCCTTTATTAGTGAAAATTACATCCTAGATATTCAGGTCCACAAGTCAGGACGAAATACTGGACAATAATCAACAATACAGTGATCCCTTATTTTTCACGGTTAATGGGGACTGGCGCCCCCCCGCAAAAAAAATCTAAATCCATGAACTGGAGCCGGAGCCCCCCGAGCCTCAATTATGTGTTTAAAATATGTTTAAAAACCGCAAAAAAGTAGCGAAACAAGACAAAGGCTCAACTGTGGTCTTTCTGTTACCTTCACAGCCTCTGGTCTCTGAACCGTAGTAAACAAACCGCTGGTATTGTGCTATTTTTGGCTCGTAATTAGCGGCTAACACGCTAAACAACAACAAAACAAAAAGTCCGGTTTTCTCTGCATGGAACGGGAACTTTATTCTGGCACTACAGGAACTTGTAACATCACACAGGTTGTATTGTTGGGCTCCTGAATGTAAATCTATTCACGCAGGGCTGCTGTTGATGCTCGACACACACACTACATTACCCATAAGGCCACACCATTACCCATAAGGCCACCTTCTTAAAGGGGCCAGGCTGGCTCACAACATTTCTTCGCTGTGAGAGAACGCGCACAACATCCTGTGACGTTTCCTCAATTTTTTCTTGATTTTTTAGTAATATTACATATTTCTGAAAAATCCGCGAATAACTAAAACCGCGGATTGGCGAGGGATCACTGTATACGGTTAGGACGGTCAAAACAAAACAGGTTCGATACTTCAGAGTGGACCAGTTCTTGCTTTCTGAATATTGTCAAAGCATCAGCAGCTGTGGGTTTCTAACATCTAACGTCTACTTTTCAGGACCCGCGGACCTGCGGCCACGAGCGGTGCGTTCAAGTGCCTGTCAGGAACACACGAACCTCCACAACCGCCTGGACGTAGTGGAGAAGGTGCGACCTCCAACCTGACCTGACGCGACGCCGTCGCTGGTTTGAAACAGTCGTGGTTTCTCTCTTTCTGAAGCCGTTAGCTGTAATTCACTAGCATCTCGTGTCTTAATTATAGGGGGAAGAAAAAAAACACAAACGCAAAACACTGACAAGTTACAACAATGTTCCTCTTTTATCTCATCTGAAAAATCCCCAGAATGACTCCAACTGTACCTTTCCGTCAGTTTTGGCCTCCTGTTTTATTCATAGACTGCATTATTCATGAGTGATGATTCTATTATTCATATTACAACTTATTAATGTATTATTCACATGTCAACCACGCACACACACAGTATGCCTCCTGTCTCCCGCAGAGGGTGGAGAACGTCGTTGAGAAGCTGGAGGCCGAGGTGGCTTCTCTTCTGGAGGTCGTGGACGCCGCCCAGTGGCGCCCCCTGTTGGACAACGCGGGAAAGACGACTGTGGACATCCTGCAGGACCCAGATCAGAGAGGCCAGTCCTGAATCCGGCGGACGTCAGTGAAGGGGGGGTCGAACGGAGCTCCTGAACTTTTAGGAACTGTGTTTAAGCATTTATTCTGCTGAAGTATGTATCTTGAAAGAGGACATTGTGCATTATTTACGTTGAGTAACCCTGCAACAGTCTCGTCTCTGTCTCTGTCCAGGAGTCAAGCCTTAGATTCTCCTTCCTGCAGTCAGCAGTGGCTCAGTTCATCTGAACGCTGCTATTCAGAGAGAAACCATATAATAAACATGTATATGAAGAAATGTCCTTTATTAAATTTACAAAAAAAAGAATTTATTCATGTGCATGTATGTATCAGTATCTTGTTGGAACTGTCCAACAACATGATGTCACATCTGCATTCTTTAGCCTTTTTTCACACTAGATATCATCTCTTCACTCCGCCTCCACTGTCCAGCTGTGCATTCATTCTGATTTCACAACGATTACGATGCGCCATCATCTGTGGACTGTGTTTGGTCCACAGTCAGCAACGCGGCTCTAATGTTTTTGCTCACGATCGCTTTATTCAGTCGGTGCAGCTGACTGTGGCTCCTGGATGTTACCGGATGTTAGCTGTTAGCTGATGGAGGGAGCAGGAGGGAGGTGTTGGCCCAGATTCAGCAGGTGGAGGCTCCTCCAGGTTGCTAAGCATGGCAACAGGGACCGTTGAGTAGCAAATGCTAAATGCTAATAAGGCCAGTCCAGCCCAGGGTTATAATAGTTTTGTTATAATTTTTATTTTAGTTTTTCAAAGTCAGTTAGTTTTAATCCGTTTTTAGAGCAGTTTTGATAGTTTTTATTCGTATTTGTTTTGAAATACTTAGTTTTAGTTTAGTTTTTATTAGTTTCAGTGTTAGTTTTAGTTTTATTTTGTAAATAAGGGTTGTAATTTTGGTTCGAGTGAAGCACCGAACTTTTTGAAGGCTATAGAATCACATAGTCGTCTTTACATTCTGGTCTCAATAAACATATTTATCAATGCGTCTTCCCGCTTGTGGTGTTCCTGCGTATTTACTGACCAGCAGCTATCTGGTCTCCATGGAAACAGTCCATTATAGTTGCTGTTTTCTCCCGTTCCTTCCCAACGCTGACTGGCCTGCAGCTGTAGCTTCTCTTTCCAGGGGGCTAGCTTAGGCTAGCTTATCCAGCTAGTCTTGGTTAGCCTTCTTTCCAGGGGGCTAGCTTATCCAGCTAGTCTTGGTTAGCCTTCTTTCCAGGGGGCTAGCTTAGGCTAGCTTATCCAGGTAGTCTTGGTTAGCCTTCTTTCCAGGGGCTAGCTTAGGCTAGCTTATCCAGCTAGTCTTGATTAGCCTTCTTTCCAGAGGGCTAGCTTAGGCAAGCTTATCCAGCTAGTCTTGATTAGCCTTATTTCCAGAGGGCTAGCTTAGGCTAGCTTATCCAGCTAGTCTTGGTTAGCCTTCTTATGCGAGCTTTTCAAATGGACTTTCAGATTCATGGGTTTTTTTTCATCTTGAGAACTATTCCACACATTGTATCACCTGCTTCTACAACAAGACACTTATTTTTATCATTAACACAGTCATAGTGAAAGAAATCCCAAATAGGACTGTGCTGCTTTCTCCCAACTTTTGCTGCAGCCATAACTGCTGATCATTAAAAAAAATTTTTTTTTTTTTGCGGTTGTTGTTGTACGGCGGAGCGAAGTTAATAGATTTCAAACGTTTATGAGGAAAAAAAATTACAAATACGAAAATGAAGGACGTTCTTGATATTATTATAGTTAATTTTAGTTTGTTTTATAATACAGTTTCAGTTAGTTATCCTTTTTTAAAAACTCTCGTTTTTACTTTATTTCAGTTAACGAAAATGTTTTTTCAATTCTAGTTTTCGTTATTTTGTTCGTTTTCGTTAACGATAATAACCTTGGTCCAGCCGCCCTCTGACTCCTGACTCCCTACCTGAGGCTTCCTGTTACCTGTTTCTGACAGCAGGCCTGGACGCTGCAGCCAGAAGGCCCCCAGGGCTGCCCCTCACTATTCCTGTAACTGTCTGGAGTTTACAGCTCTGTTAAACCTCATTACATTCCCAGCTCACACAGCAGTCCTCCCGCCTCCGTTACACCTCCGTTACTCCTCTGTTACACCTCCGTTACACCTCCGTTACTGCGTCCCAGGGCGGAGCAGAGGTGCAGCAGCCTCGGTCTGATTCACAGCACAGTGAGGCGGCTGGAGGCGCTGCAGAGGTGGAAGAAACCAGCTGTGTGGCACTTTTCAGGCCGATAGACGGGACTGTGGCCAGTGGGTTGACTGGAATGAAACCAGTATGGCCTGTCTGTGGCTTAATATGCTCAATTAACCTTCACAAACATCAATCAAAACCAAACATCCATGTGAGTTGGTCACTATAAATCGTGAAACTCACCACTTGTGACTAATATTCTTGAAGCAAAGTCCCCAAAGAGGTAATTTAATCAAGGGAGTGATGATTCATTAATTTGAAGTGGTTGAAGTGGTTGGCCACTAGAGGGCAGGTTTGGACGCATGTGACCGTGACACGGTCCCCCTACAAACAAATATCCAGCTAAGGTTCCGGGGCTGAATGTCAATCAAAACAATTTTCTGACAGCATGAGAAATTCAGACAGTGTGAGAAAATAGTAATTTGCGTGACGTCTTTGTAATTGTAATTTCTCTATTTAGTCATGCACGGTATCAGACAAAAGTCTTGTTTTATCGAATAATCAGTGTCCCTCTAATCTTATCTCTCAATGGTTTGAATCAAGGACACTGAACTTCTCTTTCTTTCGTCCTTGAAGATGCTTCATCTTCCATCCAGGTTATAAATTGACGGAGGCTGAAAAACCTTTAAGAACATCCCATTTTCAGTTTAGACTGAAAAATAAAAGCAGATAAACAATTAAACTTTGATTTAAACAAAACACAGTGCTGCACTTCCCTTATGTGCATTTATATGTTTAATATATTTATTCATTTACTTTTATTTCTGTCAGATTTGGTCCTCCACACAGAGCAGATGTCGCTGCCCTCTACTGCCCACAAACAAACCTTTAAGTCAGTAATTCCCAAAGTGTGGGCCGCGGCCCCCTGGTGGGCCATCGTGGTACTGCAGGTGGGCCGTGAGAGGTCATTAAAATCAAACAGATATGTTTTAAATCCTCGATCTTTTTTAAAAGTGTTTTTAATTACTGTAAAATATTCATGATTTGATTAAAAAAAAACATTAAGGAGTAATAAAACAAACCAGTTAAGTGTTATTCTACTGTAATCTTAACTTAACATGACAAGTGTCACCTTATTTGTTGATTTTTCACACTTCAAACTGGGCCTTGGTGTTCTGAAGTTTGCTTTAAGTGATTGAAACTGGCACACAGACATTAATTGCTGGAAGCAGATTTATTTCTTTATCAAAGCAATTAAAGCAACAGAGCAGTTTGAGTTCGTAGAGAATCGGGGCTTTTTTCTCCGATTCTCTGTAAAAATCCAGCAGCACAAGAACATTATGCTAAACAGGATTAGCGGGAGGGAACGAGGTGTGTGGATCAAACTGGGTTCTGGATTAGTTTTCCCAGGAGGCCGCTCGGTCTTGAACCGTATCCACGGAGTCGACGCACCCACAGGATGGTACGTAGAAAATGGATGAGTGGGAGACATGCAGCTGCTGGTTAAAGCACAATGCCTTATTTATTTTTATTTATTTATTTTTTCAAACATCAAACTGCATCCAGAACATTAACACAAAGGAACACGCTGGAAGGGTTGGCAAGCAGTGTCCAATTAGGAATGATCACTGATATCACAGAAGAAATGCTTAAACTGCAGAGAAATCCTGTAACTTAAGAGAAAAAGCTGCGCTTACGTGAACCAGAAAAAATAATTACAACTACACCTCAGGCCTATGCTGCTGCTGCTGCGTCAACATTTTAATGAGCTTTTTACTCTACGGAAGGAGACATTTTTTAAAAAGTTTTTTTTAGTAATGCAAAAAAAAATTCTGTATTAGAGGTGAGGCGGTAACTTGCACCCAATTCCAAATAGTCTTTCTCTGACGGACGACAACGCAACACTTGATCATTCCACTTATCCACAACGGTATGAGGCTTTATACTCCAACAAAGCATTGAGACCAGAAGATACTGCATATCATCTAAAAAATATCATGCCGTCCATATGACACTGGGTTTATACGTCTTATACGGTTAAAGTTCATAGATCTGTCCGGAAACCAGGTGGGCCTGGAGGTTCGCAGTTACCGAAGACTTGTGCATGCACACATCAGCAAGTGAGGCTCAAGCTCCAGGATTTGGCAGGGTGCATGCAAAAAGACAAATTAATTAAAGAGAGAGGGGAGAAAAAAAAAGGACAGGGCTCAAGAATCAAATCAAATATCTCGGCAGACTTCATCAACACTTCTGAATCCAATCACGATGTAGAATATAAGGAAGTAGCTACACATCCTGTCCTTCTGGGAATGATCTGAGAAGATTTAAACCAGTCTCGTGTCTGTGCATCGAGGACGACGGCAGCTGACGTCTACTTCTGCACTGTCGCGACGGCGTCGCAGGTGTGGACGCTACGCCGGACCCTGACGTGCACCTCCAAACGTAACTGCGCCCCTAACGTCCACACAAACTGCAGTAAATGTGACTGGTGCACTTCTTCTTCGTATTTCCCACCGCTACTTCTCTGTCGTCGTTTTCACGTCACGTAAAGCGACAGTTTGTTGGACTGTACTTAAAGCTTATCAGTGCTAGATAATGTAACTTATACTTTATTCCCTCTGTTGTCTGAGCTACATAAAGACAGCAAACAAAAGGAAGCTCAGCGCTACAAGCTACAGCGCTGCAGACGAGAACCCACGCTGCCATCTAGTGGTTGTTGGGAGCGTCGCCAACAACAACCCACAAGTATGAACAGCAAAGATGTTGTCTAGCCTACGTACCTGTGTATCAGCTGCACAGAAGCATCAATCAGGCTTCAGAGTCACTGCCAACAACGAAAAATGCTAAAAAAAAAAAACGAAGCTAGTAAAATGTTAAACAACCCTGACGTGTAACTCTGAGGGAAGACGACCGTCACTACAAATGACATAGGGGAATAGTGTCATTGCTAGCTTCATTACATTCAGTTGTGCTTTTTTTTAAAAAAATGAACTTTAATAATCATTAACAGGCAGAATCAACATCAAAAGCCCCAAATATAAATAAGGGTGAGGCTGCTCTCATCTGGACAGCGTGAATTTCAGTGTCAGAGCCTGGAAGTTGACCTTCATGGTATGGCAAGCCAGAAGGGACAAATATCACCTGTCTGGAAATAAGACAGAATAGAATAGAAAACACTTTGACAACGTTTCCTGACCTACTGGAACCCAGCTGGTGAAAGCAAGCAAACAAACAAACAAACAAACAAATAAACAAACAGTCAAATGAACTAGTTAGACAATGTCCTGAAATAACAGTAAACAAATCTGTCGAAATGACAGTCGGCTTTTACGCAGGAGGTCAGGAGAGGTGGAGGTTGTGACAACAACAACTACAACAACATTTCTGGGTTGGAGTTAAAACGCAGGTGATAAATTCACTGATGCACTTGGTAGCGCATCCCTGCACAAACACAGTAATTAAGCCAACATAAGATAATGCTATACTGTATTTTCCGCCCCACTTAAAAGCCTTTATTTTCTCAAAAATCAATGGTGCGCCTCATGTCTGAGTTCCAGAATCTGCAAAAATGTGTGATTTTAGTGCGCGGTCAATTTTAAGAAGAAGACGCTGCTAAAAGAAAAGTTTCCAGCCGGAGTCGTCGTAAAGGCCAATCAACAGGGCTGGATGTATGTAAGGAGACCGGATCACCGTCTCTGTTGATCTGCGACTCCATTCGCGCCCAAATCACCACTACTGAGAAAAACCAAGTGAAGCAAAGGAATCGGAGCCTCTTATTATTTTGGGAGGATTAACAAAAGTTCTCCAACAGCTGGACGTCGGTGTAAACAGGACGTTCAAAGTGAAGTAGCGAGTGTCGTAGGAGGAACACACCTTTACCAAGACTGGGAGGCAGCGCCGGGCGAGTTACGCCATCGCATGTGAGTGGACGGTGGACGTCTGGGCGACGGATTCTGCTTTGACTGTTGTACGAGCTTTCGTCGAAGCCGGCGTCGTTATTGAACAGCCACCGGGCAACGAGACCGACTCCGACGATGACGAGAGGGAACCGGCATGTTTACTTCAGATACAGAAGACGAGGACTTCGATGGCTTTGTGACAGAAGAGCCATCAAAAAAATAATGTAAAAAAAAAAAGTAGAATAAAGTTTAACCAAACTCAATCCGTGCGTTTACATGGGACGTTTAATTCCTCTTTAATTCAGAATTAAAGTTAAAGCCGAATAAAAGTTACCATGTAAACACTTAATTCCATATAAAAATGTCAATTCCGAATTAAACTTAATTCCGAAGTAAGTGGCTGGTTTATTTTCATTTTAATTCTGCATTAAATAATTCCGCGGTCATGTTTACACTCATTCCTGTTTAAATTAATTCCCGTCTTTCTGTGCATGCTAGTTCTCTTGCCCGTCTGTCACGATGAGGCTTATATTCCGCGCTGGTCTTGTTTTCAAAACAAAGTTTTAAAATGGCAGCACGCAGTAAACGGTGTTCAAGAGCAGAGACGATTTATTTAATAAATAGCTTGAAAGAACTGGAAATAATTAAAAGAACAGATGGCAGGAAACATAATAATTGTGAGCTTTTCAAAGTCGTAGCGGCCAGGTTAAATGAAGGAGGTTTCACAGATAGAGACGCCACCCAGGTCAAAAATAAGTGGAATGCTTGTTGCTAACCGAGTTAGCTAAGTTTGTTTTCTTCCGGTAGATGTAAAGACGTCCCCCCCCCCCCCCCCCCCCCCCCCATCCAATCAGAACCCTTCCCAACCCCCAGACCTAAAGCGGAGTTGGATAAAGCCGAACAAACGTGTTTTCCATGTAAACCTTAATTCGGAATTACTATTTCCATGTAAAACCGAAGGAAAATGGTTTAATTCGGAATTATTTAATTCCTAATTATTAATTCCGAATTAAAAAACATCATGTAACCGCAGCCACTGTTATGCTTCTGTTGCCTTGTTTTAGCATGAGCCTAATAATACCGTGCACCTTATATATGGCTTAAGTCCAGAAATATAAACCGGTGCGCCTTTGTAATGCGGAAAATACGGTAATTGTTCTCCTTTTTTTGCTTTATGTACATATTAGCCAAATACTGAACTCTCCTGTATAGGACGCAGAGATGCTACAACAGGATAATTAAAAATAAAAGGCATCTTTGGAAGCCTTGACTGGACACTAGAGGGTCTAAAAAAGCCTTGATGTCCAAGCATCTCTGCTCCGATTGGAATCATTACATTACCAAAGTTGATTAGTGACAATGCTTTTAACCAGAAATGACTATTTATCACATGAATCATTATAGTTATTTCAAGACAATGTTTAACTCATACGTTCAAAAGGACAAAACAAATACTGGAAATAAGAACATATATATAGTTTGCTGCTAGTAAAGTACTGGTTGCTTCTGTGTTGCCAAAGAATCTGGCCCTTTTGTCTTGCCATATCATCTTCCTATCTGGGCTTTAATGTTACTACCTGAAGATGGGCGTGGACGACAGAAACCCAGCTGATGCTGATCTAACATGTACGGATCTCTGACTTCACACAGAACTATAAACCTCCTAAATCTAATCTCATAACACTACAACGGACACTATAAAGGCATGCGCCGTGCTTTTATTCTATCCATTTTTTTTCAGTTTTTATTAAATACGCCACAAAAAATATTTTGAAAATACGTTTCTCCCTTTTTTTGGCTGACATTATCATACTTCACATTATAAAGACTGTAGTTTACCAAAAGGAAAAGAGCTTGAAGGCGTGAAGCTCTCAGCAGCATCACTGATTAGCACCTTACAATACTCGGAGGAAGCTGGTGTTTAAACTACCACACCTCTAAAACTTATCAGTGAATACAGTGATATAATTTTTTATTTTTAAACCTGTAATAAATTAAACCTAAATGACTGTGTGTGACTATTCAGTATCTGGACTGATGACACTTAGAGACTCACTGGGCCTCATTCATGAACTCTTTGTAGATCTGAGCGTAAATATAAGATAAAGTTGGAAGAAAAAAGCGTTTCTGTACATGAACAAAAGGCTTCGCTGCAGACAACTGTGTCATCTCTATAAGTGGAGAGATAAAAACCTCTTTATCAGGAATCACGTCTGATAGAAATTAAAGCCTCAAAGGGCTTAAACAGAAAACTCTGAAGGCGGGAGATGTATTGATTTTAACACCGGTTTCAAGAAACAATAGATACGATTCCCTTAAATGTAGGTTATTAAAAGGTTGTTGACCCACAAATTTTAATCAAACTGCAGACAAAGAGAAGTTTTATCAAGAAGCTTTATCACACTTCTTTTGATGTACTTTTCATAGTTATTTTTCTGAGTTGGTTTGTTGTAGCTTTCATCTCTCACCGTATGGAGCCCCGTTTGGGTCATAATTCAATGAATAAATAAGTCTATTATTATGAAATACAGGCGTTTATTATTATGAAATATGTATCCATTATTATGAAATGTTTCCCATTATTATGAAAAAAATGTAATTATTATGAAATATATTTTTATTATTATTTAATCTTAGTTTAATGCATAATAATTTATTTCAGAATGGCTTTTTTTTAATTTAAGAATGAGTTTTTTACATAATGGCTTCCTTTTTCATAAGAATGACCTTTTACATAATAATGACATTTTGCCAGTGGGCGGGACCAGTGGTTGACCTGCACGCTCATTGGCTGATCCTTATCCATTCTACGCTCTGACATCGACTAGTTTTGGCCGTGAGGTCCCGTTAGCAGCGGGCCGTGGCGTCATCAAGGTGCGCTGCTAGTCCGATTGTAGCTACGGCAGCTTGGACTGAGCTACGGGAAACCTTGACGTTTCTTAGTCGATGTCAACTTTTAACCGTAAACTGAGGTGCATTCTGCCACCTACTGGCCTGGAGTATATACATTGCACCTCTCGCCCACTATCAATATTCACTGTTCTGTTGCTTATGCCTGAATGAAAGAGCAGCCAATCACAGCCAATCACATAAATGGCTAAATCATTCTTATGAAAAACAAAGCCATTATTATGTAAAAGCTCATTCTTATGAAAAACGAAACCATTATCATAATAATGGGAAATATTTCATAATAATAAACGCCTGTATTTCATAATAATAGACTCATTTATTCATTGAATTATGACCCAAATGGGGCTCCATATCACCGGTTTTTAAAAGTATCTAGGTATAGTGAAAAATAAGAGCACATATTAATGACAGTTAATGCAGTAACTCTACAGAAACACTAATATGTCCGTCAACACGTGTAAACGGTCAAAATGTTTAATTTTTTCCCCGCTGGTCACGGTTAATCTGCTCAGAGATTTTTTTCCGTGTCGGCTAACATTTTCACGAATGCCAAAACACAGAAACACAAAATTTACGTACAAATTTGTTCTCTTTGCGTTTCCTGAATGAGGCCCACGATATTCTGCCGCCTGATAAAACACGTGCTGCTCCTCCGTGACCCGGTCGGGCGGCGCCGATCCAAACTCCGCCTCCATCTCTGTTTTCACCACACAGACACGAGAGTGGCGTCAGTCTCCTCCCGTCATTCTCAGACTGGTTTATCTCACAAAGACGCCTTTAACCGCGTCTTTAAGGTCTTGCATCAGCTGGAACAGACTTTTTTTTTTTTTTTTTTTTTTTTTTAAATGCAGGTAAATGAGCTCATGCTCCACTTGTAGAAAGAACGGACTTCAGGTCGGACGGAGAAAAAGACGCATACATTCACACACTCGAAGTTCCTTAGAAATGGTTATGCAAATGGTAGAAAAGCTTTGGCATATTTTGCCTACAAGTTGTGCCTGCACACTTGGAAAGAAGAGCAGGATGAAGCGGTGCGAGGCCGCACGCCGCTCTTCCTTGAGTTCGCGCGTCGCGTTCGCAGTCCCACATAAAACTGTGGGGAGTTTACTTACTTACTTACACTGTGTGCTATTTACATTTAGTCAGGCCGCGGGATTTTAAGGTGTTCTTCTGCTACATATCCCCAAGTATTAAGACTGAGATTTACTGGTACCACCTTAAATGCACCGATATAACTACGACAGTCAAACGCTAGCGCGTCTACGCACGCCGGGGCGGCGACGGGGCGGAGCTACACATTTAAGCGCGGCCCCAAACGAGCTCTACAGGAGGGCGACTGGAATGGAAAAGTTCTTAATAAGACGACGTCTAGTGAAGCAGCTCTCAAATAGGTTCTTAAAAAAATGACATTATTTACTCCAAGAGATGAGTTTTTTTCATGCTCTTCTCATAGCGGAGGGCAAAGAAAACTCCATCGTTGCAACCGTTACTGAGACGGCGAGAAACTAGGGATGCACGATAACTGTTTATTTAAACCGATACCGATAACTTTCAGCTCCTAGCGGCCGATACCGATAACCGATAACACACACATATACCTAAGATCATTACATCAATACTATGAACAAAATCAAAAATAGTTTTGACTTTTTAAATAAACAGATATTTATTTTTTCCAATGAAAAACTATTGGCAAGCCTCTCAAACATTTTCTTAAAGCTATCAAACAAACCTATATGATATCTCACATTAACTTAAATAAGGTTCATTACTGACTGATATAAAAAAAAAAGGTTCCTTGAACTGATGGAAATACATGCATCAGAATTACTAACTGAAAAAGATTAACATTTAAAGGATTTTGGCTTGTGGTTCCATTTAAATTAATACCTTTAATTAAAGTAAATGAGTTTCGGTAGTTTTATTTTAAATTATTTTTTAATCTCATGGAAGCTTTAGATGAGAGGAATGAGGGAGAGGAGAGGGGTAGACTGCTGCTGGCTTGCGTACGTTAGCATTAGCTTCCATTAGCGCGATTTCAAAACTCCATGGAAGTGATTGTTATGTTGTAGGTGGCTGATCAGGTTTTACGTATTAAAGCTTGTGCTTCCCTCCTCGTAGAATTCACTTGGAGGGTTCGTCACAAATAACCACCAAACTATCTTCTTCTGAAACTTTAACGAAGTTCCACACCGCCATGTTTGTTGTGATCAGTACACTGTGCTGCAGTCCGCATTCAAGGTGTAGCGTAAATTCCCACGTTCTCTCATTTGCAAGTCGTTCTTTCATCCTTTTCTATTTTTTTCTTTTTATGTGTAACATGTGGGAAAATACTGCGCATATCAATTCAAGTCAGCAACTAACAAAATTATGACGGAGTTAACGAGTTGTTTTCTGTTTTCCTTGTTGAGTAATCGTTTTTCTGATTATGCCGACATCACTTGAACATAACATTCACTGCCGGTCGTTCAAGACTCAGAGGGAGTGAGGCACTGCCGTGTTGACAAAAATATATATATATGTTATCGTCGTGATATCGGGGTTATCGGGATGACGTCATACTTTCCTGTTATCGGCCCGATAGTTATCGTGCATCCCTATTTTCAGATTTTCAGTTTGATGGCTGCCCCACAGATGAGAGCTGCATGTCACCATGACAGAGCAGCTGGATAATCAGACTTAATATACCGACCTACGACGCATCCATGGCTACGATGATTACTGAATACCGAATATAATCAACAGGCACAACTTTAAACAGGTTTACGACATGAAACCAGCCGTTAGCACTTCACTGCAGGGCGTGTCTCAGAAAGCTGTCGGAGCAGAACGAGGCGCCCGCGGAGAAAACGGAAAAACACTTGGCCCAGTTTAGGGCGCGCATCGCAGAGTGAAGTGAAGACACAAGCGCTAACATCTTCACGTGCTTAAATAATTCAGTCGCCCACATCTGATTTGGAACTGGGGGAGGCTGTCAAAAGAGGGAGGTGTCCCCACCGAGCCGCTACCCCCACCCCGCAGGAAAATAAAAAGAAAGGAAAACACTCGGACGGCTATTGCTCAGGATGTCATCATGCACGTGGAGCTTCCTGCTTAAGAGCGACACCTCCTTGTAAGTGATACCTTATTTGTCATGCTATAATGGTACATTGCATAGAAGTTGGAGCTGAGAGGACGGGCACAGCAGGCGCGGACTCCCCGCGAATCCGCTTCATTCATGCCTGACCGGAGGGATGCTACAGAAAGAAAACGAGACGGGGCGCTGGAAGGGAGCCATCTTGGGTCCTGCTGTGCGTTTCCTCGGCTCCCGTCTACAACGGAGGAGAGAGGTGAGGATGTATCTGTTGGCACGGCACAGACGTTGCAGCGGCCAGAGATCAGCCGCCGTGAGGAGGTGTGGCGCTAGCAGCTGCCGGGGGAGGAGCAGACGGAGCCGCACATGCTCAGTTTGGAGGAGGACTCGGGCTCCGGGTCGGGCTCTGGTTCCGGTTCTGGTTCTGGCTCGGGCGCGTCCTCGTCGGTGGCTCCGGCTTCAGCTTCCCCGTCCCCGTCTCCGCTGGCGTCGTCGGCGCAGGCCTCCGACTGACCCTCCTCCTGGCGCTTTTTCAACCTCACAGAGACAGAGACGCAGATGTTAAAACACATTCAGTATCCTTATCTCTTCCCTACTTTAAAGAAAAAAAAACCTTTTATGAGACTGAGCGAATGTATTTGTTAGGGCTGGGAAACGATTAAAATGTTTAATCGCGATTAATCGCATTATTTCCCTGATTAATCGCAATTAATCGCATTGTATACGCAAAATCAAATAATGAATTCAAAAGTAGTGTAAAATGCACTTTTATTTTTAAGGGCTTCTGACACCAAAAATGATGTTAAAATCAAGAATTTAGGCGCACTCTCCCGAATAAAATGATGTATAACATTGAACGTCAGAACGTTGACGAAAACTTGTTTTGAATCACGCGCCACCGACGAAAATCGATTGTTTTTTTCTTTATTTCAATTTTAGACTTGGATCAAAAATACTAAATGAAAAAACGGGCCACAGGACTGAATTTGTTTTATAATCGAGGACTGGACTTTCTGTTGTCATTACACATCTGTGCCACTAGATGGAGCCGCACTGCAGTAACCAGCTAGAGAACAGCAGGACAGTGAACACATGGAGCAGATCTGATGGAACATGGAGGAATGAAACGATAGTTTTGTTGTTGTCCAGAATTTTTGTTTTCAGACAGAATTGTTAATATTGCTACCTGAGTTGCTACCTGAACTGTAAAGTTCACAGATTTTTACCGTTCTCCATGTCTGTTTTAGCTGCCAATTGTCTCCTGGTTCCACAGCAGCCAGTAACAGACTTTTCAAAACAAAAGCATGTGAGCAACACGCGTTAACGCGCAATAAAATAAATGTCGGCGTAAATGAATTAATACATTAATTAGATAAACCCCAGGGGCTGGACATTAGCACCTGCCATCTGTCAAGTGCAGGTTATCTGGTGTAGCGGTGGGCCAGCCGGCTCGACCTGCCAGCCGCTGTGACGCCAACAGACAACAAATGGTACCAGAAATAAATAACCCAACAGTTTCTGACACTTCAGAACAAGTAACGCATCCGGAATTTATTTATTTCACCCAGACATCTTACATGAGATGCGACAGGTTACGACAGCAACGCAGTAACACAGCCAAGCTTCTCTGTGGCGCAAACTAAAAGACAAAACATAGAGAGCTGCAGTTTTTCTTCATTAAAAAGAAACGTGGTGTTTATTAGCAGGAGTTATAAGCTGAATGCTGCTGCTAAAAATCCAGGAGACTTTGTTTTTCTCTTCTTCTTCTTGAATGAAAAGTAGAGAATATCTGACAACTGTCAATCATTTATGATGCAACAGACAAACAGCTTCCATTCATCCATCCATCCATCCATTATCCGTACTGGTTTAGTCCTACGTAAGGTCACGGGGATCTGCACCCTGGACAGGTCACCAGTCCATCACAGGTTCATATGTATACAAACAACCCGTGCACTAGAGGTCTTCGGAACAACCCTACTATCCAAAAACCCAAGGTTCCGACCCGACCCGAATCGGGTCTCGGGTCCATTCAAAAGACGTGACTCCAGGTTCGGGTCAGAATCGGTACAGTTAGTTTTGGATCCGGTCGGTGCTCTCTGACAGGCTGGGTCCGCGTTTACTCGAGAGAGGTAAAGATTTTAGCGGTGGAGGACTCGGGCCAGTTAAATGATTTTTCATTAACGTGGCGTGTTTGTCATGAAACAATTGTGTTGCCGTGGCGTGTTATTAGCGTGTTATTAGCGGTTTGCCTGGCAGCTGTAAAGCACAACGGATCACCAACATGACAATGCTGGATGAGAGAACATATTCATGACACGTCCTGACCGGCGTAGGCTATTAGCGTTAGCAGTTGCTACCAATAGCATTTGTATCCACAAAGAGAATTACGACGTGGATTTATTGTTGTTGACATCACGTAGCAACTGAACCAGTAGAAGAAGACAACTTTAGGTAAGAAAATCAAGTTTTATTCAACGCTAGACAACTTTTAACTTGTGTCAGTACATTATACACTGTGCATTATTTTTTATTGTCCTTGAGGAATGCACTTTTTCAGTTAGTAATTCTGATGCATGTATTTCCTTCAGTTCAAGGAGCCTTTATTTTTTGTCACAATGGGGGGGAGTGGAAGGAGGACCCAAATGCAGGGGATCTCAAAAAACAAAAAGGTTTATTTAACAAAACATCCAATATTCATCCAAAATTCAATAATTCAAAAATTCAAAAATACAAACTTAACCTGGCTCCTTGAAACAAGGGTGAAAAAGCACAAGGTGACACGTAGACTGAGATGCAGGGCATAGAGACGACAATGGACAGCAAACTGAAAGGGAGTGACAGGACTTATATACACACAGGAACAAACGAGAGGCAGGTGTGAACAATCAGGCTTGACAAGGGGAAGGAAGCAAAGCTGAAAACAACGGAGACAAGACAGACCTTCAAAGTAAAACAGGAAACACTAGAGACATGGAGAGACGCCAACTTAACACACAGAATATACAGAAAAACAGAAAACCGATCATGGCCGCTCCAGGCCATGACAATTTTTTATATCAGTCAGTAATGAACCTTATTTAAGTTAATGTGAGATATCAAATAGGTTTGTTTGATAGCTTTATGAAAATGTTTGAGAGTCTTGCCAATAGTTTTTCATTGGAAAAAATAAATATCTGTTCATTTAAAAAGTCAAAACTATTTTTGATTTTGTTCATAGTATTGATGTAATGATCTTCGGTGTATATGTGTGTGTTATCGGTTATCGGTATTGGTTTTAAGAAACAGTCATCGCGCATCCCTAAGCTACAGTATAAATAACTGAGTATAAATGAGCCTGTACATTTTTTTCAGAAATGGTGGGAAAATTTGGCAGACAAAAGTGGTCCTTTAGACTGATTCTTTCAAAGGAATCAGAGGAATTTGGGGTTTATCTAAAATTGGTCTTATTGCAGCACCACCTAGAGGCCTGCAGAGATCACAACAACTGACAGAGATCCATGCGTTGTTTTGTTCTTAATCTGATATCTGTATGATTTACAGCTTTTCCTGCCCAACTGCTTTTATGGCAAAAATCTGAATAATCTTTACAAAAACAATAGGGTTCCTGGATCTTGGACCCCTAGAAAGACCGTATTGAGTAGTCGTCCTGCTGTGAGTAATTCTAGATATCACATCCTTCATTATGAAGGTCGACTGCCATTAATTAGAGCAATAGAATATAATAAAACATTTGCCACAGAGAAGGATATCAGGAACACGACAGGACAGGAACTGGTCAATAATAGTAAATGAGGCAATAATGAACCTTTACACTGTAGAGAAGAAACCTTCACTATGATTTATGGCCTTGATAGATGTTACAGTGCATGAATATTCTGCTGACACCTACAAAAGATGAGTTTCAGTTTAGTCACAGCATAGTACATTTTCAAAACGCCTACTGTCATCACTGATTTGTAAATCCATGTCATTTCATTAAAGAGCCTTCAAACAGGTTTGCAGTTATACTCCACTGTTAGTTGAACGTATTCCTATATCAGTGAATTCAGCATGAAACTGTGCAGAGCATGCATCTTTTATATCATCGGGAGCATAAATTAGAGCTATCCTGCAGCTGATACGTCTTCCTGTCTCACCGTGGATGACAGCGTACCCTCGGCGACGCTTCATGGTTTCCAGTTTCAGCTTGACGTTCATCGCTGTGGTCACGGTTTGAGTGCAGGTGGCAGGGAGAGCTTTCTTCAGCTCTTCATTTCAAGCAAATTTCGGTTTTAACAGAAATCTCTGTTTTTGTTTTTTCGAACTGGTTTGTACCTCAGCAGAGGTGACCAGCAGTTATGATGGTATTTTACTTCCCAAGGCTCTCTTGTATGAACGCGAATGTCATTATTACTGACATTAACACGGTTCTCAGTTAATTCTATGAATCTAAACTCAACTGGAATTATTTGGATTTTATTCTAACTACAATAAATTGTCATAAAATTTGAGAATATTTAAGTATTATAATAGTAATATTTAAGTAGTAAAAAATGAAATAAAAAATGAGTTATTATACTACCAGTGTAAAAGGAAAGAACACAACAAAGACTTTAAAGGTTGGAAAAACTGTTAAGAGTGTTAACAATTCAAAAGTCGAAGTCTCTGTCTATCCAAGCCAAACTGAAATGAAATAAAATGAAATGAAAAATACTTTATTTATCCCATAAAGGGAAATTCAATACTGTAGCAAGGGCTCTCTTTTTTTTATTTATTTTTTTTAAAACAACAGACAAAAAGAAGAAGAATAAAATAGAAAGAAAAAACGTAAAGGATATCCTACCCGACCTTTAAGAATAAGTTGAATCCAAAAGTAAGTGAATCTCATTGACATCTATGTGAAAACGTGATGTTATGTCTATAACTTCTGTTCCCTGAAGGAGAGGAACGAGGTACAACACATATAGTACGAGATATCACGCCCTCGCGTGTCCTGGCTGAAGACACCTCTGATCACGCCTTTAGGAAAATGACCCGTGATGACGGTGGTATTTAAGCGCAGGCGGTGCCTCCCACCCGTCATCGTGGGTCATTTTCCTAAAGGCGTGATTAGAGGTGTCTTCAGCCATGAATAAGTTCTCATCAGTCGACGAGGACCAGAGGGCGGGAACTGCATTGGCTCCCCGTCTGCTTCAGGATCGATTTTAAGATTCTCTTACTGGTTTTTAAATGTCTTAACGCCCTCTTACTTATCTAACCTGCTTTTACAATATCGACCCTCGCGGACCCTGCGGTCCTTTTAACCAGACCAAAACCTAGAACAAAAACCCACGGTGAGGCAGCATGACTTGGTTCATTTTCTAACAGCAGAATTAATGTTTAAAGCAACCAACAACCTATTCCCAAACCATATTCAGAGACTGTTTTCTGATGCAGATTGAGAGAGCCGTTAAAATTCAAACATCCTCAGGTTCATGGATTATAAACCCACTAATAGGGAACATGAGCTGGGATCAGAGTGTCATGAGACAGGTTAATTTTACCCCGCTGATGATGAGTTGTTGCAGTCGTAATCCTGCTTGGATTACTACTACAATCCTACTACTGGAAAAACACGGTCTGAAGACAGCTCAAGTTCCCCATTAGTGGGTTTTTGCTTTTCTGTTTGACTGAAGCAGTGGAACAGATTATATATAGAGATAAGGCAGCGTCCAAACAGGTTTACTTTTACTTTGATTTTGACTTGGTACAAGGATGAAGAAGGGTGTTAATTCTAGTATGTGTGTATGTGCAAAATCGTTTTGGGCAATAAAGTTGATTCTGATTCTGATATATATTTTAGGGCTGGGCAACAATTACAATTTTTAATCGCAATTAATCGCATGAGTTCCCTGATTAATCACGATTAATTGCATTGTATACGCAAAATCAAACAATTAATTCAAAAGTAGTATAAAGGTCACTTTTATTTAAATGCTCTGCTGCCATATGAACTAATGTGCCATAACATTTGTTGTTTAAGCACTTGCCAGTAACACATATTTAGTGTAAATCTCATCTTAAAAAATGCAAAATAAAATAAAGCTTATTGCCACAGCCAGGGCATTAAAGTAATCCTGTTTTTAATGAAAAATAAAAAAAGTCTACCAACAAAGTCCTGAGCCACAATCAGAACATTAAAACAGGTAATTTCTGAGGTAACAGCAGAAACTTTTAATGGGGAGTTCAACTTGTCAGTTGTTACAAAATATCCATCTGGGAGAACTTTAAATTGAAATTGTCCATGTTAAAGTTCTGTAACTTTACTGTCTCTATGCCTGTTTTAGGTTTTCTGAATGTTTTTCCGTCAATTCTCTTCCGGTTCCGCAGCAGACAGAAACAGACTTTTCAAAATAAAAGCATGCGCGAGCATCATGCGCTAATGCATATAATGCATATATATATATATATATATATATATATATATATATATATATATATATATATATATATATATATATACATTACATTACAGCAATTTGTAAACAGAATAACAGCTAACAGCAGGAAGGAAAACATAATGATTAGTAAGTGGCAAAGGGTTGGTGTTAAACTTCACTTCTTTCTACTCCTTTTTAGACATGTTATAATAATAATGATAATAATGTTATAATAACAATGAAAGTAATAATAATCATACTTGTCAAAAATATAGCATTCATTAATTCAATTTAAAGTGTACCACACAGCTAAGGTCTCTGGGTGATGTTTCGTTAAACAGTTAAAATGAACAGAAGCATTACTGCAGCTGATCTTAATGGCTACTGAGGTGGCTGAATAATAAAATAAAAGTGTCAAGTCCAGATGTCCAGATGTCCATGCAGTAAATGAATATTCAGATATGCATGAGTTCAGCTCTAAAGAATACTTTACTCTGCAGCTGCAATACGTTAATAATTATATCTGTCAATGAATATATCTGTTTGAATAGTGAAGGAGGCACTATTATAAGAGGAGTTTGTGATGTGGATTTGTTCTGAAATTACAACTCTTTCCCGGCTGCTTTGTGGCGTGACTGCTGAATGACAAAAAAAAAAAAAAAAAGGGGAAAAGAGGAAGAGCTTTTAGCTCACGTTATGGACGGTCTGCTGCTTCAGTGTTCTCTTACTTCTCTCGGTTGAAGATCATGAACTCCTGCTGCACCACTTCAAGGCACTCCTGTAGGTAGTCGTTCTCCTGCAGGCAGTCAACAGACACAACATCACCACAGCGTCATCACCGAACACATCATCATCATCATCATCGAGCGGTCCAGAAAAACTAAAAGCAGCTCCGGTCTGCATCAGTCGGCGCCCGGCGTCTGAGGTGAACCCATCGTTTTTTCCGCCTTTGTTGCTCCTTTTGAACAAGTCATAAATTGTTTGTGAGCCCCCCTCAAATTGGATGTTTGGCCCGAGACAAAAATAGAAGCTCATATTTCCTAAAGCACTCGGGGCCATGACAACTGCACGGAAGGCTTCATAATTTAATAATCTCAGTAATAATGTAGCCTGAGCACGCGCGAGCGTGCGCACACACACATATATGTGGCACATACGTTCACTGAATCTAATAAACCTGCTATTGTTAGACTCTGCACACACTGATGGACCCTGATAACACACACACACACACACCCGTTTTTAGTACCTCGTGAGGACCAAGACTGGCTCATGACTGGCAGAGTCCTGGTGGGTTCCACCCTTTCTAAAGGCTCACACACACACACACACACAAACACACACACACACACACACACACATGCTGACGTTAATAACACTGATGTCATGATGACTGTCGGAGGAGAACAGGCTGCTTCTCGTCAATCGAGCTTGGAAACCTCCGCTCACAGATAAATAACACCTCAATCAAGCAGAACAGCCAGATTAAGAAGCAGGGATTCATCATTTACGGTCACATTTCTAACAACTGTTATTACTCAACTGGTGTTTCTGACTCCTTTTGTACTCGTGCAATCAATTTAATTAGAATACGACAGCAATTATCTTATTATGATCAATGCATCTTCGTGGAGACGGTCCTATTAGGGCTGGGTGTTTGCATTACTGCAGTATCTGCTGATTAATCCGAACCAATTAATCCCTCAGAGAAAAATGGAACTGAATTGAATTGAACTGAATTCGACATTATTAATCCTCCATTATTAGGTTTCATCAAAATAAACGTGAGGTCTGAAGTTGTCGGATAGTAGACGCGGTCCTCGGAGACGATCACGAATGCGCTGGAGTGTTGAGTTTGTTGCCTGGCAACAACTGTGGTGATGGGTGCAAGGATGAAGCGTCGGCAGGTGACACAGATGGACGGATGGGAACAACATCTGGGGTGCAGAGGTGCTGCTGCATGTCCAGGATTACACCATCTGTTGTTAACAAGCACTCCTGCCCCATTTTTGTTGTTTTTTCCTGAGTTTTATTTTATTTATTTTTATCCATCTGTATCGTCTGAAATCCACACAGCGAGATTCTGGAGTCAGAAACATCCTCCTGCAGCCACGTCTGATTAAACATGATACTTCCACTGCTTCCTATCAGCACTACAAACTCATCCATCCCACCTCCCAGCATTCTCACACTCCCATGATGACTGAGGCGGGAAAGTGGCCAAAATCTTTTCTTTTTTTTTTTTGCACTCTATTTTTCTCCTGCGCTGCATCGTTGGCCTGTTTTCAACTCATCTGCAGTTTAAGTCTTCTAATGGTCATTAGCTGGTTTTTGGAAAGCTCCACAACTCGAGCAGCGCCCATCTAGAATATAAAAAAAGAAACCACATCATGGCTTCAAGGTTTCCCTCAGCTTTTAACAGAAGAAATTAAATATATTTAAAGGTGTTGTATGTAGAAATTACACTTAAAATAATTAAAAGAAAAACCAATCAAATAAATGTTTCAATAAATGTTTCATGTTGAACACATAAATCCGCTGTGCCCAGTGAAAAATACTGTGTTGACGGGCGGAGGTGGACCACCAAGCCTTGTAATACCACTTTCTACCTCTAGAGGTCTCATCATAAAGCTCATAAAGCTATAATGTTGCTATACTGGCGCCTACATTTGTTGTGACCGTTTGTGTGACGCTAACTTTTGATTGTAAAGTACGATTTCAGGGTTGAACATTTGCAATCAGCACAGCGTAAATAACAATGGCTGCGGTTACATGATGTTTTTTAATTCGGAATTAATAATTAGGAATTAAATAATTCCGAATTAAACTATTTTCCTTCGAGTTTACATGGAAATAGTAATTCCGAATTAAGGTTTACATGGAAAACACGTTTGTTCGGCTTTATCCAACTCCGCTTTAGGTCTGGGGGTTGGGAAGGGTTCTGGTTGGATAGGGGGGGCGGACGTCTTTACGTATTTACATCTACCGGAAGAAAACAAACTTAGCTAACTCGGTTAGCAACAATATTTCACTTATTTTTGACCTGGGTGGCGTCTCTATCTGCGAAACCTCCTTCATTTAACCTGGCCGCTTTGAAAAGCTCACAATTTTTATGTTTCCTGCCATCTGTTCTTTTAATTATTTCCAGTTCCTCCAAGCTATTTATTAAATAAATCGTCTCTGCTCTTGAACACCGTTTACTGCGTGCTGCCATTTTAAAACTTTGTTTTAAAAACAAGCCCAGCGCGGAATATAAGCGTCATCGCGACAGACGGGCAAGAGAACGAGCATGCGCAGAAAGACGGGAATTAATTTAAACAGGAATGAGTGTATACATGACTGCGGAATTATTTAATTCGGAATTAAAATGGGAATAAACCAGCCACTTACTTCGGAATTAAGTTTAATTCGGAATTGACATTTTCATATGGAATTAAGTGTTTACATGGTAACTTTTATTCGGCTTTAACTTTAATTCTGAATTAAAGAGGAATTAAACTTCCCATGTAAACGCACTGATTGATGTCTTCATTTGTGTTTGTATTCCTGTTTTTCTGAGGGCTTACATGATGCTGAATATGCAGCTGGATCTCGGTTCAGCTGGTCTTTCTGTCTGGAGTTTGCATCTTTCCTCTGTCTGTTAATCTATTCATTCTAATCTAATCAATCTAATAAATGTGTATGTGTGTGACACTGTGTGTGTGTCAGTGAGAGAAGTCTACTCTGTGCTGTAAAGGTCCCTCGAGTGGTTCCTGGACTAGAAAAGCAATAAATAAGCACGTTGTTGTTGTTGTTACGTTCATCTACTGGCTTGATGTGATTGTATTTGCGGACTGGTAGACGTCTGACAATGCAACCAGCTCTGGACGTTTTCACAATATTTACTGCGTACAGTGGTACCTCTATTTACGAACGTCTCTACAAAAGAAATTTTCAGGTTACGAAACGCCTCAACGGGAAAATATTGCCTCTTGTTACGAAAGAAATTTCAGGATACGAAAGGCAGAAATCCAGTAGCGCAGCTACTCGCAGCTCCCAGAGTTTACTGAACGTAAACATAGCTGTCGGCTCTGTATCTCGGTTTGAAAGCGGTGCGTCTGAGCTGCTCTGCCATTGGCTACCGCTTAGCATCTTCCTGGCATCCCATTGGCTAGGAGGGCCCCTTGTCTGTATGAGCGTAACCCAGCAACCCAGGTAAACAAAGAATTTTTACCTCCGCCAAGGAGGTTATGTTTTTATGTCTGTGTTCAAGATAACTCAAAAAGTTATGGATGGATTTTGATTAAATTTTCAGAAGTTGTCAGAAATTTGAAAAAGAAGAACTGATTTCATTTTGGGTGTGATCTGGAAGAAATCCTGGATTCTGGATCACTTTCAAATTTTCGATAATTCTTCCGCTTGATGGTCTGCGTCCTCCGAGTGCTTTTATAGTTCTAACATGTTTTTATGTAATTTCATGTATTATTTTTAATTTATTTAAAAAATTATGTTCGAATTTTAAGGGGCTTGGAACGGATTAGGGCATTTACATGGAAAACGCGTCTCTAATTACGAAAGTTTCAGGTTACGAAACTACTTCCAGAACCAATTAATTTCGTAAGTAGAGCTAGACTGTACTGTGTCTATAGTTTGTTGTTCGTATTTAGTATGCCGCTATAAAGTTCAGTAATTTGTTGAATGTTACAAACTTTGTGTCCGCTTTCTGGTTTTGGAGAGCAGAAATGAACGGTCCTGCCGTGCCACGCCCTTTTCACCTTCACCATCCTCACACATCGCTAATTACACTATATTTTGTTAAATACTTAGCATGATTTAATAATTGATTTTGGTAAATTTAAAAAGCCATGTTGCTTTTTTTTCCCTCCAAGCATTTTCTCTACATTATGTCAGTTACAGCGAGGAGGGAGGGGCTACATCACATCCAAGTGGGCGTGACGCTGTCAGCATTGATGAAGATTATTAGTGAGAAAACTAAGAATTAGAAGACGGTACTAGAAGTGTCTGTGGGGATGGAGAGGCAGCTGAGGATTCTGGAAGATCAGGAAATGCCAGCAGACACAGCTAATGAAAAGTCAAAGAGTAGAAACATCTGGAGAGGCGGCATATTTAGGAGTTCACCGCCTTCTTTTTCAGCAGAATGGAAATTGAATGTTGATGGTACAAAAGGGTCGATCAATTTCTATTTCAGTGAACAAAACAGAAAACTGAAGAAATGGAAATACGGGTTGGGGCTGTTTCTGTGTTTTGAAAATGTCAAGTGTTTACCTTTAGAGCTAAGAAACACTGCAGTCAGTTCATCGGTCAACTGAATATAAAAAACAAGATGTACCTTTTTCAAATCCTTTCCTGAAACAAAGCTTAGTTTCTTTATACCAAGAAAAAGAAAATAAAATGCTGTGATGTCATAGATGCTGCACGTCCTGCAGATAGCAATGAACGAAGATGCGCCATGATGGAAAGGTACTAGTGAGGCTGTCAATCATCCTGAATGCACGTCAACAAATGTCTCAGTGAGCGTCTCCCTGTAATTGTGTCTGTCTGCTCACGGACATGTACAATTCAGTTTTTATCCAATAACGCATGTGTCTCAGACCAGAGACCTATTTTTAAATTGATCCGTAATATAATGTTAACATTTACCTTTTATGCTTTGCTTTAGACGACAGCCGTTCGGTATGTGATCATATTTTTTTCAGAGGAAATTATAGTGCGTTTTGTCATATTGAATTTTCAAATAGTTAAATTTCTTTTACCCAAATTGGCTAAATCTGAAAGGTGATATCAGAGTTGTCAAAAAAAGATTCATGATTATTGAAATGATCTATGAAAAGATGTGATTATTATTATTTTTTTTATTATCAATATTTTTATCATTAATGAATGAATGAACTGTGGATCTAGATTAGTATAAAAATGAATAATTAAAAAATAATAATTTATAAAAAATAAATATTCTTATTAGAACAGTGATTCCCAAAGTGTGGGCCGTGGCCCCCTGGTGGGCCGTTGCGGTACTGCTGTGGGTGGTGGGCTGTGAGAAGTCATTAAAATTAAACAAATATGTTTTAAATTCTCTATCTTTTTTAAATATGTTTTTAATCACTGTAAAATATTAATGACATGATTTAAAAACATTAGGAAGTAACAAAACAAGCCAGTTAAGTGTTATACTACCCTCATCTTAACTTAATATGACAAGTGTCACCTTACTTGTTGACCCCTTACATTATTGTCAGAACGTAGCTTCTAGTCCTGTACGTTATTCACAGTTGTGATTAAAGGTTTCGGTGGGCCGCGGAGATTTTTCACATTTCAAATTGGGCCTTGGTATTCTGAAGTTTGGGAATAGCTGTATTAGAAGTTTAAATATTCTTTTAAGTATCATGCATATTAATTTGATTAAATTTTTCTTGAAAACTGGTATTGTTATATCCCAAAAGTCCAGTTTGAGGGTGTTTTCTGTTTCATGTCGCTGTTTTCATGAGGATTATTCCAGAATTTATTCATTTATTTTTAAACCAGACAGTTTATTTCATGTAAGCTTCGATGGGAAGCAGCTTTATGGGTAATGTTAGAAATCCATTCTGAGGCCTAAACTTGCTAAAACTGCTGTGTCATGCTGTGTCATGAGTAAGGCCGTGACTTCTAGCCCCGATTCCTGTCGATTTGAGGCCACAGGTTGTTATTGTACTGGCTCCATCAAGTAGCTAAGTTTGGACGCGTAGGCGTCTAGACAGATCTCAAGGTTTCTTTGTTTTCCACCTGTTAAGACGAACTGTTCACCTTTCTGTCTTTATCATTCTGAACGATCCACCATTCTGTAATGACCTCCCTGAAGACTGCATGCAACAACATTTTGCACCTCCGTTGTTTGTCAGTGCCTTGTTTAATAACCGGATTGACTGCTTCACCAGTGCACATTAATAATAACTCTTACATGACTTACATTTTAAACATTTTTTAACAACTCAAGTCCATGCTGTGCAGCTAAGCGAATACGTATAAAACTGATAAAAGTGATGAAGGAGGTATTCAACTTTGATGATGTTTGGAGATATAAAAGTTTGAGTTTTTCGTCTTTCATGGATGATTTAATCACTGGGATGTCGTCCAGAGGTTTGAGGATTACGGTTCTCGGGGCTCCAGTTTGTCATTGTGCTGTTTGGGGCCAAAAATTACTCGTAAGGAGACGAGCGTCTCGGAAAGTGAGGATAGCGTTCATGTCTATTCCAAAGCAGCTGCTACATCCAACCGTAACCTCAATGATCCATAACGTTGAAGCCTTAACATGATTTCAAGGCAGTTTATCTTAAAAAAATAAAAAGGAGACTCCAGTTCTTACACTTCAACAGTCAGGAGAAGATGCACATGTATGAATCATAAAAACATCGTGGTGCAACACGGGTCCGCCGGGTGCTCGGAGGATGTCAGCAGATAGCATGCTTCCACAGTAAATCTCGTTTTATGCTCACGACTGCAGCACACGGTTATTCATTTCTTTCCTGAGCTGAGAATAGAGGCAATTCATAACAGGCCTGGAATAAAAATACACGGGATCGCCGTTAATCTAAAAATATGCAGTCTTGACAGGAACTGCCAGACTGGAGACCAAGTTAAAGCTGAGCTGAACTGATGTGCAGCATTCAGACTGTAACTAAGACTCCCGCAGCAGGTAATTATAACTGAACGTGCACGGAGCCGGGTCCTCTTCACAATCACTTCCTTTCAGCACCGACATGCTGATAATAGCACTTATACCTGTGTGATGGGCACAGGGATCAAATCATATCATGATATGAGAGTAAATGAGACGTCTAAATGTAAAAAGCAGACTTTGCTGCCAGATAACCAGATGCAGAGACTTCGAGAAGAACTTTCTCGTGGAGTTCGTCTCAGCTCCCAGGTCATCATCTTTAGAAGAGCATGTTTAGTTCTTGTATGTACAAATGAAACATGATTAAATAGATAATCACGTCTTTAATTAATTCATTTCATGTTTTTGATCTCATTTACCTTGTTTAATTAATAATACATACGTAGGCTTTCTGCTTTTCCCTTTAAGTCTTTATATTAAAAGTCGGCGTGTCCACGCTGGTAAAGTTTTAGATAAACGGAATCAGAAGGGTGCACAAGCTTGTTGTTTTAATACTTTTAAAAGCTTTGATACGTCGCATTTTATTCACGTAAATCAGTGTTCTCCAACCTTTTTGTAACTGCGGCCGGACAATGCTTGACACGTGACCTTTCGGTAAGCACCGCCCCCTTCCTAGTTACTGTTGCTAGGTCGGACAAATTTGCTGCTCCTGCATTAAGGACTGTGTTAATTCGCTATTTTTCCGATGTGTATCATCAGTGTTATTATTATACTATAACAGTATGGAGGGGCATTTTTTTAGTCCCTTTCCCAAGATAAAACAAACGGTGGAAAAACACAGGCTGTAGGTTCAGTTATGTGTCCGTCCACACAATCAACTGGAACGTGGGGAAAGTTACAAAACACACCCGCATTTACTTCAAGGTAAGTTTACTTTGTTTATTAGATGATTGATTTAAACACCGTTTAGTAAAATTAATAATATGATTTAGCAGCAGGGAGGGTGATGAGTTCTCCGTTAGCATTAGCTCTGGTCCAGTGTCAATGACTTGGACCACTATGGACCAGAGCTAGCCAGCTATAAGCCCGCCTTGTTGTCTACAAATATATATGGATATTTATTTTGTTAGGTATAAGGTGAGGCTTGTGATGTTAACGTAACTTTATTAATTATATTAATACAATGCTGCGACTGTCTCATGTTAGCATAGCTCTGGTGTGGCACAGACCTATGGACCAGAGCTAATGCTAACAGAGAACTCATCACGCTCCTTGCCGCTAGTTCATCATGATTTATTTTGAAAAATGACCAAATTCCCTCCATTACATCCGTCTATGACACTTGACACATGACAAGACTTCAAGACCCGTGTCGCGGTCACGTGATACTTTAAACCCAAGCTGGAAAAATTAGTAAAAAACCCTAAACCTAACCCTAACATCTTCAGAAAGTGTCATTGCGTGGCGAGGATGTTACCGATGTTGTTGTTGTTGCGATGTAACGAGGACACTTCTAATGAAGCTGCATGTGAATACACCGCGGATTTACATTTATTATGATATATAGAAAAAACCACCATTTTTATGCCAGTCGCATCATTTTATATTAAATATTGCCTGGCATTAAACCGGTTCGTGGCGGAAGAAAGGTCGGGGGGGGGGGGGGGGGGGGGGGTGTCACTCACAGACTGACTGGGAGTCCTTGCTGTTGTCTCGAGAGCGATTCTTCGCCAGCCTCTTCTTCTTCTTGTGAAGGGGACGTGACTCCAGGATCATCTCCTCCAGCTCAAAGGTGGGGTCGCAGTGGAGCCGACCTTTCTGCGGGGGGGGGGGGGGGGGGGGGGGGGGGGGGCAGACGCAAACCACATAATTGGAAAGACCAGCACATACACAAAGCTCACGCAAAAGTAATCTGCATCCTGCACCGCCAAGACTGACAAGCAAACACAATGGAGGGCAGCCATCAACACTTCTTTTGCATTATTTAGTTGCCAGGCGTGCTCATTACACTGACATTAGGAACAAATCCGGCCTCCATCTTCTTCTCGTACACAGAGTCCCAGTTGACATCGGCGAGGTACGGAGACGTCTGCATGTCCGACAGGCTGGAGAAACGATGCTCCGGGTTCACCGTCAGCAGCTGGCGGGAAGCGAAGGGACACGCACACGTTAATCTGAGTGTTCCAGCAGCATACGTGTATTTTTACTTAGCAAACCATGTTTGCATCTACAGTCATGGAAAAAATTATTAGACCACCATTTTTTCTTCACTTTCTTGTTCATTTTAATACCTGGTACCACTAAACGTCATCATGTGACTAAAACAGACAGAAAAGAAAACACTGAATGCATAAAAGCAGTGTTTTTGGCAGTACAACGCCATAGCTATTGATGTAAAAACTTAAGTGATTTAGGTTATAATCAAGAAAACCATGGAAAATGGTAAGATATCAGCTCTTAAATAAAACTCTTATGAGCAATCTTTGTGGTTATCGTTATGTTTGTCCAAACAAATGTACCTTTAGTTGTACCAGGCATTAAAATGAACAAGAAACTGAAGAAAACAAGGGTGGTCTAATAATTTTTTCCATGACTGTATATTTAATATTGAAGACTTTTCCCATTTAATCTAATTTTTTCCTGTTATTTAGAAACCTTGATTTACAGTCACAAACTATAATTAAAACATGTCTGAAGAATTTATGATAAGATATTCAATTCAGTTCAAAGACTGACAGTAGAGAAGTTATGAAAATATAATAAAATAATGATAATACAAATAAAATAAAGGTTTTTGCTTGAGAGAATCTACAACGACAGAAACATAATCAAGTTACCTTGTTTGACCATTTTAAAATGCCACAAGAAATTGTCAGCTTTTAAAGGCAGGATAAGTAATTCTATACAATTTCTACTCCAGTAGCAGATACCATCCACCAGCTGCCCATCTCCTGAGTACACAGTAAAAAAATAAAAAATAAAAATCACCACCGGTCGTCATACGCGGTCGTGTAAACCCTGCTTTTAATATAAAAAATGGCACCTGACAGGCGGTATGTTCTCAGGGAAGGGGATTAAACGGCTCCACGTAAAGATTTGATGCAGTCCATTAGCTTTCTTAGCTTCCGTCTTACAAACTGGTCTTTCGTAAAAATGCATTATACTGCAGGGACGTGCAATTAAATCAAAAATGAATCAAAGCCGACGTTCAGAACCAACAATCTTGCCCGTTTCAGTTATTTCAGCTGTTTGAAATCTTTAATAAATGACCATAAATGTGTGTTTCTCTTGCAGACTTGAACTCTTTCATTTGAAAATATGTCAGTTTTAATAATTGAGCATATTTGCTGCTACAAGCTTGTCAGTGATCTATGATGGTACAAAAATAAAATTTAATAAAATAAAGCTAAACTAAAATATTTCCTCCTTAATCAAAATTGACCAAACATGTTTAATTAATTGTGACATTTGAGGTCAAATTGTCTTATTATACTGAACTAAACTGTAATTAGACTGAACTTATTATGAATTTAAACAAGATTGGAGTGAAATAGACAGCATTTAACTGAATTTAAATGATTTCTTTTCTCTGTAAAGTGCCTTAGGATGACTTCGGCGATGGATTGGTATGATATAAATAAACCGAACTGAAAAGTACGTCAGTGACACCACCATCCAAGTGGAAACATAAGCTTCACAACTTCCCTCCTCACTTAACAGCCAACCTCGTGGGTGAAAAATTAAACTCACTGTGTAACTCTTCTGTTTCTGTTTCTTTCCCTTTTTTTAAACCATGTACTCCGATAAAATAAAAAAATGGAATAGTAAACAACAAAAAAGATGAGCAGCCATCATGTGTGACTGCAAATACTGAAAAGAAAACAAGGAAAAGAGATAAATCCGTAATTCCCCGTGAAATCACGGATCTCACAGACCAACACCGGAGCAGCTTTACCTTTAAATGTTCCGGAAGCAAAGAGGCCTGCTGACAGACTGAGATCAGTTTTATTTGAAAAAAAAAAAGATTGACTTTCCTCTGACTGTCGTTATTCTCCTCCTTGTCATCCTCTCAGTGATTTTGATGAATTCTGCCTCTGTATTCTCCAGCTCAGATAGTTGTGGCCATCAAAGGAAAATTCCACATCTATAGCCATAAATCTGGTGATTTTTTAACCTTGATGTGTGGAAATAAATTAAAGATAGCTGCTCCTCTGTACCTGAGGAGGTAAGAGTTGAAATATGTGGCCAGGTCTTATCAGGAGCAAACATGGAAATAAAAGAAAATGTAAAAAAAAAAAAAATCTATGCATAAATAAATGGAAAAGTTTTCTTTTTCTTGTCACCTTCGAAAAAGGGTTAGCAAATTTTGGTAATATTGCACAAATGAAGGACTACAGCTCAG
>JAGFBZ010001509.1:0-28639 GCA_018398805.1 Hirundichthys speculiger
GGTCTCTGACAGGTCTGTCTGGACAGGTCTCTGACAGGTCTCTGACTGGTCTGATGACTCTGACAGGGTCTCTGACTGTCTCTCTGACAGGTCTGACTGGTCTCTGGGTCTCTCTGGTCTCTGACAGTCTCTGACTGGTCTCTGACAGGTCTGACTGGTCTCTGACAGGTCTTGACAGGTGACAGGTCTCTGACTCTCTGACAGGTCTCTGACAGGTCTCTGACAGGTCTCTGACAGGTCTCTGACTGGTCTCTGACAGGTCTGTGACTGGTCTCTGACAGGTCTCTGACAGGTCTCTGACTCTGACCGACAGGTCTAGGTCTCTGACAGGTCTGTGACTCTGACAGGTCTCTGACAGGTCTCTGACTGGTCTCTGACAGGTCTCTGACTGGTCTCTGACAGGTCTCTGACAGGTCTCTGACTGGTCTCTGACAGGTCTCTGACAGGGCTCTACAGTCTCTGACTATGACAGGTCTTCGACAGGTCTCTGACAGGTCTGACTGGTCTGACAGTGTGAACGGTCTCGACAGGTCTCTGACTGGTCTCTGACTCTGGGTCTCTGACTGGTCTCTGACAGGTCTGGTCTCTGACAGGTCTGACAGGACTCTGTGACAGGCTCTGACAGGTCTGACAGGTCTCTGACAGGTCTCTGACTCTGACAGGTCTCTGACAGGTCTCTGACAGGTATCTCTGACAGGTCTGTGACCTGACAGGTCTCTCTGACAGGTCTCTGACAGGTCTGACAGGTCTCTGACAGGTCTCTGACAGGTCTGTGACTGGTCTCTGACAGGTCTCTGACAGGTCTGACAGGTGACTCTGACAGGTCTTCTGACAGGTCTGACAGGTCTGGGTCTCTGACAGGTCTCTGACAGTCTCTGACAGGTCTCTGACAGGTCTCTGACAGGTCTGACAGGTCTGAAGGTGACAGGTCTCTGACAGGTCTCTCTCTCTGACAGGTCTCTGACAGGTCTGTGACTCTGACAGGTCTCTGACTAGGTCTGTGACTACAGGTCTGACTGACAGGTCTCTCGACAGGTCTCTCTGACAGGTCTCTCTGACAGGTCTCTGGACTCGACTCTGACATGGTCTCTGACAGGTCTGACTGACAGGTCTCTGACAGGTCTGACTGGTCTCGACAGGTCTCTGACAGGTCTGTGACTGACGGTGACAGGTCTCTGACAGGTCTCTGACAGGTGACTCTCGACGGTCTCTGACAGGTCTCTGACTGACAGGTCTGACTCTCTGACAGGTCTCTCTCTGACAGGTCTCTGACAGGTCTGTGACTGACAGGTCTCTGACGGTCTCTGACAGGTCTGACTGACAGGTCTGTGACACAGTCTCTGACTCTGACTGACAGGTCTCTGACAGGTCTCTGACAGGTCTGACAGGTCTCTGACTGGTCTCTGACAGGTCTCTGACAGGTCTCTGACAGGTCTCTGACAGGTCTCTGACAGGTGACAGGTCTCTCTGACTGACAGGTCTCTCTGAGGTCTGACAGGTCTCTGACAGGTCTCTGACTCTCTCTGACTACTCTGACTGGTCTGACTGACTGACAGTCTCTGACAGGTCTGACTCTCTGAAAGGGTCTCTGACAGGTCTGTGCTGACAGGTCTCTGACAGGTCTGACTCTCTGACAGGTCTCTGGGTCTGTGACTGGCCGACTAGTCTCTGACTGGTCTCTGAGGTCTGTGACTGACAGGTCTCTGACAGGTCAGGTCTCTGACAGTCTGACTCTCTGACAGGTCTCTGACAGGTCTCTGACAGGTCTGACTGACAGGTCTGACTAGGTCTCTGACAGGTGGTCTCTGACTAGGTCTCTGACAGGTCTACTCTCTGACTCTGACAGGTCTCTGACAGGTCTGTGACTGACAGGTCTCTGACTCGACAGGTCTCTGACAGGTCTGGACTCTGACTCGACAGGTCTCTGACAGGTCTCTGACACTGGTCTGGACTCTGACTGACTCTCTGACACAGGTCTGACTGGTCTCTGACAGGTCTCTGACGACAGTCTGACTGGTCTCTGACTGACTCTGACAGGTGACTGGTCTAGGTCTCTGACAGGTCTGACAGGTCTTCTGACAGGTCTGACTCTGACAGGTCTGACAGGTCTCTGACAGGTCTCTGACAGGTCTGACAGGTCTGACTGACTCTCTGACAGGTCTCTGACGGTCTCTGGTCTCTGACAGGTCTCTGACAGGTCTGTGACTCTGGTCTCTCTCTGACAGGTCTGTGACTAGGTCTGGACAGGTCTGACAGGTCTGACTGGTCGACTGGTCTCTGACAGGTCTGACTGGTCGACTGGTCTCTGACAGGTCTCTGACAGGTCTCTGATGGTCTCTGACTGGTCAGGTCTGACTGGTCTGACTGGTCTACAGGTCTGGTCTGGTCTCTGACTGGTCTGACTGGTCTCTGACAGGTCTCTGACTGGACAGGTCTCTGACTACTCGACAGGTCTCTGACAGGTCTCTGACAGGTCTCTGACAGGTCTCTGACAGGTCTGTGACTACTCTGAGGTCTCTGACTGGGTCTCTGACAGGTCTCTGACACTGGTCTCTATGGTCTGACTGACAGGTCTGACAGGTCTCTGTGACTGGTCTCTGACAGGTCTGACAGGTCTCTGACAGGTCTCTGACAGGTCTCTGACAGGTCTGGACTCTGACAGGTCTGACAGGTCTCTGACAGGTCTCTGACAGGTCTGACTCTGACAGGTCTGTCTGACAGGTCTCTGACAGGTCTGGTCTCTGACAGGTCTCTGACAGGCAGGTCTCTCTCTGACAGGTCTCGACAGGTCTCTGACAGGTCTCTGAAGGTCACAGGTCTCTGACAGGTCTCTGACAGGTCTGACAGGTCTCTGACAGGTCTCTGACAGGTCTGTGACTGACTCTGACAGGTGACAGGTCTGTGACTGGTCTCTGACAGGTCTCTGGTCTGGTCTGTGACTGGTCTCTGACACTCTGACAGGTCTCTGACTGGTTCTGACTGACAGGTCTCTGACTGGTCTTGACAGGTCTACTGGTCTCTGACACAGGTCTCTGACAGGTCTGACTGACTGGTCTCTGACAGGACAGGTCTGACTCTGAGGTCTCTGACAGGTCTGTGACTCTGACAGGTCTCTGACAGGTCTCTCTGACAGGTCTGACTGACTGACAGTCTCTGACGGTCTGTGACAGGTCTCTGACAGGGTCTCTGACAGGTCTTCTCTGACAGGTCTCTGACAGGTCTCTGACAGGTCTGTGACTCTGACAGGTCTCTCTGACAGGTCTCAGGTGACAGGTCTCTGACAGGTCTGACAGACTCTCTCTGACAGGTCTCTGAAGGTCTCGACAGGTCTGTGACTCTGACAGGTCTCTGACTCTGACAGGTCTGACTGACAGGTCTCTGACAGGTCTCTGACTGAGGTCTGACATGACTCTCTGACTCTCGACAGGTCTGTGACTGGTCTGACAGGTCTCTGACTGACTGGTCTCTGACAGGTCTCTGACTGACAGTCTCTCTGACAGGTCTGGTCTCTGACAGGTCTCTGACAGGTCGACTCTGACAGACAGGTCTCTGACAGGTCTGACAGGTCTCTGACAGGTCTCTGATGGTCTCTGACAGGTCTGTCTGACTGACAGGTCTGACTGACAGGTCTGACAGGTTCTCTGACACAGGTCTGACTGACTGACAGGTCTGACTGACACAGGTCTCTGACACAGGTCTCTGACAGGTCTGTGACTGGTCTGACAGGTCTCTGACAGGTCTCTGACAGGTCTCTGACAGGTCTGACTGACAGGTCTGTCTCTGACAGGTCTCTGACAGGTCTCTGACTGACAGGTCTGGTCTCTGACAGGTCTCTGACAGGTCTCTGACAGTCTGTGACTCTGACAGGGCTCTGACAGGTCTCTGACTGAGGTCTCTGACACAGGTCTTGACAGGTCTCTCTGACAGGTCTCTGACAGGTCTGTGACAGGTCTCTGACTCTCTGACAGGTCTCTGACTGGTCTCTGACAGGGTCTGACAGGTCTCTGAAGGTCAGGTCTCTGACTCTCTGACAGGGTCTGTGACAGGTCGGGTCTCTGACTGACAGGTCTCTGACAGGTCTCTGACAGGTCTCTGACTGACAGGTCTCTGACAGGTCAGGCTGACAGGTCTGTGACTCTGACAGGTCTCAGGTCTGACAGGTCTCTGACAGGTCTCTGACAGGTCTCTGACAGGTCTCTGACAGGTCTCTGACAGGTCTCTGACAGGTCTCTGACAGGTCTGTGACTCTGACAGGTCTCTGACAGGTCTCTCTGACAGGTCTCTGACAGGTCTCTGACAGGTCTGACAGGTCTCTGACAGGTCTCGACTGGTCTCTGACTGGTCTCTGACAGGTCTCTGACAGGTGACTGGTCTGCTGACAGACAGGTCTCTGACAGGTCTCTGACAGGTCTCTGACTGGTCTCTGACTCTCTGACTCTCTGACAGGTTCTATGACAGGTCTGTGACTAGGTCTCTGACATGGTCTCTGACAGGTCTCTGTCTGACTCTGACAGGTCTCTGACAGGTCTCTGACAGGTCTCTGACAGGTCTCTGACAGGTCTCTGACAGGTCTCTGACTGGTCTCTCTGACAGGTCTCTGACTGGTCTCTGACTCTGACAGGTCTCTGACAGGTCTCTGACAGGTCTGGACTCTCTGACAGGTCTCTGACAGGTGGTCTCTGACAGGTCTCTGACAGGTCTCTCGGACTGGAGGTCTCTGTGACTCTCTGACTCTGACAGGTCTCTGACAGGTCTCTGACAGGTCTGGGTCTCTCTGACAGGTCTGTGACTCTGACAGGTCTCTGACAGGTCTCTGACAGGTCTCTGACAGGTAGACTCTGACTGGTCTGACTGGTCTGACAGGTGACTGGTCTCTGACTGGTCTCTGACAGGTCTCTGACTGACAGGTCTCTGACTGGTCTCTGACAGGTCTCTCTGACAGGTCTCTGACACAGGTCTGTGACTCTGACAGGTCTCTGACAGGTCTCTGACAGGTCTGACAGGTCTCTCTGACAGGTCTCTGACAGGTCTCTGACTGACAGTCTCTGGTCTCTGACTGACTGACAGTCTCTGACAGGTCTCGACTGGTCTCTGACAGGTCTCTCTGGACTGGTCTCTGACAGGTCTGGTCTCTGACTGGTCTCTGACAGGTCTGTGACTGGTCTCTGACAGGTCTGTGACTGGTCTCTGACTGAGGTCTCTGACAGACTGGACACAGGTCTCTGACAGGTCTCTGACAGGTCTCTGACAGGTCTGACCTGACAGGTCTCTGACTGGTCTCTGACAGGTCTCTGACAGGTCTCTGACAGGTCTCTGACAGGTCTGGACTACAGGTCTCTGACAGGTCTGACTGACTCTGACAGTCTCTGACATGACAGGTCTCTGACAGGTCTCTGACTCTGAGGTCTCTGACAGGTCTCTGACAGGTCTGTGACAGGTCTGACAGGTCTCTGACAGGTCTCTGACAGGTCTGACAGGTGACTAGGCTCTGACAGGTAGTCTCTGACAGGTCTCTGACAGGTGACTGGTCTCTGACTGACTGGTCTCTGACTGGTCTCTGACTGACTGGTCTCTGACAGGTCTGTCTCTGACAGGTCTCTGACAGGTCTCTGACAGGTCTGACTGACTCTGACAGGTCTCTGACTCTCTCTGACTGACAGGTCTCTGACTGGTCTCTGAGGTCTCTGACAGGGACTCTGACAGGTCTCTGACAGGTCTCTGACAGGTCTCTGACAGGTCTCTGACAGGTCTGTGACTAGGCTCTGACTAGTCTCTGACAGGTCTGTGACTGGCTCTGACTCTCTGACAGGTCTCTGACTGTCTCTGACGGTCTCAGGGTCTCTGACAGGTCTCTGACAGGTCTCTGACAGGTCTCTGACAGGTCTCTGACAGGTCTCTGACAGGTCTCTGACCGGTCTGTGACTAGTCTCTGACAGGTCTGTGACTAGTCTCTGACAGGTCTGTGACTAGGTCTGACTAGTCTCTGACAGGTCTGTGACAGGTCTCTGACTGACAGGTCTCTGACAGGTCTCTCTGACAGGTCTCTGACTCTGACAGGTCTCTCTGACAGGTCTCTGGACAGGTCTCTGACTGAGGTCTCTGACAGGTCGGTGACTCTGACAGGTCTCTGACAGGTCTCTGACAGGTCTGTGACTAGGCTCTGACTAGTCTCTGACAGGTCTGTGACTAGGCTCTGACTAGTCTCTGACAGGTCTGTGACTGGTCTCTGACTGACTGGTCTCTGACAGGTCTCTGACAGGTCTCTGACTCTGACAGGTCTCTGACAGGTCTCTGACCGGTCTGTGACTAGTCTCTGACAGGTCTGTGACTAGGCTCTGACAGGTCTGTGACTAGTTTCTGACAGGTCTGTGACTAGGCTCTGACTAGTCTCTGACAGGTCTGTGACTAGGCTCTGACTAGTCTCTGACAGGTCTGTGACAGGTCTCTGACTGACTGGTCTCTGACAGGTCTCTGACTCTGACAGGTCTCTGACAGGTCCCTGACTCTGACAGGTCTCTGACAAGTCTCTGTCTCTGACAGGTCTCTGACTCTGACTAGTCTCTGACAGGTCTGTGACTGGTCTCTGGTTTGTCAACGAGACATATTCAGGAAATGAATCTACATTAAATCTACATTAAATCTAGGTTTGTCTGGGCAGTTAATAACATGTTCTGTGGTTTGGAGAAGCCAGGAACATTTATTTCCTCTTTAGAGACGTCTCGCTGTTCTTTAATGTTTGTATCACAGGAGAAAGTAGGTTAAGTCGTCAGGTTTAACTTGTGCAGGAGTGACCGGGTCACGGTGACCCGCTGATGCTGATCTGGATGTTATGGCGTCCTCCCTGACCCGGCAGACGCCCGTCTGTCCCTCTGCTCCAGAATATCTGGTTTAGCTAACGCTAACGCCGATGATAACGTTCTCGGCTCGGCCCAGAAGATACCGCAGCGTCTACCGTTAACACGTCAGTCACAAGGTCGTCCGGTCCAGACCTGCTGGGTGGCGGAGGACGGGTCTCTGCTTTCATCCTCCTCTCTGGCTGCCGCTTTGCCAAACAGGCGCCACCCTGATGCATTATGGGATGCTGCCTTGGGCTCTTTGGGTTTCCTAGAAAACAGGCTCCTGAAAGACAGAGAAGAAGGTTGTTGTTATCAGCGTAAATCACCTGTCACGCCCTCAGAGACTCGATCAAACCTAGATGTTCCCCTAACCCTAACCCTAACCCTAACCGGACCAGTTAGTGACCCTAACCGGACCAGTTAGTGACCGTAACAGGAGTTTAACTGAAACACGACTCGTTTTTCAGTCCTCCATGATTATGGCTCTGATATCAACAGTGTTAGCGTTAGCCCTAACGCTAACACTGTTGGGTTAGGGCTGTAGGGCTAACCCTAACCCAACAGTGTTAGCGTTAGCCCTAACTCTGACACTGTTGGGTTAGGGCTGTAGGGCTAACCCTAACCCAACAGTGTTAGCGTTAGCCCTAACTCTAACACTGTTTGGTTAGGGCTGTAGGGCTAACCCTAACCCAACAGTGTTAGCGTTAGCCCTAACTCTAACACTTTCACTTCTACCTCCAGCAGCAGCGGCTGCTGTTCTGCAGAAAACACCAGTTCCTGAAAAATAAAACCAAGGAAGAGTCTGGAGACTCCTGCTGACCCTGCAGCTGCAGCTGCTTCTCACTTTCTGCAGGCGGTGGGTTAAAAAAATCTGTCAGATCAACAGTTTTCCATTCGTTTGCTCAGATGAGAGCCGCCAGCTGGAGGGCCGACGGAGGGAAGTGGAAGCTTCTAGAAACGGAAGCTGAGGCGGGAACACACTGGAGACGACAGGCGAGCAGATGTTTCTGCTGCTGCGTCTGCAGATTCACGTTTCACCAACGCTCGTCTCTGACTGAAGGTTTCACAGACGCAGATCATTTTATAGTTAGTTTAGAGCCTTTTCATTTATGTTTGTAGTAGAGATGCATCATAACTGTTTTATAAAACCGATACCGATAACTGATAACACACACATATACCTAAGATCATTACATCAATACTAGGAACAAAAGTAAATGAGGTTCAGTGATTTTTTTTTGTTTTTTTATCAAATGGAAGCTTTAGATGAGAGAGATGAGGGGAGGAGAGACTGCTGCTGGCTTGCGCACGTTAGCATTAGCTTCCGTTAGCTCACGTTAGCGTGATTTCAGAACTCCATGGAAGTGATTGTTATGTTGTAGGTGGCTGATCAGGTTTTACGTATTAAAGCTTGTGCTTCCCTCCTCGTAGAATTCACTCGGAGGATTCGTCACAAATAACCACCAAACTATCTTCTTCTGAAACTTTAACGAAGTTCCACGCCGCCATGTTTGTTGTGATCAGCGCTGTGCTGCAGGCTGCATTCAAGGTGGAACGTAAATTCCAACGTTCCCTCGTTTGCTAGTCGTTCTTTCAGCCTTTTCTATTTTTTTTTCTTTTTATGTGTGTAACATGTGGGAAAATACTGCGAATATCAATTAAAGTCAGCAACTACTAAAATTATGACCGAGTTAACGAGTTGTTTTCTAGCATGAGGGGTATTCTTGATTTTCCTGATTGAGTAATCGTTTTTCTGATTATGCCGACGTCCCTTGAACATAACATTCACTGCTGGTCATTCAAGGCTCAGAGGGAGCGAGACACTGCTGTGTTGACAGAAATATAAATGTTATCGGGGCTATTCGTCGTGATATCGGACTTATCGGGATGATGTCATAATTTCCTGTTATCGGCCTGATAGTTATCAAACATCATCTTCACAGCCTCACGAGGATGTTTCAAACCCGCTGAAGCCGTTTGGGCCGTCGGCTGTTCCTGAACGCAGCGACAGCAGCTGTCAGATCTTAAACATGAACATCACAGTTTCATCTGCATCAGCTTCATACTTCACTCTCAGGCCACGACTTCCCTAAAATACCAAAAGAGCTCAAGAGAGAAAGGTTTTCTTGGTTTAAAGTGTGAAAACTGAAAAAACAAGGCGGTTTGTGTTGTAGTTGTGCAATGAGTGAAAGGAGACGAGCAGAAAAGAGGAAGCTGACAGGAGCTTCAGTCATCGTCCTCCTGCAGAGACGTCAAACTGTCCTCAGATCAGAGGCAGGACCTGAGAACAGTTTAACGTCTCTGCAGGTGGACGTCAAACTGTTCTCAGATCAGAGGCAGGACCTGAGAACAGTTTAACGTCTCTGCAGGTGGACGTCAAACTGTCCTCAGATCAGAGGACCAGATCAGAGGCAGGACCTGAGAACAGTTTAACGTCTCTGCAGGTGGACGTCAAACTGTTCTCAGATCAGAGGCAGGACCTGAGAACAGTTTAACATCTCTGTAGGAGGATGTTAAACTGGTCTCAGATCAGAGGCAGGACCTGAGAACAGTTTAACATCTCTGTAGGAGGATGTTAAACTGTTCTCAGATCAGAGGCAGGACCTGAGAACAGTTTAACATCTCTGTAGGAGGATGTTAAACTGGTCTCAGATCAGAGGCAGGACCTGAGAACAGTTTAACATCTCTGTAGGAGGATGTTAAACTGGTCTCAGATCAGAGGCAGGACCTGAGAACAGTTTAACGTCTCTGCAGGAGGACGTTAAACTGGTCTCAGATCAGAGGACCAGATCAGAGGCAGGACCTGAGAACAGTTTAACGTCTCTGCAGGAGGACGTTAAACTGTTCTCAGATCAGAGGACCTGAGTCTGGAAACATTATTCAGTTTTACCGGAGCAGCAACAGTTTCATTTCTCCTTTCTGGAATCTTAAACTGATATCAACGCTGCTGTCGGCTTGTTTCCTCTCAGATCGAGCCTTTTCTCGTCTGCAGGACAGTAAATAATTCACCACAGCGGTGTAGAGAGCTCATTAACTCCTTAAATAATTAAAAGATCGCTCCGTTCCTCCCACAGCTGAAATAATCAGAGCACGACGCCGCGTGACGCTGAAACAAAGTGGTTTAGTTTTGCAGAAGCCGCTGCAGGCTGGAAACGCTAGGAGACCCAGCGTCTTTGTTCGCCGTGGATCATGTGACCCGCCCCGCTCGGCACACGGCGAGTCCGTTTCCTCCGAGACGCTGCGAGATTAAAACCAGCTGCCGAGGCCCGGGTCCAAACCAGAACCAACACTGGCCCAGACGGAGAGAAGCCCAGCAGAACCGCTGCTCCACCTGCTGCTGAGGCAGAAGACGTCACCGCAGGAGGAGGAAGCATCCTCAACTAGGAAAACATCCTCAGATAGGAAACCTCCGGAAACATCCTCACTAGGGAAAACATCCTCAACTAGGAAACATCCTCAACTAGGAAACCTCCTCAGCTAGGAAACATGCTCAGCTAGGAAACCTCCTCAACTAAGAAAAACTTCCTCAAGGAACATCCTCAACTAGGAAACATCCTAGGAAAACATCCTCAACTAGGAAACATCCTCAGCCTCAAAGGAAACATCCTCAACTAGGAAAAACATCCTCCAACTAGGAACATCCTCACTCAACTAGGAAACCCTCAGGGAAACATCCTCAAACATCCTCAACTAGGAAAACCTCCTCAGCTAGGAACATGCTCAGTAGGAAACCTCCTTCAACAAGAAACTTCCTCAGCTAGGAAACTCCTCAACTAGGAAACATGCTCAGCTAGGAAACCTCCTCAACTAAGAAAACTTCCTCAGGAAGGAAAACCTCCTCAGCTAGGAAACTCTCAGCTAGGAAGCTCCTCACTAGGAAAAGCCTCCTCAACTAGGAAACATCCTCAGTAGGAAACATCCTCAACTAGGAAACATCCTCAATAGGAAACTCCTAGTAGGAAACCTCCTCAGCTAGGAAAAAACCTCCTCAGCTAGCTAGGAAGCCTCCTCAGCTAGGAAGCACACTAGGAAACATCCTCAGCTAGGAAAACATCCTCAATAGGAACTCAACTAGGAAAAACTCCTCAGCTAGGAAACCTCCTCAACTAGGAAACATCCTCAAGGAAACTAGGAAACCTCCTCAGCTAGGAAACCTCCTCAGCTAGGAAACATCCTCAACTAGGAAACATCCTCAGCTAGGAAACATCCTCAACTAGGAAACATCCTCAACTAGGAAACCTCCTCAGCTAGGAAACCTCCTCAGCTAGGAAACATCCTCAACTAGGAAACATCCTCAACTAGGAAACCTCCTCAGCTAGAAAACCTCCTCAGCTAGGAAACCTCCTCAGCTAGGAAACATCCTCAACTAGGAAACATCCTCAGCTAGGAAACATCCTCAGCTAGGAAACATCCTCAACTAGGAAACATCCTCAACTAGGAAACCTCCTCAGCTAGGAAACATCCTCAGCTAGGAAACATCCTCAGCTAGGAAACATCCTCAACTAGGAAACATCCTCAGCTAGGAAGCATCCTCAACTAGGAAACATCCTCAACTAGGAAACATCCTCAACTAGGAAAAATCCTCAGCTAGGAAACATCCTCAACAAGAAACATCCTCAATTAGGAAACATCCTCAGCTAGGAAACCTCCTCAACAAGAAACATCCTCAATTAGGAAACATCCTCAGCTAGGAAACATCCTCAACTAGGAAACATCCTCAGCTAGGGAACCTCCTCAGCTAGATAGCCTCCTAAGCTAGATAGCCTCCTAAGCTAGGAAACATCCTCAGCTAGGAAGCCTCCTCAGCTAGGAAACATACTCAGCTAGGAAACCTCCTCAGCTAGGAAACATCCTCAACTAGGAAACATCCTCAACTAGGAAGCATCCTCAGCTAGGAAACATCCTCAACTAGGAAGCATCCTCAACTAGGAAACATCCTCAGCTAGGAAGCCTCCTCAGCTAGATAGCCTCCTAAGCTAGGAAACCTCCTCAGCTAGATAGCCTCCTAAGCTAGATAGCCTCCTAAGCTAGGAAACCTCCTCAGCTAGGAAGCCTCCTCAGCTAGGAAACATTCTCAGCTAGGAAACATCCTCAACTAGGAACCATCCTCAACTAGGAAGCATCCTCAACTAGGAAACATCCTCAACTAGGAAACATCCTCAGCTAGGAAGCCTCCTCAGCTAGATAGCCTCCTAAGCTAGGAAACCTCCTCAGCTAGATAGCCTCCTCAAGCTCAGGAAAACCTCCTCAGCTAGGAAACCCTCAGCTAGGAAACCTCCTCAGCTAGGAACATCCTCAATAGGAAGCATCCTCAGCTAGGAAACATCCTCAAATAGGAAGCAAAAAGGCATCTCAACTAACTAGGAAACATCCTCAACTAGGAAACATCCTCAGGAGGGGAAACATCCTCAAACTAGGAAACATCCTCACTAGGAAGCATCCTCAACTAGGAAGCCTCAATTTAGGAAACATCATCAGCTAGGAAACCTCCTCAGCTAGGAAGCCCCTCAGCTAGGAAACATCCTCAGCTAGGAAACCTCCTCAGCTAGGAAACCTCCTCAGCTAGGAAACAAACTAGGAAGCATCCTCAACTAGGAAGCATCCTCAACTAGGAAACCTCCTCAAACTAGGAAACATCATCCTCAACTAGGGAAACATCCTCATCCAACTAGGAAGCAGGAAACAACTAGGAAGCATCCTCAGCTAGGAAACCTCCTCAGCTAGGAAACATCCACAACTAGGAAGCATCCTCAACTAGGAAAGCATCCTCAACTAGGAAACATCCTCAGCTAGGAAACATCCTCAACTAGGAAACATCCTCAACTAGGAAACATCCTCAGCTAGGAAACATCCTCAGCTAGGAAACATCCTCAGCTAGGAAACCTCCTCAGCTAGGAAGCATCCTCAGGTAGGAAGCATCCTCAGCTAGGAAGCATCCTCAGCTAGGAAACATCCTAAGCTAGGAACCATCCTCAACTAGGAAACATCCTCAGCTAGGAAACCTCCTCCTCAGCTAGGAAACATCCTCAGGTAGGAAGCATCCTCAGCTAGGAAGCATCCTCAGCTAGGAAACATCCTCAGCTAGGAACCATCCTCAACTAGGAAACATCCTCAGCTAGGAAACCTCCTCAGCTAGGAAACCTCCTCAGCTAGGAAACCTCCTCAGCTAGGAAGCATCCTCAACTAGGAAACATCCTCAGCTAGGAAACCTCCTCAACTAGGAAACATCCTCAGCTAGGAAACCTCCTCCGCTAGGAAATCTCCTCCGCTAGGAAGCATCCTCAGCTAGGAAACATCCTCAGCTAGGAAACATCCTCAGCTAGGAAACCTCCTCAGCTAGGAAACATCCTCAGCTAGGAAACCTCCTCAGCTAGGAAACATCCTCAGCTAGGAAACCTCCTCAGCTAGGAAACCTCCTCAGCTAGGAAGCATCCTCAGTAAACGGTTTTATGCTGGTAAAGGTCACAGGTTTCTACTCCACCTTTAGACTCCAACTGTCACCGCGGTCAGTCAGGTTTCAGCGCCGCTCTGAGGTTCAAAGTCGCCGTCGTAACAGTCTTACACAACAGCAGACACCCTGAGACAACGCTAACCCTGAGACAAGGCTAACCCTGAGACCCTGAGACAACCCTAACCCTGAGACAACGCTAACCCTGAGACAACGCTGAGACACCTAACCGAGACAACGAACCCTAACCTGACAACGCTAACCCTGAGACAACGCTAACCCTGAGACACGCTAACTGAGACAACGCTAACCCTGAGACAACGCTAACCCTGACCCTGAGGAGACAACGCTAACCCTGAGACAACCTAACTAACTAACCCTGATGACAACGAGACAACCTAACCCTGAGACACCTGAGACAACGCTAACCCTGAGACTGCTAACTGAGACACCCTAACCCTGAGACAACCCTAACCCTGAGACAACAACGTAACCCTAACCCTGAGACAACGCTAACCCTAGACAACTAAGCAACCCTAACCTGAGACAACGCTAACCCTGAGACAACGCTAACCCTGAGACAACGCTAACCCTGAGACAACGCTAACCCTGAGACAACGCTAACCCTGAGACAACGCTAACCTGAGACAACCCTGCAACGCTAACTCTAACCCCTGAGACAACCTAACCCTGAGACAACCCTAACCCTGAACAACCTGAGACAACCCTAACCCTGAGACAAACACCTAACATGAGACAACCAACGAGACAACGTAACCCTGAGACAACGCTACCCTGAGACAACCCTAACCCTGAGACAACGCTAACCCTGAGGCACTAACCCTGAGACTAACCCTGAGACAACCCTAACCCTGGACAACGCTAACCCTGAGACACGCTAACCCTGAGACAACAACCGAGACAACGTAACCCTGAGGAGCTAACCCTGAGGCAAGGCTAACCCTGAGAATGCTAACCCTGAGACAACCCTAACCCTGAGACAACGCTAACCCTGAGACAACGCTAACCCTGAGACAACGCTAACCCTGAGACAACGCTAACCCTGAGACAACGCTAACCCTGAGAATGCTAACCCTGAGACAACCCTAACCCTGAGACAACGCCTAACCCTGAGACAACGCTAACCCTGAGACAACGCTAACCCTGAGACAACGCTAACCCTGAGGCAAGGCTAACCCTGAGAATGCTAACCCTGAGACAACCCTAACCCTGAGACAACGCTAACCCTGAGACAACGCAAACCCTGAGACAACCCTAACCCTGAGACAACGCTAACCCTGAGACAACCCTAACCCTGAGACAACGCTAACTCTGAGACAACGCTAACCCTGAGACAACACTAACCCTGAGACAACCCTAACCCTGAGACAACGCTAACCCTGAGACAACCCTAACCCTGAGACAACCCTAACCCTGAGACAACGCTAACCCTGAGACAACCCTAAGCCTGAGACAACGCTAACTCTGAGACAACGCTAACCCTGAGACAACGCTAACCCTGAGACAACGCTAACCCTGAGGCAAGGCTAACCCTGAGAATGCTAACCCTGAGACAACCCTAACCCTGAGACAACGCTAACCCTGAGACAACGCTAACCCTGAGACAGCGCTAACCCACAGTGGTTCATCCAGGAGTTAGCACATAAACGAATCAGAACGGGTCTGTTCAGCATCAGGAGTTAATCAACCAGACTTTGACGTCTACATCACCAGCGCCGTGGTTGCCGTGGTTACCAGGGACAAATCTGGTCAAAGATACGTTTCATGAGCTGAATCTAATCAGATAGCAGAGTTGTGCGCTGCTGTAGCTGCAGACGCAGCATCAACGCTCTTTAATCTCTGAACCGCCTCCCTGCTGGTACCAGTCCAACCTAACGGCACCATCTAAGGGGTTTCAGGACCAGTGCAACCACAGCAGCGAGCCAGAACCAGTACCAGTCCCAGTGAACCCATAAGTGATGTGGTCATGTAGCGGTCGGAGAGATACCAATGAAGCCTTTATTATCAACTCCCGCTTTAAAACGGTTCTAAATTTAACTATAAAGCCCTCAACGGGTCCAAATGTGTTCAGAAAGTGATCAGAACCTTTTCTGCAGGGAGCACTGGTTCCAGTTGGATCTGAAATGTACCAGCGTATCAGGTTTTCAGAAGAAGACGTAACCGTCTTCACGACCGATGATCGAAGAGTCCTGCTGCATCACAGCAGACCTGCAGAATCAGAACCAGCTTCAGAACCAAACGGGCTGAGCTGTGACTGTGGGCTGGTAACTGGGCCAGGAGACCAGTCTGGACCAGGCCCAGGCCCAGGCCCAGGCCCAGGCCCAGGCCCAGGTCCAGGACCAGACTCAGGACCAGACTCAGGACCAGGCCCGGGTCCAGGCCCGGGTCCAGTCTCAGGTCCAGTCTCGGGTCCAGTCTCGGGTCCAGGCTCGGGTCCAGGCTCGGGACCAGGCTCGGGACCAGGCCCGGGTCCAGGCTCGGGTCCAGGCTCGGGTCCAGGCTCGGGTCCAGGCCCGGGTCCAGGCTCGGGTCCAGACTCGGGACCAGGCTCGGGACCAGGCCCGGGTCCAGTCTCGGGTCCAGGCCCGGTTCCAGGCCCAGGTCCAGGCCCGGGTCCAGTCTCGGGTCCAGGCCGGGGTCCAGTCTCGGGTCCAGGCCCGGTTCCAGGCCTGGGTCCAGGCCCGGGTCCAGGCTGGGGTCCAGGCTCAGGACCAGGCTCGGGTCCAGGCTCGGGTCCAGGCTCGGGTCCAGTCTCGGGTCCAGGCTCGGGTCCAGGCTCGGGTCCAGGCTCGGGTCTAGACTCGGGACCAGGCTCGGGACCAGGCCCGGGTCCAGTCTCGGGTCCAGGCCCGGTTCCAGGCCCGGGTCCAGGCTCAGGTCCAGTCTCGGGTCCAGGCCGGGGTCCAGTCTCGGGTCCAGGCCCGGTTCCAGGCCCGGGTCCAGGCCCGGGTCCAGTCTCGGGTCCAGGCCGGGGTCCAGTCTCGGGTCCAGGCCCGGTTCCAGGCCCGGGTCCAGGCCCGGGTCCAGGCTGGGGTCCAGGCTCAGGACCAGGCTCGGGACCAGGCTCGGGACCAGGCCCGGGTCCAGTCTCGGGTCCAGGCCGGGGTCCAGTCTCGGGTCCAGGCCCGGTTCCAGGCCCGGGTCCAGGCCCGGGTCCAGGCTGGGGTCCAGGCTCAGGACCAGGCTCGGGACCAGGCTCGGGACCAGGCCCGGGTCCAGTCTCAGGTCCAGGCCTGGGTCCAGTCTCAGATCCAGTCTCAGATCCAGTCTCGGGTCCAGGCCCGGTTCCTGGCCCGGGTCCAGGCTCGGGTCCAGTCTCAGGTCCAGGCTCGGGTCCAGGCTCGGGTCCAGGGTCCAGTCTCAGGTCCAGGCCCGGGTCCAGGCCCGGGTCCAGTCTCGGGTCCAGGCCCGGGTCCAGTCTCAGGATCAGGCTCAGGTCCAGACTCAGGTCCAGTCTCGGGTCCAGGCTCGGGTCCAGGCTCAGGACCAGACTCAGGACCAGACTCGGGTCCAGGCCCGGGTCCAGTCTCGGGTCCAGGCTCGGGTCCAGGCTCAGGACCAGACTCAGGACCAGACTCAGGACCAGACTCGGGTCCAGGCCCGGGTCCAGTCTCAGGTCCAGACTCAGGACCAGACTCAGGTCCAGTCTCAGGTCCAGGCCCGGGTCCAGGCCCGGGTCCAGTCTCGGGTCCAGGCCCGGGTCCAGTCTCAGGATCAGGCTCAGGTCCAGACTCAGGTCCAGTCTCGGGTCCAGGCTCAGGACCAGACTCAGGACCAGACTCGGGTCCAGGCCCGGGTCCAGTCTCAGGTCCAGGCCCGGGTCCAGACTCGGGTCCAGGCTCAGGTTTCTCAGCTTGGCACCACGTTGGCACCACGTTGGCAGAAACCGACGCCGTCCGTCCTCAGATGCCTCCTCGGTGCGTTTGGACCTGGACCCGATCAAACCGCTCAGGGACGATGTCTTCAGCAGTTCTGGACAAGGCTGAACCCGTCCTGTCAGTCAGACAGATGACCTCACGGTTGACCGGACCGGTCCTGAGAGTCCAACAGCCCTGGACCACCATGATGGACAGGTGACAGGTGTTCAGGTGTTCCTGCTGACCAGCAGCATGTGTTTGGGTCTCCAAACATGGTTCTGATCCAGATTCTTCTGGTTTCTCCAGACGTTGTTCTCCAAGAACAAGTCGTGTAAAAATATCAGTTTCAGTTTGAAAGAGGACGCGATGACCTTTAGGGAGCGCCGTCTACGTCTCGGGTGTCCCGTCTCTGCTACCAGGTAACCTGAGACTGCGTCCCCGTTGTCTCCCATGACAACAGCAGATCACTTTACACCAAGTATCACACACCGACGATGAAGAAACCGGGTCACGGAGCTACAGCAGAGCTGCAGGTCCGCTAGATCCAGAACCACAGGTTCTGACGCTACTGCCAACAGAATGAAGAAGAAACTTCCAGCCGAACGCAACGACACGGAGAACGATGTCCACCGTCATCAGATAACGGCCTTGAGTTGGACACTTTCAATTAGGGATGTTCCTGGCGACTAATTTCCCTGTCGACTAAACGAAAGTTTTAATAAAGACTAGTCGACTAGTCTAAGAAAAAGATGCGCTCCAGCCTGGAAGTTATCAGTTAGCGTCCCGGTACGGTGTATTCGGGCTCAACATATTCCGTTAGCTTCCTGAAGCCTTTAGCTTCCACAACGTTAAGTGGAAGCATATCTTGCGAAGTCATTATCGTGATGAGCTGCGTTATCCTCTCAGACCGGACGGGAGAACACGTCTCCGGGTAAACAATGTCAAATCGGCCTGAGTGTGGCTAGCACCGCTAGCATCAGCACCGCTAGCATCAGCACCGCTAGCATCAGCAGCCGTCGTCTCGTGCAGATTAACATCCAAATGCTTGAGTTGAATGTGGTTGCTCATTGCTCCAGTCGAGTGATTGTATGCCAGTTGTTTCTGACACAGTCTACATACTACCTTGTTTTCATTTTCTAGATAAAGTTCCGCCAAACCGCGCTGGTTTAGCGAGACTATCTTCCCACCGTGTCGTTTTAAAACTCCAGTCTACTCAAGCGTTGCCGCGGAGAGGAGGACTGCTGTCTGACGGCTCTGTAGCCCCGACTAGTGGCGGGCGGCTGTATGACAGTTAAGCGGCCTTGTACATGAATAAAACACAAATTCGTTTAAACGACTAATATTTCTGGTGCCGACTAGAAAGTGGGCGGACGTTTAATCGTTCAGACGACTAATCGCGCGCATCCCTACTTACAATGACATAAACTTTGGCCAAATTCAACTTTCTGACACGCTGCCGTACCAAGAGTCAATCTGCTTAAGTATCCAGACCGTCTGTGAAGAGAGATGTTTCTACCATTTAACTGGAGTTTAAAGAAACTTCACCGCTGTTTATAAAAGAGCTTCAAACGTTCCTTCATTCTGAAACTGGAGACAGAAACACAGAAGTAATCAGGAAGAGTCCAAGTCATTCAGCCCATCAACGGTCATCTCATGTGGACGGACAACCGTCACCGCTGGACTCGTCAACCACCGCTGGACTCGTCAACCACCGCTGGGCTCGTCAACCACCGCTGGACTCGCCAACCACCGCAGGGCTCGCCAACCACCGCAGGGCTCGTCAACCACCGCTGGACTCGTCAACCACAGGACTCGTCAACCACCGTCCTCAGCAGCTGGATCACCGGTTTTCCTCAAGTGAAACTCATCTTCGCTGTTCAAAAATTAACTCGTCAATCACCAGTCAACACCGTTTGCAGATCCCAGTCGTCAACCAGAGATCCGTCATCAGCAGAGTCGTCACACCGAGTCGTCACCACCGCAGGGCTCGTTCGTCAGCATCGTCATCACCAGCTTCGTCAACCACCGCTGGACCCAGTCACCAGTTTCAGATCGTCAACCACCGTCGTCAGTTTCTGGACCCAGTCACAGTTTAGATCCAGTCACAGTTTGAGTCCAGTCACACCAGTGTTTGAGTCCAGTCACAGTTTAGGATCCAGTCAGTTTGGACCCAGTCCACAGTTTAGATCCAGTCACAGTTTGGAGAGTTTGGACCAGTCACAGTTGAGATCCAGTCACAGTTGAGATCCAGTCACAGTTTAGATCCAGTCAGTTTGGACCCAGTCACAGTTTAGATCCAGTCACAGTTGAGATCCAGTCACAGTTGAGATCCAGTCACAGTTGAGATCCAGTCACAGTTTAGATCGAGTCACAGTTTTGACCCAGTCACAGTTGAGATCCAGTCACAGTTTGGATCCAGTCACAGTTTAGATCCAGTCACAGTTTAGATCCAGTCACAGTTTAGATCCAGTCACAGTTTAGACCCAGTCACAGTTGAGATCCAGTCACAGTTGAGATCCAGTCACAGGTTGGATCCAGTCAGTTTGGACCCAGTCACAGTTTAGATCCAGTCACAGTTGAGATCCAGTCACAGTTTGGATCCAGTCACAGTTTAGATCCAGTCACAGTTTAGATCCAGTCACAGTTTGGATCCAGTCACAGTTTAGATCCAGTCACAGTTTAGATCCAGTCACAGTTTAGACCCAGTCACAGTTTGGATCCAGTCACAGTTTGGATCCAGTCACAGTTTGGATCCAGTCACAGTTTAGATCCAGTCACAGTTTAGATCCAGTCACAGTTTAGATCCAGTCACAGTTTAGATCCAGTCACAGTTTAGATCCAGTCACAGTTTAGATCCAGTCACAGTTGAGATCCAGTCACAGTTTGGATCCAGTCACAGTTTAGACCCAGTCACAGTTTAGATCCAGTCACAGTTTAGATCCAGTCACAGTTTGGATCCAGTCACAGTTTAGATCCAGTCACAGTTTAGATCCAGTCACAGTTTAGATCCAGTCACAGTTTAGATCCAGTCACAGTTTAGATCCAGTCACAGTTTAGATCCAGTCACAGTTTAAACCCAGTCACAGTTTAGATCCAGTCACAGTTGAGATCCAGTCACAGTTTAGACCCAGTCACAGTTTAGATCCAGTCACAGTTGAGATCCAGTCACAGTTTGGATCCAGTCACAGTTTGGATCCAGTCACAGTTTAGACCCAGTCACAGTTGAGATCCAGTCACAGTTGAGATCCAGTCACAGTTTAGACCCAGTCACCGTTTGGACCCAGTCACAGTTTGGATCCAGTCACAGTTTGATCCAGTCACAGTTTGGATCCAGTCACAGTTGAGATCCAGTCACAGTTGAGATCCAGTCACAGTTTGGATCCAGTCACAGTTTGGATCCAGTCACAGTTTAGATCCAGTCACAGTCTGGATCCAGTCACAGTTTGGATCCAGTCACAGTTTAGATCCAGTCACAGCTTAGATCCAGTCACAGTTTAAATCCAGTCACAGTTTAGATCCAGTCAGTTTAGATCCAGTCACAGTTTGGATCCAGTCAGTTTAGATCCAGTCACAGTTGAGATCCAGTCACAGTTTGGATCCAGTCACAGTTTAGAGTGACCCAGTCACAGTTTGGATCCAGTCACAGTTTGGATCCAGTCAGTTTGGATCCAGTCACAGTTTGGATCCAGTCACAGTTTAGATCCAGTCACAGTTTAGATCCAGTCACATGGTGAATGTCCTTCCTCCCATGTTGACTGTTCAGGAAATCAGATGTTAAACAAATGATCTTAAACCGGTTCACTGGTGTCAACACGTTGCAGAAACGCTCCTCTCATTAGCACGTTGACCTTGCAGCTCTATGATGCAGCTCTATGATGCAGCTCTATGATGCAGCTCTATGATGCTGCTCTATGATGCTGCTCTATGATGCAGCTCTATGAAGCAGCTCTATGATGCAGCTCTATGAGCAGCTCTATGATGCAGCTCTATGAAGCAGCTCTAGGTCGCTCCACAGCTCAGAAAACAGATTTAATCAGTGAAAGTTGGAAACAGCTTCTCCAGCTCCAGAACTGACCTGCTCAGGTGTTTCTTCACCATGAGACAAGTCCTTCTGGAAACCTGGAGCTCTAAGACGCTCCAGAAGGAGCCTCCTCATCTCCTGCCTCCTCATCTCCTGCCTCCTCATCTCCTGCCTCATTCACAGACCAAGATGTTCAACCACCAACTCAATAAAACCAGTCAGTCACCATGGTGACAGCTGACCACAACAGAACTGAATATTTAATTTAGGACATCCAGGGAAGACGTGGAGGTTCTGGATCTCACCTGGATCTGGACCTGAACTATAGTCCAAGACCTTCAATCCAGATTTATCATATAAGGAGAGATTATTATCTGCACCTGCGTGTCCTTTTGGTCGATATAAATACAGTATTTTCAAAACTTCTTTGGCTTCTAATGGAGCTATTTAGATTAAACTAATTAAAACCTTTAATTACATCTCCTGTCCACTCAGGAAGGAGTCCTGGTCCAGTCCTGGAGCTACAGGTGTGTTTCAGCACCAGAAAGTCCTGCATGGCCCGACATTTAAGCTCGGGTCACCTGAAGCAGGTGGGGGGAGGGTTTTTAAAAAGCTACCTGGTGAAGAAATCAGCAATCCCGAACCTCTTTGGCATCAGCTTGAGGTCCGAGCCGTCGGTCCGGTCCTGGAGGTCCGGCAGCTGGTCCGGGGCGCTCTGCCGCCTGCCCGCCTCCAGGACGCCCCGCAGGTCCTCCTCGTAGCCCCCGTCCTCAAAGTAAAACCCCCCGTCGTCGTCGTCGTCTGGGGACAGCGGGGTGGCGTCGCAGCTCAGGGACACCGAGATGGGGGGGTTAGTCCTCAGACTCTGCGGCCTGGCGGGGCCGCTGCTCCGGGCCCCCGGGGAGTCGCTCCGGGCCCCCGGGGAGTCGCTCCGAGCCACCGGGGAGTCGCTCCGGGCCACCGGGGAGTCGCTCCGAGCCACCGGGGAGTCGCTCCGAGCCACCGGGCCGCCGCTCCGGGCCCCCGGGGTCGTCCGGGCCCCCGGGCCCCCGGAGTCGCTCCGGCCCCGGGCTGTCGCTGTTCAGACGGGAGGGGCTCGACGTGCAGGGTGAGGGGGGGTTGGCACTTGACCCCAGGGCGGGAGAGCCCCTGGACGGACCGGAGAGGTCCGGGTCCGGGTCCGCACAGCGCAGCGCCCCGTTGGCGACCTTCGTTTCCCCGCAGTCCGCGTCGCACGAACCGGGTCTGTGACCCAGAAGCTGCCGGGCGAGCAGCTCCGTCTGGTCCCGTCCAGGACCGTCAACGACCCCGTTGGACATGTCCACGCGTGTCCCCGAACATGACAGCCGGTCCAGCGGAGGAGTCCCGGCGCAGCCGCCGGCGTCTCCCCTGCGTCCGTCCCCGGGCCGCCGCGGCTGCGGACCCTCGACCGCACCTGGACAGGAGGCGGGTTTGGTCTCCGCCAGGCCCCCTCCTCCTCCTCCCCCTCCTCCTCCTTCCACCGGATCACCGGCCGGCTCGGTAAATCCGTTCAGGCCGCCATTAACCCCCGGACCCGCACAGCTGTCAGTCAGCGGTCCGGGGAGGCGGACCAGGCCCAGCAGCATGTCCCGCTGTCCCGAGGCGTCTCTGTTTCCGGTGCTCCCGTTAAAGGTCCCGGGAGCCTCCGGACCCCCGCCGGTACCGGCCAGCAGCGACGAGCCGCGGTCCTTCAGCGCGGCGTAGCGCCTCCCCGCAACCCCTCCGTCACCCGTTTGCTCTTCGTTCTCGTTCAAGTCGACCGCCGGTAACCCTCCGGTTCCCTCCGTCGCTTCCATGGCAGCTCAGTCCACCAAGCGCGCCTCCTTTCCGGGCGTGTTTTCCCGCAGCGAGTCCTGCGGCGCCTCGGGCCGAGCTCCGCAGCAGCAGCTTCTGTTGTTCCCGGGCCAGCGGGCTACCATCTTAGCCGGGGACGCTCGGACGTTACCGGACCTTCAGCGGGGCGCGGGGTTCATCGTCTGCGTCGTGAACCGAAAATGTTTTCCCCGGTCGGCGGAGTTCAGCAGCCCGCCGGAGGAAGAGACGACTTCAGCCCCTCAGCGGTCTCCAGCTCCGTCCAGCGCCATCTTGAAAATTCCCTAGCGGTGACGTCACCACACAGACTCGGTCGTCGGTGCTCGTGAATCGCTGGAGAGTTTAGCAGCGACACCTGCCGGCCGCGGCGGTGAACTGCAGCTCTGACCGGCTGATCCGGGACTGGAGCAGCAAAATACACGTGTCAAATACGTGTCACAGAAAAATACAACAAAATAAAATGATCGGACCGTTTTCTATATATTATAATAGACGGAAATCCGCTGTCTATTCACGTGCAACTTTACTTTACTGTATATACTCTTTTATCTATTTTTTTTCAGTGTATATTTTTGTTTTATATTCATATTTTAGTATATAATTTTGTTTATATTCTATTTTATTTTAATTTTATGTTCTCTTCTAATTGCACCACATGTTAAATTTCTTCTGTTCCTTCTTTCTTCTATTCTTGTTAGGAGCACCTGCAACAAAAATCCCCTCGAGGATCAATAAAGTATTTCTGATTGTGATTCTGATTTCATTAGTAGCGTCCTGTAACAACAGAACATCTGTAACATCTGTAACATCCTCTGGAAAGACACTTTCTGAACATGTTTGTTTTTTAGTCATTTTACCACGTGACCGAGACACGAGTCTGGAATTCTGGTCACGTGTCAAGAGTCATAGACGGATGTAACGGAGAGCATCCGGTCATTTTTCAAAATAAAACAACATGTAGACTCGGGATAATAAATCAAACGGTAATAATGGAAGTGATTTGTTTTTTCTCTGCAGCCCGGTACCAGATGACCCAGGGACCGGTACCGGGGCGGGGACCCCTGATGTACAGGAGCATGGGGATCTGCTGGAGTCTTTCCCAGCTCTCTTCAGGTCTACAGTCAGGGGTCCACCTGGACAGGTACCAGTTCATCACAGATGAACAACCATGAACCCTCCCAATCCCTCCTCCAGGTGATCTGGAACCAGCAGGTAACCTGACATGCAGGTCTCTGGACTGATGGAGGAACCAGGGGAACCTGGAGGAAACCCACACAGAACCAGGAGAACCTGGAAACTCCACCCCGAAAGACCTGCTGAGGCCCAGACCAGGAACCTTCTAGAGACACCAGAGACCACCAGGACACCCTGCTGCCTAATTAAACACAAACTGGCCTGTTTTAATGTTTGCTCTTTTTAAAGTTATTAAGCTGCAGCTATACAGTTTATTTATTTCAAAGCTACTTTTTATTTGATCAATGTTTAACAAATAAAGGAATGACTCAAACAGACCTGTATGGTTCTTTGTTTTATTTCAAAGTAGCTCTAAACATGTCAGTGTTCAGTATATTTACTGTCATGTCAACAAGTGGATCAGAACCTGTCCTGGTTCTGTCCTGGTTCTGGTCCCAAACATCTACAGTCCAGCAGCAGCCAACATACAGTCTTTATGACAGATTGAAGTTTTTCTTTGTTATAACAGTTTTCTGTTTGTTTTTCTATAGTTTCATAAATGCAACAAACTATCGTTCTCCTACAGTGGATGATTAAAAAAAAATGGAAATAAAAATGTAATTAGTATCTTCTATGACCTCCTTTTGCATTCAAAACTTTAAAAACTGACAAACATACGAGGACTAAGCTTTTAGAGAGATTCAAATCCCTCTGAATACAATAAACTAGATCTAAAACTTCATACAGTGTGTTATCTTCATTTTAAGGGTTTTGTTGCTCCAGATGAGTTTTTATTAAGGGGGGGGGGGGGGGGGGGGGGGGGGGGGGGTGGGGGGGGGGGGGGGGGGGGGGGGGCAAAAGATGGTTCTTTAGATAGTAAAGGTGTCCGACCCATTTTAGATGCTGTAAACCATCCGTGGACATCTGGATGGACACATTTGAATAGATACACTTGTTCACTGATGCTACATATATATATATATATATATATATATATATATATATATATATATATATATAGATATATATATCATATCTATATATCTATATATATATATATATATATATATATCTATCTATACAGTCATGGAAAAAATTATTAGACCACCATTTTTTCTTCACTTTCTTGTTTATTTTAATACCTGGTACCACTAAACGTCATGATGTGACTAAAACAGACAGAAAAGAAAACACTGAATGCATAAAAGCAGTGTTTTTTGGCAGTACAACGCCATAGCTATTGATGTAAAAACTTAAGTGATTTAGGTTATAATCAAGAAAAATCATGGAAAATGGTAAGATATCAGCTCTTAAATAAAACTCTTATGAGCAATCTTTGTGGTTATCGTTATGTTTGTCCAAACAAATGTACCTTTAGTTGTACCAGGCATTAAAATGAACAAGAAACTGAAGAAAACAAGGGTGCTCTAATCAATTTCTTCCATGATACTATATATATATATATATATATATATATATATATATATATATATATATATATATATATATATATGCTGGATCAGCATCTGCTTCCTGGATCTGTTCAGGGAACTGGTCCAGGTCCCAGGATCCTTTCAGAATCCAGACCTCTTCCAGCTTTGCAGTGTCTTTGCAGACCAGCATCATCTGTGGCTTGTGAGCAGGTCTTTTCCAAAATTGGAGAACTGTTGTCCAAAAAGAGAAATAGACTTATGTTCAGTACATTGAAAAAAAAATTTTTTTGAATAAAAATGTTTGAAAAAACCAAAAAAATCACAGTCTACAAGCATCTTCATTCACAACACGGTCACTTGGATTTTCTAGTTACGATACATGTATCTGTATCTGTAGATATCACAGATATTTTAAATGTAAATAAAGATATGCAATGATGTCATATACAATACAATGACTTATATTTTATTATTGCATACTAGGTCATTAAATTGGCGTCAGTTGAGTCTGGAAACTCAGTTTCCTGTAGGGACTTTTAATGTCCAGCAGGTGTCAGTATTCAGTGACTCAGTATCGATACGTATCAATACAGTTTGGCAACGTGTTGAAACGATCCATGACGTCATCAACTCATCACTAATATATCTTCTCTTTCTGGACCATCTTCTGGAAACCCTGGAGATGGTTCTGGAGAAGATCCCAGTAGACCAGAAACACTCAGACCAGCAACCAGGACCAGTTCAGAGTCTCTTAAACCACCTTCCTGCTCCAGTCTGATGCTGGTTTCAACTGCAGCTGATCATCTACATTAATGATTGATTGAGCTGCTGCCATGTGATTGGCTGATTAAAAACTGGTGTTAATGAGCAGGTGGACCTAATAAAGTAGCTGGTGAGTGTAGAAAAGTTTGACCGAGTAGAAAGAAAATTATCCAACCTCATTTTTCAGGTTAATTCAAACAAACAAACATCAGTTTTTACCCTTGAAAGAAGAAAAAAATCAGCTTTAACACTTCTGTGTTCATGGTTTAAAACTGAGGAGGTTCTGAATGATGTATTTTATCCTCCTGTGTTAATTTATTCTGAACATCATGAAGATTCTGTTTCATATTGAAATTGTTGTAATAAAAGATCCTGAGATTGAAACAGGAACATTTTATCTGCAGTTTTCCTGCTCACCTCAATGTTTCTGTTGTTAATTTCTCTAAATAAGTATCTGCTGTTCTGTTGCTCAGGTCTGCTGTTGCATCTTCATCTTCTACATTTTTTGTTTCAAGCTAAAATGACCATGATTGTGCAGATGTTATGGTTAGATTTAGCTTAGCTCATGCTAACATTTGCTGACTGAATCTGTCCTGGTTTCAGGTGTTTCAGGTGTCTCAGTAGCAACACCTGGTTTCAGGTGTTGACTCCTGGACCTCCAGCTGAGCTTCATCCATCTCCAGTTCAGCATGAGCTCGCTGGTTCAGGCGGGAACAGCAGAGACGAGAAGGACGCTCAGTGTTAGCATTAGTTCACTTGAAATGTGTTGATGTCAGATGGTTGCATGTGTCAATGTGATGTAGCTTCTGTCAAATGCTGAATCTTCAACTTTACATGCATCAGTAGGAACATCTGCAAATCGAATTACAGCTAGAGATAACTAATTAAATTATAATGGGGGGGGGGGGGGGGGGTTGGCTCAAAGCTTAGTTGCATGGAGGCGGGAAAGAACCTGGTTGTTGACATGATGAAAACACATCAGAAACAGATGATTCATTTATTTAATGATTTCACTCTGTTATCTCTTTATCTACTGATCAGGAGTCAATATAATCAATATGATGCTGAGCACTTAATTTAAAACTCTGTATAATTTTACCTGATAAGGTTCAGAAATTACCCCATTTTGTACCAGACTGTAAGTAAGTTTATTTCTGCCGTAGTGTTGGACATTTTAACATGAAACACCGCAGCCTCTAGTCTTCGGTGGAGGAACCGCAGCCTCTAGCGGTCGGTAGAGGAACCGCAGCCTCAAGTGGATGGTAGTGGAACCGCAGCCTCTAGTGGTCGGTAGAGGAACCGCAGCCTCTATGGAGGAACCGCAGCCCCGCACCTAGTGGTCGGTAGAGGAACCGCAGCTCTAGTGCCGCAGCCTCTAGTGGTCCGCAGCCTCTACGCAGCCTCTAGTGGTCGGTGGAGGAACCGCAGCCTCTAGTGGTTCTAGGTAGTGGAACCGCAGCCTCTAGTGGTCGGTAGAGGAAACCGCAGCCTCTAGTGGAGAGGAACTGGTGGTAGAGGAACCCGTGGTCAGCCTCTAGTGGTCGGTAGAGAACCGCAGCCTCTAGTGGTAGGAACCCGCAGCCTCTAGTGGTCGGTAGAGGAACCGCAGCCTCTAGTGGATGGTAGAGGAACCGCAGCCTCTAGTGGTCGGTAGAGGAACCGCAGCCTCTAGTGGATGGTAGAGGAACCGCAGCCTCTAGCGGATGGTAGAGGAACCGCAGCCTCTAGTGGATGGTAGAGGAACCGCAGCCTCTAGTGGATGGTAGAGGAACCGCAGCCTCTAGCGGATGGTAGAGGAACCGCAGCCTCTAGTGGTCGGTAGAGGAACCGCAGCCTCTAGTGGTAGAGGACCGGTCTAGTGGAGGAACCGCAGCCTCTAGGATGGTAGAGGAACCCCAGCCTCTAGTGGGTAGAGATTCGGTGGAGGAACCGCAGCCTCTAGCGGTCGGTGGAGGAACGCAGCCTCTAGCGGTCGGTAGAGGAACCGCAGCCTCTAGTGGACGGTAGTGGAACCGCAGCCTCTAATGGTCGGTGGAGGAATCGCAGCCTCTAGTGGATGGTAGAGGAACTGCAGCCTCTAGTGGTCGGTGGAGGAACCGCAACCTCTAGCGGTCGGTAGAGGAACAGCAGCCTCTAATGGACGGTAGCGGAACCGCAGCATCTAGTGGTCGGTGGAGGAACCGCAGCCTCTAGTGGATGGTAGTGGAACCGCAGCCTCTAGTGGTCGGTGGAGGAATCGCAGCCTCTAGTGGTCG
>JAGFBZ010001510.1:0-117500 GCA_018398805.1 Hirundichthys speculiger
GGTGATCAGCAACCTGGCCGTCTTGTCCCAGTGCAGCTCAATATATTTAGTCATTTGTGTGCTCTCCTCTCTCTGTCCTGTCTCTCCCCTCTTTTCTTTCTTTATCCAGCTGTTCTTCATCAGGAAGGTCCCCCCATATGATCCAGGTCCTGCTCAAGGTTTTTTCTTCCTCTTAAAGTGGAGTTTTCCCTTGCCACTGTTTGGCTTAAAGGTTTTTTCTCCCTCTGTGAGAGTTTTTTACCTGCCATTAACATTGATTGGATTTAATATTATAATTTTAGTTAATGATATTTGCTCAGGGTCATGATCTGATCTACAATTGACATTGTAAACAGCCGCTATACAAATAAAATTGAATTGAATTAAATAAGTTCATAAAAAGTTCGCCTTCAATACCTTTTCAGCTGTTTTGATTTGACACCATTGTTGGGTTAATTATTTTCAGGAAGGGAAAGATGAAAATATGAAGAGAAAAGGCACTTCTAAAAACTTCTATTTGCATCATTTCAGGAAGAGGCACTTTTGATTTTATTATGAAGAAATATTTTTTATTAGTTGTAATGGAGGCCTCAAGTTCACTGTTAGCTGCATGTGTCTCAATGTAAACGCAAAAAAATAAATGTTGAAATAACATAGAAATATATGATGTGCTTTTGATTAACATGGACATGCTATATATGCCATGGTATGTGATGCAAGAGATGTGTGGTCTGGACCTTGTGACAGAAGTGACCCATTAGAATTTCAATTGATTAACCCTGCTCTGCACTCTCTCCTGCCGGTCTGTGATGACCAAGATGTTGGTTGTTTGGGTTAATTCGATTAAATAACATATTTTCTTCACAGTTCATGGTATTGGTCTTGACTCCTCCTTTCTCTCTTCTTCAGAACTCGTTCGGCTATTCAACATGTCCGTCAACTCCTCCTCTGCCTCAAACTCCACCCTTGACTCAGGAACCACCAAGTGTGATGAATCCACTGGACTTTCTGCGTACGTTGGAGTCAGATTCCTCCTCATCTTCCCTACTACCATCTTCATCCTCTACCTGGCCTGCCAACAGTGGTGGAGGCAGCGCTCCTTCAACACAGCGAGCCACTCTGACGTCTTCACCTACCACCAGGCAGCCATGGAACTGATCTGGACTTTGGGGGTGGTCTTAGTCAATGTGGGCTTATACTTTATTATCCCAAATGTAAGGTCAGCAGGATATTTTTTTATGACCATTATTATTACTGGAGAGATGTTCTTCCACATTTTCACCTGTCTGGATCGCTACAGGCTGTAGTTAGTTCACCCCGTCACCTACGGGGCATTAAGAAATAGTCGTGGAGTCATGATCAGGAACATCAGCACCTCCTGTGCTTGACTGCTGTCTGTCCTGTTGGGCTATCTAATATTTATGGGTGATCTTCTTATCAACGAGGCATTATTCTTTTGTTTCTTGGGCTTTTCCTTATCCGTGGTCTCTTTCTGCAGCTTTTGTGTTCTCCAAAAACTCCTTCATCCAGGACCAGGGGATGGAAGCAGAAAGCAAAAATATCAAAGGGCGTTCTTCATTGTAATGGCCATTCTTGGGGTGCTTGGCTTCTGGTTTACAGCATCCATTGTTAAAATTGCTCTGGGCATGTCAAATGTGTTGAACGACCATGAAGAATGCATTTTAGACTTAAATGTGAACTGGTTCAGTCTGCCTGGCAGTTTGCTGCTGCCTCTGCTTTACCTGCGCAAGACAGGTAAGCTACCATGTGGTCGTCAGCAGAGTGGCTAAATACGATTTTTTATCAAACTTTACTTTCCTTGTAGTTTGTGAAAGCTCTCTACAATTAAATAGAACGTTTACAGTTTGGTTGATGATCCAGGACACTGCATAAATCATAAAAATCCTCATACAACTATTAACATACCAGGACAGAGCGGGGTCTTTAAAATGTTTCTCAACGGACAGAAAGTTGCCGAAACGAAACCACCAACTGGTCTACAGTCAGACTCACAACTACCAGAAGTGGTTTTAAGTTGGAAATGATTTTTTTTGTTGTCAAGACTTGGATCTGAAATTATGGAGGAGGAATTGATCTTGTTTAAAAAATGTAATTTGTGGGGGCAGGCTGTCAGTTAAATGAAGCTTCTGTCGTATAAATGTGACATTGTGCAGAAAAATACAGAAATTGCAACTGTTTGACATAAAGTTACAACTTTATGTCCAAAATTTGGGAAATTCATACAGCTGCAACATTCTGTCCTAAAATCAAGAATTATTTCAGTAAAATTATTAAACTAACACAGCTACTAACCCTAACCCACCTCAGCCCCACCCTCATGTCCGTCTGAGCACATTAAAGTTATAAAACCAACCACTCTGTGCTCTTTTCTGCATCCAGGGGTGCAGACTTACAATCTAATCCTATAACACATACATTCAGACACAATCGACTTTTAGAAAATTGTGACTATTTGACAAAATAAACTAAGAAGAATTATGCTAAATTGCAATTTTAAAAAATGATTTTTTTCTTTTCTCCAAAAAAATCATTTTCTGTTAAATTTCGCAAAATTGCAACTTTTAAAAATCGCAGCAGTTAATATCACAACTTCTTGACTGAAAATGAGGATTTTTGTTGTAAAATAGAAATTTATTTACTTTTTGATGTGAAACCTCAATTTTGTGACCAAAACTTTTTGACCAAAAGAATCCCAAATTTTCATTGTAAAATGGTGACTTTTGCAGAATTGTGTGTTTTCTTTGTAAAAAGAAAACACACACTTTCTTTGTAGAATTGTAACTACCACTAAATCACATCTTTTTGACATCAGACTGCTACTTTTGATGGTAAAACAGCTGCTCAGTGTTCGTTCTGCTGGAAGGACACAGGTCAAGCTGGAGGGCAAAGGGGAGGAGCTTTAGCGCCACCTGGAGTCTACCTGTACGCTTGCCTGAATTTACTGATTGAGTTCATAGTATACGCTTCAGTTTATTCTGCTGGGGGACTTCAATGCTCACGTGGTCACTGACAGTGGTACCTGGAGGGGGGTGTTTAGAGAAACGGCCTCTCTGATCTGAACCAGAGTGGTGTTTAGTTGTTGGACTTCTGTGCTTATTTATATATTTTATATATTTCGTTTATATTTTAATGGGTGCGGCTTTTATTCAGGTGCGCTTTATAGTCCAGAAAGTACGGCAGTCTGGGCTGAGACTGCCTTGTCAGTAGGGATAGCTGCAGATGTGGACCAAGTTTGGACCAAACATTATTGTAAGTGCTGTCTGCAGTTCTGAAAACCTCTAATTTTTCCCATTAAGTGGGAGCTCTCATTTTCCTTTACCTTCACTTCAATATGCAGATGTGTGTTTTGTTGTTGTAGTGAGTCTTTTATTTTAGTGGAGTGTAAATAAGTTTTCTTTGCCAGTTTACCTGAAAATTATTTTACTAAATAATTTATCAGTCATGCTATCATTTTTTATTGCCTTATTTGATGTGTTGTAGTTTGTACTCTCGATATGATTGAACAGTAGATTATACTCTGTGAGACTGGCATAGAAGACAGGAAAAAGTGTTTAGACCCTAAAATCTGACACTGTAAACTGATGTTTCTGTATTCAAATAAATAAATAAACCCCATAATAATTTATAAATGTGTGTGTTCAGAACATTTCTGTAATATACTGGCAGACTGATGGATTCACAGTTTTTCTTCCTTGAGCCACTTTGAAACAATGATGATGCTTTAAAGACTGACTGGTGATCCTTCTCCACTCCGTCTCCACTCCGCCTCCACTCTCCAGCTGTGCATTCATTCTGATCTGCGCAAAACTTGATCCCCATTGAGTGCTTTCACGAATCATTATGGCGTACCGCCACCTAAAGACAACGTCTTTCCTCTACTTTGCGATCAACAAGCAGCAACGAGTCGCTGATCTCTGGTCACTGACTGCTTTATTCAGTCGACACCGTTGTTGTAGCCGAGTCACCGAGTTCAAGTCCAAACTGAGTCCAAGTTGTTAAAGTTCATCCAATCCAGCTATCAGCTTTTAAAGCACATAGATGGATTTTAAACCCCTGACATTACTGCCACTTTTTTCTGCCATACTGTCTCTATGTGAGGAAGTATTTTGTCTATCTACGGTAAAAATAAATCTAAAATTACCATTGCATTTTACAATCTGAACTTTGTTCAAGGTCTGACTGGTGAAACTGGTGCAACAACTGTACAATTTCATGGTTAAATCTCCAGCTGTAACTCCAGCTGCTCTGTGCAGCCAGTTGTTGTGGATCTAACAGTCTACACATTTAAAAGTCATGTTTCCACCAGTGTTCTTTAGTTTTTGATCAGCAACCCCTGACTCAGGCCACAGGTAAAACCAATAATAGCATTCGTCATGAGTCTGCTGTCTGACTGGGCATCTTTGTGGGGTTTTAGCTGTCTCTGTCTCTGCCAGTCATTCACCTGGTCAAGTGATGGATCACCCAGTTCAGGGCAGAGAGGCCAGCAATCATCTCCTTTCCAACTGCCAGGGGTTCGGCTCCGGTTTCTCAATATGGAACAGATTTCTGAATTCTGGCAGGCGAGTGGGTGGGAGGAGACGGCTTTACAGACTGTTTTCCTCAAGGGTCTACCTCGGGGGTCGGCAACCCGCGGCTCTTTAGCTCCTCTGCAGTGGTTCCCTGTAGCTTTGGGGAAAAACTTGTCAGATGGTGATTCTCTCTCTGGAGCACATGTAGTGTCATGTAGGTTCCTCACCAGCAGGGGGCAGAATTAGTGTGTTCAGCGCAAAATACTGCCAGGTTACTGCAACGAGGAAGTCGTATCTATGTGTTGAATCCTGGGAAAGAAAATAAAGGTGAGCGTGCGTTTGGTGACTAGCGCTAAGTTGCAAGTTGCAATACCCAGCAAGTTGCTGGGTATTTACTAAATATTTTCCCTGGTATTTTCCAGGTATTTACACAATAATTACCTAGTGGATATCCTGCCATTGCATATTGTAGTCTATAAACTCACTGAATGTGTCTATAATAACTGAGATATTTGCCTGGTAATTACCAGGAATTTATTCAGAGATGATAACATATTTACCTGGTAACTACCACTTAGTTTCCTGGTAGGTACCTGATAAATACCTGGTGAATACAAGAACTAGTTACCTGGTATTTGCCAGATATAAACTGAAAACTACCAGGTATTTATCCAGGAATTATGGATTCCACCTCCTGTGTTTCGGAGAGAAGGGACTGGAATGGTGCTTTTTCACACCAAACAACAGCACATCCTCTTTCACCACACTCAGAAATCTCCTTGTTGGCCTTGTTGGTAGGGAGACTAGCCCTTTAGTAAAAGCTGTTTCTAGTACAAAGTATAATAAAAACCTGTGAACATAGTCTCAGAGTAGCCTCTTGCTATGGAAGTCAATTACAGTCCAATAGGTTGAAGACACACAGATCACTTCCATATTCGCATATTCGCATATTCTCAGTGGAAGAGGTTCGTAGAGCTCTTCTCTCTCTTGACATTACTAAATCTGCAGGCCCAGATCACCTGGAACCGTATTTTTTAAAGCTTGCAGCTGATTTTATTGCCAAGCCTCTTCAATATCTTTTTAACCTCTCTATCACTACGAATTGTATTCCTGAAATTTGGAAAGTCGCTTACGTCCTTCCCCTTTTGAAAGGGGGGGACCCTACTTGTTTAAATAATTATCGACCTATCTCCAAGTTGTCCATCCTGTCGAAGGTCCTTGAAGGTCTAATAAGTGACCAGTTGAAGGATTTCCTTCATACTTATAACATTCTTTCTCTATATCAATCCGGCTTCAGGAAACAACACAGCACAATTACGGCCACCCTCAAACTCACAAATGACATAATAGACTGGTTGGATCATAAGAAATTTTGCACAGCTCTTTTTGTTGATCTTTCTAAGGCCTTTGACACAGTCGATCATTCTATTCTGAAGCGGCGACTGCTCGACATAGGTTTATCTGAGCAGGCTGTTGGTTGGTTTGATAATTATTTGTCTAATAGAAAACAATGTGTTCACTTTGAAGGCAGATCATCCAATCTGCTAAATGTTTCTACCGGTGTGCCCCAGGGCTCAGTTCTGGGACCAATTTTGTTTGCTATTTATGTAAATACATTGGGCAGAAACATTCCAAATGCCAAATTTCATTTTTATGCTGATGACACGGTTATCTATTGTTGTGGTACCACTCTTGCTGAGGCCCTTGGCAACTTACAGATTGCTTTTAACCTTGTGGAAAGTCAGCTTATTGAGCTAAGACTTGTCTTAAATGCTGTCAAAACTAAATTGATGATATTTTCTAATGACAGGGAAGTACCTGTGTCTCCTCCCAGCATTTTGTCATTACAACAGTGACGTGCGGTGAGATTCATGGCTGGTGAGGCACTGACTTCATCAGTCAGATTTACAAGCACATGAACCCTCCAGAACAACTTATTCACCATTTGATTGGCAGCAGTTAACTGTTTATGTTTAAAACCTCCTATCGTCATTCACATATAAATGCTTTACACATACAAACTGTAGCGCACAAAAAAGCACATTTAATTAAAAAAAAGTTATTATGGTTTTACCTTTACTTATAAATGAAGTCCATGCGCCGCTCCTTCTGCTCTTGCTGTCACTTATTCTGCAGCCAATGTGTCGCAAGAAGCATCCCTGTGCTCACTAGTGCCCCCTAACGTGAGGCAGGAGAAGTGCGTGCCTCACCCCGTGCCTCTTCTCAGCCGTTTTATGATCGCGCCGGCACAAGAAACACATTACACACATATAGTTGCTGTTCATTATATAAATCAGCTAAACTATGGAAACTTATTTCATATAGCAAACGTGTTTGAACATTTTGATAGTGACTTACAAAGAGACGGTGATCTGGTCTCACTACATAGCATGGCAGCACAGTTAGCCGAGTCATTGCGCAATCCATGGTGAGGCTCAGCGGGGTGCTGCCTCACCGCCAACATCTTCTCAGTATTTGAATGGTAAATGTGAAAATTCGGCCATTTTGAATAAAAATCTAAAAATGGTGAAGTTAAATGGAAAATTACTTTATAGTACAAATCAATTGATAAATATAAAATATATATATATATATTCATTTCTTTCTTTCCATGATGGCAGGTGAGGCACAGCCTCCCCTGCCTCACCTGACTGCACGTCACTGCATTACAAGGTTGTGAGATTGAACTTCTGACCTGTTACAAGTATCTTCGCATTTTAATCGACGATCGGCTTTCTTTTAAACCACATGTAGAAAACCTGGTAAAAAAATTAAGACTGAAACTGGGATTCTTTTTCCGTCACAGATCTTGTTTTTCTTTTTCTACCAGGAAAAAGTTGGTTGCTGCCACTTTCCTCCCTGTACTTGATTATGGCGACCTCTTGTATATGTATGCCCCTGCAAATTGTCTGCGCTCTCTGGACACCGTGTATCATGGTGCCTTAAGGTTTGTCACCGGATGTAAAGCCCTCACTCACCACTGCACTTTATATGCCCGAGTTCAGTGGCCATCTCTGGCAGCACGTCGCCTTATACATTGGCATATTTTTATTTATAAAGTCATTTTGGGTCTGTTCCCGCTCTATTTATGTAACTATCTCTCCAAATCTCAAAGCAATTACTGCCTACGTTCCAATGAGTTTTATTTATTAAATGTGCCCAAAGTTAATACTGAACTTGGTAAGCACTGCTTTAAGTATGCTGCACCTGCTGCTTGGAACGCACTGCAGAAAACTCTGAAGTCAAAGGAGCTGATTAACCTGGGATCTTTGAAAACTCGTGTGAGAGAAATTGGAGCAGCTTCATATCGGACTTGTTCTTGTTTTAATGTTAATCCGAACTTTTAGTCCTGTTGCTTTTATCTTGTATTGTATTTTATCTGAATGTTGTGTAATTTCTGTGTCATGTATGTAACTTTTCTGCTGCTGTCTTGGCCAGGCTTCCCTTGAAAAAGAGGCCATTGTGTCTCAATGGGACCGACCTGGTTAAATAAAGGCAAATAAATAAAAATAAATAAATAAAATGTATTCATATGGCAACAAATTCATTTTAGCATTTTACCAAAAAACATATAATATCTAAACTGGGTTTGAGGATGAAAATTAAAAGTTAACTTACCCCAGATAGTGTTCCAGTTTTTTCCTTGAGGGATTTTTGCTTAAATACAGAGCAATTAGACATCTTTGGGTGCCCTCAGATGCTGACTCACCCCAATGTCTGTGTCCATGTAAAAAGGAGGTGCAAACAGGATTTCCTGGTCATGTAATGCAATGCATTATTTGTCTCATCAAAATGAAAGACCCCCTTTTAACAACTGAACAGTAAAACATGGATTTTACATTACTGTCAATTAGTAAAATTAAGATAAAATAATAAAATAAAATAAAATAACCATGCAATAGAGCAGGAGTATTCAATTAAAAGTCACCGAGGTCCGGCTATTAAATTTTGCCCAAGTAGAAGATCCGAAGCCGAAGTACGTATTTTGAAAAAATAACTAATTTTTATTTTAACTTCAAATGCAGGAAATATTCCCACATAATCCATATCTTTTATCATAAATAAAAGCAGTCCCATGCATTTAAATAAGTTTAAGGCTTTTATTTCAAATCAACCAAAAGTGAAACCTCAGAATAAAATCAATAATAGTTCAAGTCCATGCCTGAAGAATTAAAGGCCTCTTCAAGTAAAAAATTAAACCCTGAAACACTAAAAAGTGCAAAAAAGGGTGCTGACTTTTTCATAAAACATTTTTTTTTGAACTGTCCTTTCTTCTTGAATTAAAGTCCGCTTTAAGTAAAAAAGTTAAAGTCATGTACACTCAGGAAACATTAACTAAAAAGTGCAAAAAAAAGAAAAGTGCTGTCTTTCGTCTCATAGTGGCGCTTCACACTTTGAATCAAAGCCACGATCTCAGAGCTGATGAGGCAGACAGGCTTCAAACTGCTGACCAGGAGTATAAACATTTATTTTTATGTCCCATTTGTCTTTAAAACAACGGTTTTTAGTGTCTACCTTTCTCTTTTTCCAGCAAGTCATGATGTCTCCGTGGTATCTACTTTGCTTTCTTCCTGCGCTGTTGCTAACGTCAGTGCTAAAGTTTGCGCTTGTGTGATTGATTTTGGGTTTGCTGGGTATAATGTAGGAGTGGTTTTTTTGGGGGGTGCGATTAATTCTGGGGATCTAATCTTGATTTGCACGGAGAATTTTCATGTGGCCACTGTATTCTAGTTGATGTGATGTCAGACAGAGACTTTGGCCATGTGTAGATCCTTTGTCAACAACACACGTTTCCAAGCCACGTCTCTGACTACCAGCGCTAGACTACCATATTAACTCTAGTAGCAGTGCCCGCTGTAAATATCCACGGTCGTTCAAAACCGCTCTGTGAAAATGACACTACTTATTTTTTGCATTGGTCACGGGTCCGGACAGAACCATCTCCCAGTCCGGATCCGGACTAGAGTCCGCTGTTGCGTGACAATAGAGGGTTAACACCACAAGCGCATGAAGAAACAACACACTGAGTCTTGTATTTCTCTCCCTTTATAAAGAGAAGGGGTCTTGCATCGCCCTCTAAACGTCCTCTTCTTGCCTCTTGAGTCCAGATGGTGGGTATGTAGCTTTCACACGTCACAAGTCCAGATATGTGCATTTACGTTGTCTTGGTTCAGGAGTAGGGATTGTAAACAAAATGTGATTATCTGTGCAAGCCCCAAACCTTTGGAGGGGCGGCCTCAGTTGTAAATAATAAATTCCACATGGACTGAGCCAGAGACACGAACAGAATGTGGGTGGAGACAGAAGTAGGTTCGGGGTCAGGCTTGGGTACAGGAGCAGGAAGCAGTCATAATCTGGGAGTAGAGTGGGAGTCTGGTCTGGGTCAGGAGTGAAACACAAATCAAAAAAGGATCAGGGTCTAGAACCAGAGAAGAACTTGGGCCTGGATGAAGGTCAGGAGGGGGAACAGAAACTGGACCAGGGTCTAGACTTGGGGACTCAAGCAGAGTAGGAGTCAGGGGTAGAGTCAAAGTTGAGATTAGGCACAGGCATGGGCGTAACCACGCATTCTTTGGGGGGGTCGTGTCCCCCCCAATACTGGGAAAATACCAATCTGTTGTCCCCCCCAATATTATGTGTAAATATGTTAAATATTTCCTACTTTTATGAAACCTGGCTCAACAGTCCGTCTCTCGTTATTTCCGAATATTTACCAATCAATTTATTTCCATTTATAAGGAACACTAAAGTGTGTGACCACCCCCCCCCTAATTGTACACTTGGTTGCGCCCATTTAACGCCTCTCGGTTTGAAGCGCCGGCTCCGACAGAGGAAACAATAGAGTGTTGAATGTGAAAGAAAGGAGGGAAGCAATGTCTTTACCCCAAAAAGCAGAAAAAACAGGACATACGAATTTTTTTCAGACAGTCAGCAACTAGATAGCTAAAGATGAGTGATGCTGTCATACTGAGTGTGTTAATTTTTAAATGAATTTTGAAATATTTAACTCGTTAAAAAGGGCTCAGTTTGTTAGTTGAGCTAGCTAGCTTGAAGTGAAGAGACTGTATCATATGATATGATGTGTCTTCCGTGTGTGCTGCTGTTTTCTCTCTCCGTGTGTCGTGTGTATGTGTGTGTGTAACGCTAGTAATACAAGCAAAATATTCAACGTATCAAATTAAAAAGATCCTCAGGGTCAGTTATTGTTCTTCTGGTACAATAATAATATCTGGTCATAATGCAGGCAGCACAGAGAGACAGGGAGAGGGATGCTGTAAGGTAATGTAACATCAATATTTTACATTTAATTCTTTGTATAAATCTATGATTTCATTCACATTAAACGTTTCAGTGTAAATGTGCAGACATTCATTTTGAGACAAATCAATAAAATACAAATTAACTTGGAATTAAAAGTCCATCGTGTGCTATGGACTTTTTGTCGTTCCAATCACAATATTTACATCAACATGCTTTAGGCATGTAATTTTTCCCAGCTGGAAGCTATCCTATTCGCTACTATCTCAGAGAAATTGCAGACTATTCCTTTAAATGTGATTTCAGATGGTCAATAAATAAAAATGACAAAACTGTGGGAAATGCACCTTTAAAAAAAATTCTGGGGGAAGGGCTCTCATTTGGACCCCCCCAATGTCTATACCATGGTTACGCCCTTGGGCACAGGGAGTAGGTTGGAGTAAGGTCTGAATCCAAGGCTTGGACTGCAGCAGACACATGTGAGAGACAGCCTGGGCCCTCCTCAGTGGCAACGAAGACCCTGGGAGAGGTGCAGATGATGCCAGTGCCAGGGAGGACCTTGGCATAGGCCATGTGGTGATGAAGACTTTGGCAAGGGACCAAAGAACCATGAAGAACCATGAGACTAGAGATGATTCAGAAGATCCAACAGTGACATTTATTTAGACTCAGTGACACCTGACACCTGGTACAACAGCAACCTGCCACTGAGACTCACCAACTCCCTCTTAAACCCTCTCATGTAGGCACTTCATTGGAAGAGCCTACTGATGAGGGACCAGACTAAAACACAACATATTTACACAAAACCCACACCACAGAAAATGAAACACGGACAATACATATTTACTAGGGCTGTCAAAGTTAACGCGTTAACGCGTGATTAACGCAAAATAATTTTAACGCAACTAATTTTTTTAACGCGCGTTAACGCGACACAGCCTGGTCGTGTACAATAGTAAAGAGGAGAGTAGGTTTAATGAGCCTCGGGCCCGCCGTAGTTGTAGTCCTGTAGTCCTGCGTAGTCCTGTCAAAACAGGAAGTCATGCACTGACGTCGATGTCCATGCCGCAGACAGACAGACGTAAACAAACTATTAGCAGTAGTTGGATACAAATAATAAATGGATACAAAAGATACTATTTTGAGTGGTAAGTTCAGCTTCAAAACCTTGCCTGATAGCTAACTCCACTAGATAAATGTTGTTTGTGTTTGCTGTCGATGTGGATTTAGTTACCACCGGAGTCCGGTCACTTGACGGCTAATGAGAGCGCTGATGCAGAGAGACCCCCCCCCCGTTTGAAGCAAATAAACGGAAATATTTGTATGAAGAACATAAGATAAAAATTGAGTATATATATATATATATATATATATATATATATATATATATATATATATATATAATGGATTTGGCATTGTAGCAATAAATAAACATGCATTTGTTTTGCATAAGGCAAGCATTTGTGTACTCTCATATTAGGCAAGGCAAACTTTATTGCAATTCAATTCAAAGTGCTTTACAGATGCAGTCACAAGAAGGCAAATAGAATCATTCCATACAAGCATAAAAATAATCAATAATAAATAAAAATTAATCAATGAAAAAATTAATTAATTAAATTAAAAATGAAGAGTGCAGATAAAATCCTTTCAGTTGTCATCTTCACATCTAAACAGAACTGTTTTCAGTCTGGATCTGAACATTGTCAGAGTTCAGGTCTGTCTCACATCTTCTGGAAGACTGGTCCAGATTTTAGGAGCATAAAACTGAAATGCAGCTTTACCTTGTTTAGTCCTGACTCTGGACACCAGCAGAAGACCACTACCTGAGGTTCTCAGAGTCCAGGTTGGTTCATATGGATCTAACATGTCAGAGATGGACTTTGGAGCCATGAAGAGACTTGGACACAAGTAGAGCTGTTTTAAAGTCTATTCTCTGAGTGACAGGAAGCCAGAGACCTCAGGACTGGACTAATATGGTCGTATTTCCTGGTTCTAGTCAGGACTCGTATTAATAAGAGTAATACAACTTGAAAAAGATCCGTATAAGGTAGATTTAGAACAGATAAAAATATGCGATTAATTTGCGATTAATCATGATTAACTATTGACAGTCATGCGATTAATCTGATTAATTATTTTGATAAATTGACAGCCCTAATATTTACACAAATATATTCACTCACTACTGTAAATAAATCAATCACACATAGTCTGTATATAAACCAGAGTTGCATCCATTTCTATTCCTCCACCCCGCCTTATTACAATGGTTTGCTCCAACAGCTTTAATGAAGGTATTGACGTGTTCGCTGTTGTGCCTCTACCGCCCTGCCAAGAACACAACCATGAAGTGGTGAGTAGTACTTTTACATGTTCAGCAGACATTAGCATCACATTCAGTTAGATTACAAAACCTGTTGGAGCAGTTCTATACATGCACAGGTAGACTCCAGGTGGTTCTCCAGCACCGGCCCCACTGTTGAGCAGCTATTTCACCATTGACAGTACCAGTCTAACGTCCAACAATGTTGAGATGTTGAGTAACAATTCTATCACAAAACTTGATGACTTTTACAAACATGCAGTTCTGCAAAGGTTGCAATTTGACATCAAAAACTTGGATTAGTTTATCAAAAAGTAGAAAATGTAACAAAGAATTTCTGTCAAAATGCCAAAAAATTGGCTTTTCATAACAAAAAGTGGCAATAATAAAGTCCAGATTTTTGAAAGTTGTAGATGCACTTACAGGAATTTTACAATATTTTGACATTAGGTTGTAATTTAAATGTTAAGTCGTAATGTACAAGTGTTAAAAAGTAGCAGTTTTAACATTTTGTGACAAAAGGTGCAATTTTACAACAATAATGTACAACAAACAACAAAACAACAAGAAAACAAAAGTCTTAATTTTATGATGCAATTCTGTACCTTTCATGATATGATGAAAAAAGTTGAAATTTGATGTCACGATTTTGCAAAATTAGTGATTTTTACGGAACAACACATGGATTTCACGTCAAATCCTCAAAAATGTTACATTTTTATGACATAAAATGTCACGAAATTTCCAACTATACGACAGATTTTGCTGATTTTAAGACACATATATTTTGCAAAGGTAAATATTTGCAACAAAAAGCCCAACAAAAGTTGCAAGATTATTCTCATTATTAGAAAATGAGAAAAGTAATGATTTTTTAGGCAAAACTTGTGATTTTGCTAAATGTGACTTTGATGATGAAAATTTGCTTTTTTTTTGACAAAATTGTGTTAATACAAAATTCACAATTTTACAAGAGAATTTTTTTTTTTAAATAGTCACAATTTTATGTCAAAAGGAAGCAATTTTTCCAAATTCTGATCTGACAAAGTTGTAGTACACTGTAATAAATGATTCTGTGGTCATGTAGATTTTAATTGATAAACTTGGTAAAATATATTCAATATTAATGTGTTCTTGGTTTTGTGTTAATTATTTAAGTAAAATTCAAATAAAAATGTCTTGAATAAAACCAACATATTCTGGGTTAATAAAATATAAGGTTTGTATTTATGTAATTCTAAAAAGACAGATAATTGAATGAATCTAACTTAATGGAATTGGTTAATTTTTAATTGAAAGCACTTCCTGTTAACCCGCGCTTTTGAATTCGGAGAAAACATGCAGATGGGTGTTACCCTCGTCCACCTTACTCTCTATGTATCTGGTTTACTGCGGTAAGGAAACTTATTTTGCTTGTACTGGGCTGGTGAGGTCAATACATAGCTACCGTATGCTGAATTATAATACAACATGAGCAGTCACAGAGGGAGAGAGACACTCAGCAGCAGAAAGCTGGCTTCCGTTAGCTAAACTATGTTAATAGAGGCTAGTACTGTGACAGTGATTCGCTTCCAAAATAGAAGCGTTCGTATTGCTGATAAAAGCACAAGCTTTTACTTTGAAAGGTGTCGGTAAGTATTTCCGCTATTGTGTTGCCCATGCCCGTTTGTGGTTATTGATTATGTCCTCAGTATGTACTTATTAAATGCCGATATGCATGTTGGCGTTTGTGTTGCGATTAGACAACTTTCCATAACGAGAAAAGATCAGGGCTAAGTATAGTGAGCATGCTCCAAACGCTACTTGCTGCACTCCCATCAGCTTTACTTCCTCTTTGTTTTGGACCGTTTATCACGCAGGTAACGTTATCATTTCTCTCAGTTCTTTCGCTGTTTTGTCATAAATGTTAAGTTACCTTGAAAACGCATTAAACTCAGTGTTACGTTTTAGAGATTCAATTTATTAAGGTTTACTGTTTATTAATGTCCTGCCAGCCGTGAGAAGTTCAAAAAGGGATGTGAGCTAACATGAGGCTGCGTCAATTTTCTCATTTAAACGCTTAAAGAGGAAAAGATGGTCAACGATAAAATGAGCAAAACATTTGCCCTCAGACGACATGAAGTCATCAATCAATGTCCAAGTGTTCAAACCATGAAGGACCGCTGGCCTGCCCTGTTTAATTGTTCTCAGGTGAGTTTTCTTTTGTAATTACTGTTAAAAGATAAGAAATGAAAATGTGACAATGATTTACTAGGAAGAATTTTGTCTAATTTACTTGATCAATTCTTGATGTCAAAGTAGCAACAAGTATTGGATGTGCCTCCCCAAGCTCTAGTATAAGTTGTCTGAGAAGTGATGTAATACCATGGTCTCTTTTGTTGTCTTTTTGTTTCAGATCAGTGCAGAATTTCAGAGAAAAACCACTGTGGGTCTGGAACCCAAATTTATGTCTGGGTTGGACCTTCACACCCTCAAGCTACTGAAGCTGTTTCATGCTAAAGGCGGAGCAGTTGGGCAAAGACTGAAGATCATAATGGAACCACTGGAGGTACAATACTTTTTAAAATTAAAAGTAGCTTTGTTCTATAAGATTTCCAGGCAACATTTTTTTGTACAACTCAAGGTGGCAAAATCTAGTTAAAATTTTGAAAGTACATGTCTAGATAATATTTTATCATGATGATTATAAATGTTTGTTATTGTTTGTGAGTTTTGTGGTTATGAAGTTAACCACTCTATACCATGATTGGGATTTTAGGTGCTGTCAGTGTATATTTGACTTTAGACTCCATTATTAATTTATCACCATGTGTTCGATATTGTGAAGTTTTTTTATGTAGTACCTTTCACAAACACCCCACATTACAAAGCTAAAAGGACCATGCAAACTCTTCAAAATAAGGTGCGATGCAATGGCAGTTTGTTTCTTAGCAGTGTAATATCAGAACTAAAAGAAATGACACTGCACTGACTCCATACTTATGTACAGGAAAGACACGCACACAAAATAATACTGCCAGACTTCAAGGATTCACTGAATGTGTATTTAACTCTATGGTGAAGTAGGCAAGTAAAATACTAAAATTAAAAAACATGATGACTAAAATCACAAAAATAGGATCTAGGTTGTACAAAACCAGAATGTGTGTTTACATTCCAAATTAATAGAACATGATTGTTGTTGAATAGAGTGATTTTTTTTGTGTTGTTTTTATGATTGGCTTATCAGTTGTTGCATTCCTCTCCAGAACTCCGCACGCCCTACGGTTGAGACGACCAGAGGGGTTGTCCTTCGGTGCCTTATAGAATACCTTGGAGACATTGGGGAACATCTCATCAAAGAGTACAGTGTAAGTGAACTTAGTTTGCATTAACCCTATTCAAGGATTGTAATTCCTTGATTAGATGCTGTCAAGTACATTGATATGTGATGTGTACCCAAAACTGTTTTTGTAGTCTTTAATTTTTGCCCTACCAGAACAGCTTCAGTCTGTTGAATCGATGCTAAGGAGCACTGAAGTTGTTGGCTCCTGGTGGATCAACTCCTTGTGGTTTTCATGAGGGTTCGGTGAACAGTGAATAAGGGCCCTAAATAAACATGAACTTAAAATTTTGCTTTAATTTGTCATTCACCCTTACATGAGTGACATAGAGCTCTTTATTAAAAATCTTTGTGATGTATTATGCAGTTTTTTAAGTGATGTGCTATTAAACAAAAAAAAAAGTTTTATGCTATGGCACTGATTACATTTTCATGTTGCAGGGCACCGAGAACTTGGAGGAACTTGAACAGTTTGCAGTGGCAATAACTGTGATAACAAAGGACATGGCCTCCCCAAGTGACAGGCCAAAGGACATTGGAGTCATCATTGATGGCATGGAAGTCATCAAAGGTCTTGGAGATATTGCCAGGGCTGGCTGTCTCCTCTTGGGCTTGACCTATGCTCTGAATCTGGATTATCCCAAGCAGTTGAAGTACACCTTTGAGGTATTCCAAAAACTTTTTTTGGAACTGGATGCATCAAAGCTGTCAACGAAAGTTCAGTCCCTCAAGAGCAAACTTCTGGCTTGAAGCGAGACTACGGTCGCACACTTTCGTGCCACACAAGGTTCAGCTTTAACAGAGCTTGAGAATTGCATTTTTGAAAGAACCAAAATGTCAGTGAAATTTCTGTTGTGGTCAGTTCAAGATAAAAATGTTTACGTATACACATGCACTTTTCAAGGATTTGTGCTTCTCTTTAAGACCATAACTGATATAATATAGTGGCTCACTGAGGTGAGGAAGCAAGCATAGGATTGTTCTTTAAGACAAGACAGTTAGTTTGGTTTATACAATGGCCATAAATGTCTTAATTGTCACAAGCATTTCATTTATTTGTAAATTTAGGTCGGTAGGACAGTGTAGCCATGCCGTAACGTTTCTTAGTTCTTCTCGACAGGTCCTCTGGCAACTGTACTCATTTTTGTTTTCACAAAAATTGTGTTCATGGTCAGCATTTGTAAAAGTTTGCAATTAAATGCCATAACATTTTTATAATTAAAAGTGTTACTTTTGGCAAGCATTTAAAGTGTGTTCTGTTAATTGAGTTTTATTCGTCTGTACTTCCTGGTACCCACTGTAATCTCAATTTAAAATGTAGGTCATGAGATAAACACAATATATCTTTATTTAAATTGAATTAAATCCAGTGAGTAAATTCAAATGCATTAAGATATATCATTATTACCCATTTACATGGTACTTGTATGTAGAATTTAATTATGTTTTATTAGTACTTTTTACTCATTTAGACATTTCTGTTTTTGATATCTACTTATTATTTTTGTTTAGGTTTTAATTAATTCCTTTATGTATTTGAATTAAATCTACTCATATTAAATGGTTAACTACAAAGGGTCTCATTTAATTGAAATTTACTCAATTACAAACATGATTATATTTAATTAATAATATTGCGTGCAATCTGTTGCCTCAATTTTATTGAGTAAATATGGTATATCTTTCTTTACAGTGTATCAAGATGTAGCCGTGACGCTGCAAAATGTTTGATTTTAAAAGATTTTGTGATTCTAGAATATAAAATTGCAGCTATACAAAATTTGCAATCTTGCAACATAAGGTAACAATCTTATGTCCAAAAGTCAGTTTTCCAAAATTTTTGATTTCATGACAAATATTTCCTTTTTACAACAAAAAGCTGTGATATTATAAGTTTTACAGCAGAAACTCTAAACTTTTAGGACAGAAGTTTGGGACCAGCATCGAATGGTTATTGGAGAACTTGTATGTTTTTGCACTCTTGAGTTGGATTCACCTTTGAAAACCAGAAGTTGTCCGTTGCTATAAAGCTCTACATAAGTCCAGACTGTCTTCAAGATTTATAAAGTTCAGATAGGAAACAGTTTGTTAGCCACGGCAATAATGACAGCATGATAGCTTTCCTGTCTTTCGCAGGTAAATTACAGGTAACACCAAACTACCAGGCAGACTAATCCAGCTCATAGATGAAAGCAGGACACATATGAAATCATCATTCAGCAGACTGTATTCCCTCAGGGCTACAAGAACAAGATATCCCAGAAACCAGACACAGAGCGCCACCATTATCACCACAACAATAAAAAACGCCTTCTGCTTTGTTTCATCAACATGGCCCCTGTTCCTGCCACCATCTCCTGGTCCTGGATGAATGAGAACCCAGAGAACACAAAAGCTGCAGAAAGAGGCAATGAGCAAGGAAGGAACCGCAAAGCAGAAGAATAAAGTAACAGGGAAAGAAGAATAGTTTGCTACTGATACGCAACCCCACAGGAAACACAGCAGCCAAACACAAAGAGAGCTGATGTTTCTGATCATGACTCCACGACTATTTCGTAACCCCTGGTAGGTGACTGGGTGAACTATGGCCATGTAGCGATCCAGACAGGCGAGGACATGGAAGAACATCTCTCCAATAAAAATAAAGGATATAAGAAAATATCCTGAGATAATTACATTTGGGAGACCAGAGAAGAAGCCTGCATAGAATAAGACCAACCCAAAACCCCAGATCAGCTCCATGACAGCCTGGTGGTAGGTGAAGACATCAGAGTGGCTCAGTGTGTTGAAGGAGCGCTGCCTCCACCACTGTTGGCAGGCCAGGTAGAGGATGAAGATGGAAGTTGGGAAGAGGAGGAGCAATCTGACTGCGTAGAAGATAAGATTTGAATATAAAACTGAAGATTCAACACAGCTGGTGGTTCCTGAGTCAAGGGTGGAGTTTGAGGAAGAGGAGGAGTTGACAGACATGTTGAAGGTCTGATTGGTTGATGGAGTCCTGAAGAATGGAGAGAAAGAAAGAGTCATGCTGGTATTTTAAATCTGAAGTGTTGAATTTTACAAATAATAAATTAAGAATTAACAGCAGCTACAGTGAACCAGGTTGAACATACCAGGATATCTTATTGCTGGAACTAAACACATGACTTTCAGCTGAAGGTTCGTCACTTGGAGGACACTTAATTGACAACTTTAACTTTCTGGGGCTGAAGACATGTTTTTAAAGTTGGTGTAATTCATCATAATAAATCAGGAGAAAGACTGTTATATATCAAATCTTTTTATACTAATATAATATAATATAATATAATATAATATAATATTCTTCAGATTCTTTGGGGGTAAATCACTACTGTTTTCAAAAAAAGCATAATTTTGTTAAATTTTGGAAAATGTCAACTTTCACAAACTTGTAAGAACACTGTTTTGAATTTATGTGTTTATTTTGTTGCAAATCTCTAAGAATTTCTGCCTTTGAATAGTGAATGTTTCAAAATTGTTATGGTGTGGGTTTGAGTGGGACTTGTTTTACTTTGAAGTTCTGTCTTGTCTTCAGTGTGTCCTGCTTTGCTTCCTTCCCTCTGTGATTACCCTGATTGTTTGCACCTGCCCCTTGTTTTCTCCTTTGTGTATTTAAGTCTTGTCTGCCCCTGTTCCTTTGAAGATTGTACTGTTTCCCTCACCTGCTGCCACCTGTCAGTTCTTTCATGTTTCCCCCATTTGAGACAGATTTTCTTCCCTGATCAATACTTTTCTGGAACAGACCTCATCAAAATTAGGATATTGATACTAAATGATGGTTCCTAAACACTGTGCAGTGACAGGACGGTTCTGTGTCTTCTGTCCTACAAGCAGTTCAAACAAAATCTAAATCTCTGTCAAGGGGAGCCACAACATCCAATGTACAATTGTTGGATAGTTGATCAACATCCAATTACACCTGGTCACCAAAAGATCATCAAACTGACAGTCAGGAGGCCAACATTTCTCATCCTGCAGCACTAACCCTAACCCTAAATGAACTGTTCATCACTGAGTTACCAGTTAACACCAACCTTGTCAGTAGTGATCGTTTCTGATGGTCTCTCTCTCTGGTGTCTCCAAAGTCATCGACTGCTGTTCACTGGTGTGTCTGCTGCACAAATGATCTATAATCTACTGTTGGGATGGGGTCCTTGATGACTAAATCATTTGTCAGGATGACAGGCGTTGAGGTGTTTTGCATGGCTGCACAGGGACTTTACGCAATAAATCACAGTAGGCAAATGTTCTTGACACATTTCAGGGAGGTCAGAGAGTGGACTCAATTTATGTTTTGTTCTTAAGTCAACTCATATCTGAGGACGAGCCATTTTATGGAAACTACTAAAAATTTTAACAACCAGATTATCTGTTCAGTCAAATAACATTGTAGTATTACATGAGCAAGTCTTGAAAAGCAGAAAGGTATGTTAGTTTAGAGTGGTACAAGACATGTATGAAGGCAGTATGACAGCAGTGAGGTCGGCATTAAGATAAGATTAGATAAGATAAACCTTTATTGTTACTGAGCCAGCATCCCAGAACAACGTAATTCCATTTCAGTACATTTATGTGCTCAAGCTCCTCCCCCTTTTCCCTCCAACTTGAGTGTGCTTTTCTGCAGAACAGGTGTTGAGCAGCTGTTTCACCATTAAAAGTAGCAGTTTGACATCAAAAAATAGGACTTTGGAAGAGTTGCTATTTTACAACGAATTTTTGTTTTTGTCAAAAGTTTTTTTTAAAAAAATGAGATTTTGATGTGAAAGTCTTGATTTTTTTCAAGATTTTAAATTTTCTTTATAAAACAAAAAGATACAGTTTTACATTCATTTTGTGATTTTTTAACATAAAGTTGTCAGTTTATATCAAAAAGTAATTTTGCAAAAGTAAATATTTTACAACAAAAAGTTAGTATTAAATCAGATAGGCACAATTTTTCAACAGTTGTGATTTTATAACAAAATGTTGCAATAGAATTGCAATTTAATGTCCAAAATGCTAAATTTTTTTGATTTAATGAGAAAAAAATGCCTTTTTTTTTTTTACAATAAAGAGTGGTGATATTGCAAAATTCATTATTCAACAACAGAATTTTTTAGAAATTTGCAACAAGATAAACACCCAAATTCAAAACAGTTTTCTTACAATTTTGTGAAAGTTGACATTTAATGCAAAAAGTTATCTTTTGTCATGTGTTATAGCCTCCCAGCTTGGAGCCTGTATGTTGGGGTTTTCCCCAGTGGATGAGAGGGTAGTTTCCCTGCTCCTTAAGGTCGGGGAACGGGCTTTGACTGTCATTTGCGCTTATGCGCCGAAATGACAGTTCGGAGTACCCAGCCTTCTTGGGGTCCTTGGCGGGGGTGCTGGAAAGCACCCCTAATGGGGACTCCTTTATCCTGCTGGGGGACTTCAACGCTCACGTTGGCAATGACAGTGGTACCTGGAGGGGCGTGATTGGGAGGAACAGCCTCTCTGATCTGAACCAGAGTGGTGTTTTGTTGTTGGACTTCTGTGCTCGTCACAGTTTGTCCATAACAAACACCATGTTCAAGCATAAGAGTGTCCATAAATGCAGGTGGCATCAGCACACTATTGGCTGTAGATCGATGATCGACTTCATAGTCGTATCATCTGATCTTCGGCCGTATGTTTTGGACACTCGGGTAAAGAGAGGAGCTGAGCTGTCAACTGATCAACACCTGGTGGGTTGGATCAGATGGAGGGAGGATGCTGGTTAGACCTGGTAGGCCCAAACGTGGAGTGAGGGTTTGCTGGGAACGTCTGGAGGAGGAACCTGTCAGAAAGATCTTCAACTCACACCTACGACAGAGTTTCAATCACATCCTGGGAAAGGCGGGGTACTTTGAGTCTGAATGGATCATGTTTCGCGCCTCCATTGCTGAAGCGGCTGAGCGGAGCTGTGGCCGTAAGGTCGTCTGCGCCTGTCGTGGCGGTAATCCTCGAACTCGGTGGTGGACACCTCGGGTGAGAGAGGCCGTCAGACTGAAGAAGGAGTCCTACCGGGCTTGGTTAGCTTGTGGGTCTCTGGAATCAGCGGACAGGTATCGACGGGCCAAGCGGACAGCAGCTTTGGTGGTCTCTGAGGCGAAAACTCGGGTGCGGGAGGAGTTCGGTGAGGCCATGGAAAAAGACTTTCAATCGGCTCCACGGAGATTCTGGCAAACCGTCAGACGGCTCAGGCGGGGAAAGCAGTGCTTCACCAACACTGTGTATAGTGGGGTTGGAGTGCTGCTGACCTTGACTGGAGATGTCGTTCGGCGGTGGAAGGAATACTTTGAGGACCTTCTCAATCCCACCAACATGTCTTCCGTGGAGGATGCTGAGCCTGTGGCTTTAGAGGTGGACTCATTCATTACCGGAGCTGAGGTCGCTGAGGTAGTTAAGAAGCTGCATGGTGGCAAGACTCCAGGGGTGGAGGAGATTCACCCTGATTTCCTGAAGGCTCTGGATGTTGTAGGACTGTCCTGGTTGACACGTCTCTGCAACATCACCTGGACATCAGGGTCAGTACCTCTGGACTGGCAGACCGGGGTGGTGGTTCCCCTTTTTAAGAAGGGGGACCGGAGGGTGTGTTCCACCACTACAGGGGAATCACACTCCTCAGCCTCCCTGGTCAGGTCTATGCAGGGGTGCTGGAGAAGAGAGTTCGATCGATTGTCGAATCCCGGATTCAGGAGGAACAATGTGGGTTCCGTCCTGGTCCTGGACCACTGAAACCAGCTCTAGACCCTCACTAGGGTCCTGGAGGGAACATGGGAATTTGCCCAACCATGTGTTTTGTGGACTTGGAGAAGGCATTTGACCGTGTCCCGCGGGGCATCCTGTAGGGGGTACTCCAGGAGTATGGGGTCCTGTTGGGGGTACTCCAGGAGTATGGGGTCCTGGTGGGGGTACTCCAGGAGTATGGGGTGCTGAGCCTGTTGTTACGGGCCTGTCCAGTCCCTGTACATATGGAGTGGTAGCTTGGTCCGCATTGCCGGTTGTAAGTCAGATTCGTTTTTCAGTGAGAGTTGGACTCCGCCAGAGCTGATCTTTGTCACCGATTTTGTTTAAAACATTTATGAACAGAATTTCTAGGCGCAGTCAAGGAGCGGAGGGGTTCCGGTTCGGTGGTGTGGGGATCTTGTCTCTGCTGTTTGCAGATGACGTGGTCCTGTTGGCGCCATTGAGTGGGGATCTTCAGCTCTCGCTGGAGCAGTTCGCAGCTGAGTGTGAAGCGGCAGGGATGAGAATCAGCACCTCCAAATCTGAGACCATGGTCCTCAGTAGGAAAAGGGTATAATGCTTCCTCCGGGTCGGGAGTGAGGTTCTGGCTCAAGTGAAGAAGTTTAAGTATCTCGGGGTCTTGTTCACGAGTGATGGGAGAAAGGAACGGGAGATCGACAGACAGATTGGTGCATCAAAGTCCTCATCTTCTGTATCTGAAGTGAACAGCTGGGCTAGTTCTCCATCGAACATGCCAGGTTCCCTCTCATCACTCTCAGAGTCAGTCTCGTTGTCGTGCAGCTTCTCATTAATGATTCCGTCTTTGGCGAAAGCTCGAACAACAGTGGAAGCAGACACGTTAGCCCAAGCATCCGCAATCCACTCACAAATTGTTGCGTAACTCGCCCGGCGCTGCATCCCAGTCTTGGTAAAACTGTGCTCACCATCTGTCATCCATCGCTCCCAAGCCGTCTGCAATTTCACTTTGAACACCCTGTTCACACTGATGTCCAGTGGTTGGACTTCTTTCGTTAAGCCTCCCAGAATAATGGCAAGCTCAGAGTTCATTTGCCGCACTTTGTTTTTCACAGCGGCAGTTAGAAGCGGCACATGGAGTCACATATTAACAGGGACGGCGATGCGTGGAAACAAAACAGCTGGTCTCTTTACATACACCTCACTCAGCCACTCTTTCATTTTCTCCTCGTCCATCCACCCCTTTTGATGAGCCTTAATGATGACTCCGGCTGGAAATTTCTCTTTAGGAAGCATCTTTCTCTTAAAAATCACCATCAGTGGCCGTTTCTGGCCATTAGCATGGCAGGCAAGCAAAACAGTAAAAGCGGACTTTTCGTGCCCCGTTGTGGGCACCGCTACTGTGCTGATCCCCGTTTTTACTGTGTGACTCACCGGGATATCAAAAGTCAGTGGTACCTCGTCCATGTTGGTGATGTGGTTGGGCTGGATATGTTTGTCGGCAATCTTTTTATGGCAGTAGGAACGGACGATGGCCAGCTTTTCAATGTAATCCGCTGGAAGTTGCTGCGCCACAGTAGTCCTGCCCTATGGAAAGGTGGCGGCGCCTCATAAAACGGAAGCACTAAGACGGACCTCCTTGAAAATGTTTGATTTTCGTCTCTTCTGCGAGCGCCGCTGCCCTCAGCCGAATGGTGACGGTAGAAATGCTTCTCTCAGCTGTTCTCTGATCATAAATCCACTGCTGGAGTTGGTCTTCCAACTTGGGCCACTTCGGCTTTTGTCCGAGGAAACTCAGCTTGGCAAAGCTAATTTTCCTGCTTCCTCCACTTGAGAACCATGGATTCATTTACCTTAAATTCACTTGCAGCTGCTCAATTTCCATGTTCCTCCGCGTAGCTGATCGCTTGCAGTTTAAATTGTACTTCGTAAGCGTGTCTCTTCTCAGGTGCCATTTTTTACAAGTCCAAAACAATGTTGTTTACGTTGTGCACGTACCAGCACTATATACCTACTGGGGGAACGCCTTTAGCGTCTTCTATCACGCCCACACTTCCCCCTTTAACGTAAATGTCACTCAACGTTTACAGATTTTGGAGCTCAGCGCACACATGTGGCGCACCACTTTATAAGGTGCCCCGCCCCTTTAGAAGAAAGTTTAAGACTTTTAAGGGCGCCTTATGGTCGTGAAAATACGGTAGTGTCTGTAATTTTTCTTCGACCTCTTCAGCAATTTTCTCCACTCAGATGAAATTTGTTGTCCTCTGAACATGATTGAAAACTTTCACCTTCAATGGTTCGTTGGGATTAGAGCAGTACTGACGACGTCGGTTAGCATTTAGCCGTGGCTGGCTAGTCACTTGTTTCTTGTCTACGGTAAAAAACTCCAACTGGTTGGAAACACCTAGATTATGTTGCACTCTTAAGACTTGACTTCATCTTACTTCTGGCAACTTTATTCTCTCCAGTTTGATGTTGGAGTTCATAAGAAGCACAGCAAATTTCACAGCTAACAACAGGTTGCTACTTTTTTGTCTCTGCCGACTCAAGCCACATTGTTTTTTTTCCTCCGGTTGAGCTCTTGCACCTGTTGATGACATCATCAGCCTGTATGAACTATAATCGCTGGACAGCAACAAAAAACTTGCAATAATTCACAGACATTGTCCAGATTGCAAACACAATGAAAGAAGAATATACTCCAAACTGAAAACTTAAATCTTTATAGATTTACGAAATGTAAATAGGTCTCAACAAATGCTCTTCTGGAACTGTGGTCAGACCTGATCAAAAGAAGTTCTCTGGAAATCAACATTTCTCATCATGCAGCATACCTACATGACCTGTTAATCACTGAGTTACCAGTTAACATCAACCTTGTCAGGACCCTCTCTTGTATTTCCAAGTTCACCTACTGCTGTTCACTGGTGCACAAATGTACCGTAAACTACTGTTGGGTCCGGGTTAGGGTTATTAATGATGCCCACAAATGGGCATCATTAACACACGTTGAAGGTGTTTTGCATGGTTTTGCCAGGACTTCATGCAGTAAATCACAGCAGGCAAGTTGTTAAGGCTTAGTTATTTCTTGAACCCTAAAGCAACCACAATGGAGACAGGAAGGGAGTTCTGGAGTTTAATTTTCCCAGAGGCAAAAAAGGTGGATTTGAGGGTTGGCAGCCAAACCAACAATCCAGGGGATGTCAAAAGCAAGGAGGTGGCACTGTGAATGGCTGGATCTAGAGGGAGAAAAAAGAGAAGCTGATTATCAACACAGCCACTACAGCAGCTAACCCTACAGAAAGAAGAGCTTGCTGAGGATCCATTATACTTGCCAGACATTTCTATGGGAAGATCTAGTGAGGAGTGAGGTTTAAATTCAGGGCTTTCGAAGAGGCTGGTGTTGATGGTTGAGTGGAAACAGCTGTTCAGTGCCACACCCAGGCTGCTTGTCAGATGGGAAGGGGAAACAGAGGTGGAGGAGGAAGGTTGCGGGTTCACAACCTGGCTTGGAACTGTATCACAAATGGTTCTTTTCACATTTCAGGACAGTAGACATAACTGATTTTTTTGTCCTTAAACCAACTTATATCCAGGGATAAGCCATTTTATTAAACAATAGTTTTAATAAAATGGAGTATTAGCTGAAATTGAAAGTTGTACACTGGATAAAGGTCAGTCACTGAGAGAGAATAAACATGTGCATAAATGAAATGGAAGGATGAATGGTAGGGATGCAAGGAGTAGAGGTGAAGAGGGTGAAGGAGTTTAAATACTGGGGTTCATCTGTTCAGAACAATGGCGAGCGTGGAAAAGAAATGTAAAAAAGAATGCAGACAAGGTGGAGGAAGGAAATGAAAAAGGAGGTATCTTTGATACATGTGTATTAGCGAGAATAAGGAGAGAGGTTCATAAAAGGGCAGGTCTCAATACTGTAGGGAAGACCAAAGAGAGATCAGAGAGGTCAGAGAGAAGCAACTCTTGAAACTGATATTTTCAGATCAGAAGTCCAGTTGGGGCTTGACAGCTCACCGTTGAGACTACAGACTGTATTGCAACTGCCACCCAAAAAAACACGCCCCGATATATTCATGAATTTGTACTGTAATTTTAACTGATGAGGCATGTCAAAATTTACCCCCATTGTCAGGTTTGATGTAGTCTTTGACTCAAATACAGCAGAGCAGAAGTTATGAATTATGAAAAAAGTAATTTTATTTAAACTAAAACTGAACAAAAGCCACTCAAACCTCGATGGTCAAAAGACCATCGAGGTTTGAGTGGATCTATGTGTCAATAACTGAGTATTGAGTGCATGACAGGCTCCCATAGAAAGACATAGTTTAGGTCTTAGACAGAGACTGAAGTTGAAACAGAAGGGATGGATGGGTTCTGGGAAATAAGTTAGAGGAGGGTTAAAGACAGGAAGAGACACGTGGACTGAGCCAGAGACGGGAACAGGACTAGGTCAAAGTCTGGGTTAGAGACAAAAGTAGGTTAGGGATCAGGCTTGGGTACAGTAGCAGGAAGCAGGAATTGGTCAAGATCTGGAAGTACAGTGGGAGTCTGGTCTGGGTCAGGAGTGAAAACAGAAATCAAAAAAAGATCAGGGTCTAGAACCAGAGAAGAACTTGGGCCTGGATGAAGGTCAGGAGGGGGAATAGAAATTGTATCAGCATCTTGGACTGAAGCAGGAGTTGAGTGTGTCGTGGTCAGGAGTGAAATTGGCTTAAGGTCTCGAAATGAATCAGGACTTGAGTCTGTGTGAAGGTCAGGAGGGGGAACAGAAACTGGGCCAGGGACTGAGATGGAGTCAGACTTGGAGACTGGAGCAGAGTCGATGTCAGGGGTAGAGTCAAAGTCAGGATAAGGCACAGGGAGTAGGTTGGAGTAAGGTCTGAATCCAAGGCTTGGACTGCAGCAGACACATGTGAGAGACAGCCTGGGCCCTCCTCAGTGGCAATGAAGACCCTGGGAGAGGTGCAGATGATGCCAGTGCCAGGGAGGACCTTGGCATAGGCCATGTGGTGACGAAGACTTTGGCAAGGGACCAAAGAACCATGAAGAACCATGAGACTGGAGATGATTCAGAAGATCCAACAGTGACATTTATTTAGACTCAGTGACCCCTGACACCTGGTATAACAGCAACCTGCCACTGAGACTCACCAACTCCCTCTTAAACCCTCTCATGTAGGCACTTTATTGGAAGAGCCTACTGACGAGGGACCAGACTAAAACACAACATATTTACACAAAACCCACACCACAGAAAAATGAAACACGACAATACATATTTACACAAATATATTCACTCACTACTGTAAATAAATCAATCACACATAGTCTGCATATAAACCAGAGTTGCATCCATTTCTATTCTCCACCCCTCCTTGTTACAATGGTTTGCTCCAACAGCTTTAATGAAGGTATTGACCTGTTCACTGTTGTGCCTCTGCTGCCCTGCCAAGAACACAACCATGAAGTGGTGAGTAGTACTTTTACATGTTCAGCACATTTGCATCACATTCAGTTAGATTACAAAACCTGTTGGAGCAGTTCTATACATGCACAGGTAGACTCCAGGTGGTTCTCCAGCACCGGCCCCACTATCGAGCAGCTATTTCACCATTGACAGTAGCAGTCTAACGTCCAACAATGTTGAGATGTTGAGTAACAATTCTATCACAAAACTTGATGATTTTTACAAACATACAGTTCTAAAAATGTTGCAATGTGACAACAAAAAATTGGATATTTCAAAACATAGTAAACAAAACTCGGATTTTGCAAAAGTAAATACTTGCAACAAAAAGCCCACCAAAAGTTCCAAACATTAATTTTTTACAACTGTTGTACGGTACAAAAAAAGTTGTGATTTTTTGACAAAATCTTGTGATTTTGCGAAATTTGACTTGGACACAAATGTGATAAGACAAAATTCAAAATTCACAATTTTACAACAAATATTTGTGACTTCTTCTTCTTCTTTTTTTTTTCTTTTTTTTTTTTTTTTACAAAAAGTTAATTGTAAATTGCAAAATTGCAATTTTGCCGAAGTGTATTATAACAAAGTTTTAGACTGTGAAATTACTGATTTTAGAAGATTTTGTGGTTCTGGAATATAAAATTGCGGCTATACAAAATTCACAATTTTGTGCATAAGGCAACAATCTTATGTCAAAAGGTCACAGTTTTTCAAAATTTTGATTTCATGACAAAATTTTATTTTTGAAACAAAAAGCTATAATGCTACAAAATAAGAAATTTTACAGCAGAAATTCTAAATTTTTAGGACAGAAGTTTGGGACCAGCATCAAATGGTTATTGGAGAACTTGTTTGTTTTTGCACTCTTGAGTTGGATTCACCTTTGAAACCAGAAGTTGTCGATTGCTATACAGCTCTACATAAGTCCAGACTGTCTTCAAGATTTGTAAAGTTCAGATAGAAAACTGTTTGTTAGCCACGGCAATAATGACAGCATGATAGCTTTGCTGTCTTGCGCAGGTAAATCACAGGTAACACCAAACTACCAGGCAGACTAAACCAGCTCACAGATGCAAACAGCACACATATGAAATCATCATTCAGCAGACTGTATTCCCTCAGAGCAACATAAACAAGAAACACCAGAAACCACATACAGAACGCCACCATTATCACCACAACAATAAAAAACGCCCTCTGCTTTGTTTCATCAACATGGCCCCTGTTCCTGCCACCATCTCCTGGTCCTGGAAGAATGAGAACCCAGAGAACACAAAAGCTGCAGAAAGAGGCAATGAGCAAGGAAGGAACCGCAAAGCACAAGAATAAAGTAACAGGGAAAGAAGGATCGTTTATCAGTGATACGTAACCCCACAGGAAAGACATCAGCCAAACAAAAAGAGAGCTGATGTTTCTGATCATGACTCCTCGACTATTTCGTAACCCCTGGTAGGTGACTGGGTGAACTATGGCCATGTAGCGATCCAGACAGGTGAGGACATAGAAGAACATCTCTCCAATAAAAATAAAGGATATAAGAAAATATCCTGCTGTAATTATATTTGGGAGACCAGAGAAGAAGCCTGCATAGACTAAGACCAACCCAAAACCCCAGATCAGCTCCATGACAGCCTGGTGGTAGGTGAAGACATCAGAGTGGCTCGGTGTGTTGAAGGAGCGCTGCCTCCACCACTGTTGGCAGGCCAGGTAGAGGATGAAGATGGAAGTTGGGAAGAGGAGGAGCAATCTGATTACATTGTAGCTAATGAAAGAAAAGTCTAGGGGGGATTTGCCACAGCTGGTGGTTCCTGAGTCAAGGGTGGAGTTTGAGGAAGAGGAGGAGTTGACAGACATGTTGAAGGTCTGATTGGTTGATGGAGTCCTGAAGAAGAGAGAGAAAGAAGGAGTCATGCTGTTATTTTAAATCTGAAATGTTGAATAAGAATTAACAGCAGCAACAGTGAACCAGGTTGAACATACCAGGATATCTTGGTGCACACATGACTTTTACCTGAATGTTCTTCACTTGGAGGACACTTCATTGACAACTTTAATTTTCTGGGGCCATGTTTTTAAGGTTGGTGGAATTCATCATAACAAATCAGGAGTAAGACTGTTATATATCTAATCTTTTTATATTCATTTATCTGGTCCCAATGACAAAAAGACATGAGGGACCAGGATAATATAATATAATATAATATAATCATCTTCAGATTTTTGCGGAAAAATCACAAGCATAACTTTGTTGTAAAATCACAAATATCACAAAATTGTGACCTTTTAACTTAATACTACTATACATAATGTTTTTGCAAACTTGTAAGAAAATTTTGTTTTGAAATAAGATGCTTATATAGTCGCAAATTTCTGTCCTAAAGTCAAGAATTTTTGCTGGTGAATTGGGAATTATTTTGCCATTTTTTATTGTAAAAAAGAACATTTTTTCATTAAATCTAAAAATTTTGCACTTCAGACTTTTTGACAGGAAATTACTATTTTTTTTTGCAATATTTATTATAAAATCACAACTGCTGAATGTAAAATGCATCTTTGTGTTGTAAAAGAAAATCTCAAATCTTGCAAAATCAAGACTTTTTGACATCAAATCTCAATTTTGTTTCACAAAAAAATCACAATTTTGACAACATCACAACTTTTTGACAAAAACAAAGTTCTCTGTAAAATAGCAACTCTTCCAAAGTCCTGATTTTAAATGTCAGACTGCTACTTTTAATTGTGAAACAGCTGCTCAACAGCTGTTCAGCAGAAAAGCACACTTGTCAAGTTGGAGGGAAAAGGGGGAGGAGCTTGAGCACCACCTGGAGTCTACCCGTGCACGTGCCTGCTGATGTGTGTGGGGTCCAGGTCACAAGAATGATCGCACACATGAAGGCTCCCAGAAAACCCAGAACAGTGCTCCAGCTGTCATCTCAATTATATCTAAACAGGATAAAATAAAGCTACAAAGTTGGCTCTGACAAATGTTCAATACCTTAATGACGATTCATCTTTAATGAATTATTTTATCACTGAGCATAATCTGGATTTTCTGCTTTTAGCTGAAACCTGGTTAGAAATATAGCAACATTTCACCCAGTCTCACTGAGTCATAAATAAAGCTGCAGGATGAAATCTCATTTGAGGAGCCAGATTTTGTCCCCTTATCAATGGTTTTCTGGAACACACCCAATCAAAATTAGGATATTGATACTAAATGATAGTTCCTTATTACTGTGCAGTGACAGGACGGTTCTGTGTCTTCTGTCCTACAAGCAGGTCAAACAAAACCTAAATCTCTTTCAAGGGGAGCCACAACATCCAATATACAATTATTGGATAGTTGATCAACATCCAATTACACCTGGTCACCAAAAGATCATCAAACTGACAGTCAGGAGGCCAACATTTCTCATCCTGCAGCACTAACCCTAACCCTAAATGAACAATCCATCACTGAGTTACCAGTTAACACCAACCTTGTCAGTAGTGATCGTTTCTGATGGTCTCTCTCTCTGGTGTCTCCGAAGTCATCGACTGCTGTTCACTGGTGTGTCTGCTGCACAAATGATCTATAATCTACTGTTGGGACGGGGTCCTTGATGACTAAGTCATTTGTCAGGATGACAGGCGTTGAGGTGTTTTGCATGGCTGCATGGGGACTTCATGCAATAAATCACAGTAGGCAAATGTTCTTGACACATTTCAGGGAGGACAGAGAGTGGACTCAATTTATGTTTTGTCCTTAAGTCAACTTATATCTGAACCATCTTAGTGAAACAAATAGAAGTTTTAACAACTACATTCACTGTTCAGTCAAGTAACATTGTGGTATTACATGAGGAAGTCTCAAATGGCAGATAGAGAGCACCATTAGCAGAACTGTGACGTAAGTCTAAAAAGACAGGCTGTGTGTCGGTCTCATCCTCCTCACAGCCAAAAAAAGACAAGTCCTTGTTTTCATAATAATAGCTCAAACGGCCTTGATCATCTTCTGAGCCAAGAAAAAAAATCATCAGAAAACTTCCAGTGCATCAGCAGGCCAGCCCACGACCGCCCCCAGGCGTGGCTCAATGCTGCAGCTTCACCCAGCGCAGCTTTACTTCCTGCCCCTCCAGACATGGAGTTGCAGAGGCGAATGGCTGACAAGCTTCAGTAGACTGCTTAATAATTTCCTGAGGAAAGCATCAGTCCATCATTCCAAGAGAGCTGTGGTCAGAGTGACCAACAATCAGCACAGTTCAGTCCATGAAAAACACAATAAAATTAAAGCTGAAAGCAGCATTTATTGGGCCCTCGCACCCTTCGCCACCACCCCCTCCAGGTGTCCACCACCTTCCCAAGCCAGTCAGGAATCAAGACAATACAGTGATAGTTCCATTTGTTTATAAAATGTAAAAGTTGCTGCCCAGCTTGAATCCAAAGGTATTAAAACAAAAAAAACGAAAAAAAAACTGTAGTTCTCAGCTCCCATATCAAGGCTGTAACTGTCACAGCTGTGTTTAATCTTAAACAAATATAAAGAGTCAGAGATCTGATGTCCGAAACTTATCCAGCCTTCGTCTCCAGCAGACTTGACTACCATAATGATCTTTTGTCTGATTAGACAGCTTGAGATCATGATGAACCCTGTTGTCAGAGTTCTAACAAGAACCAGGAAAACTGAACACATTACTGCTGTTACCTCAGACCTATCTGTGCTTTATCAGATCAGCCTTGGATTCCTACAGCTCATACTAATAAAAGTCCTCATTCACCATCCAAATTTTGTGGATGTACAAAATACACCAAATAATGTGATCAAAATCATGGTCCTTTGACGAGACAGTGGTACTGTCCAAGATTGTCAGATAAACTTGTTCAGAGTGAACAAATCATCAAATATATGAATACTTAAAGTAAGGTACATGTCAGGTTTCCATGATATTTAAGATCAAAGTACAGTATTATTTAATAATCTATATTCTCTTAAAATCTGAGACTATAACTCAGTGAATAATATTCAACCACTTAGTTAACTCATTAACTCATCGGCTGCCAGCCAGCTGACCACAATGTTCAAAACTCTGATATGTGTTTTGACACTGTCTAGCAACCCCAGTGTCACATATTCATCATAGTCATCATTTGGGTCAATTGATGACTACAGACGTCAATGGCAGTGAATGAGCGTTAATGATATTAACAACTGCAGAACCATTAAGTTGAGTCATATTCTGTTTCAAGTACAATATTAAAAATTCAGTCAGTAAAAAACTAATTCCGGACTGTTACATATAACTTTCTTACCCTTTTGCTCGCGTCAGTAGTGTGATCTTTCATTTTATATCAGTGCCAGCTTGCATGTGTTCACTGTGATGCTCGATTCGCTTACTGTTTATTTAGGTGTGGGCTCCATTAAGTGGCGAAGATGTGTAACTACAATAGAAACGTATAGTCCTCCATTTTGAGACAATATGGTTTAATTTGAGAATTACCTTCTTCCGCCACTAGATGGTGACAAAGACTGTTCTTTAAAAGTAAACTTTTCAAGCTCTGAAGACAACTGTCTTTCAAGAAAAAAAAGAAAATTAAGTCTTTGAGGTAAATATTCTGGAAGACTCATCAATCATGCTGACATATTCAGCTATATTACTGCTCAGTTTGGTGACTGAAAAATTAGGTGTCATAAGAAATATGTTAAGCTGCCAGAATATGACCATTGGTTATGATTTCACATTTTGAAAAATATAGAGTGGTGGACTAAGAGACCCTAAGTTCCAATGTATGATGTATGTACTTGTTCAGGGTGGAAGAATCATTATATGTATGGATTTTGGGGCAGATTGGACAATGCATGTGCAAGTTAGACTTTTCCATTCATGGCTAGATACCGAACTTGGCCGTACTCTCATGGCAACACCCCAGGGGTGACTCTAAGGTCAGAGCTTTAGGGGTGCTGAGCACCCAATGAGCCCCACCACAACTCACAAGTAATGTTAGTGAGAAGAGGACGATACCATTAGGTGGGGTCATTTTCATTTTCATTCTTAAAATATAAACTTAAACCACAAACTATGGATTAAGTTTTGGACATTATCTAAGCCTGTCAAATGCGAACTAAAATTTTAGAATAACAACATTTCTTACTCCAGGTTTTTGGGGTGCTGAATTTCAATTTAGGGGTGCTGCTGAAGCACCCCTTTTATATAAAGTTATAGTTTTACTGTCAGCCATCTTCAATGTCTTTACTACTGATTTGAATCAATTTGACGTGTGTCGACTCATCCCACTTGGAGCAGGGATGCCTCATGCAAAACACGACATTTCCTGTTGCCAATAGGTGACGCTACAACTGTTCCTCAATATTACAGGGTCTATTGCCCCTTTTCCATTAGTACCTACTCGGCGCGGCTCGACTCGACTCGGCTCGACTCGACTCGGTCTCAGTGGTTTTCCACTGTAGTCCATGTAGTCTATTAATCATATCAGATCAAATTAAAACATTTGTAGTTTTGAGACGCAATTAAAGATGATTCTTATGCCTTGTTGCAATAATTACTTTGATAAGAAGACTAGTGATTTTAAACATTTGTTTGGGCATGTTAATGCTGTGGAAAAGGGAATCAGTTATAAATGTTCCACTGTCATCACCAATAAAAAAAATAAACATTGTCTGTGGTTTGGGAGTGCAATAAACAGCTAAGTCAAAAAATATCATGGACTAGAATGGGACATTGTCTGTCTAGCTGTCCAGATGATCGGCTTAGGGGGAGCCTATCAAGATGAACCAGAATAAATTAACCTGCTAAAGATGCTGATTTAATGGTTTTAATTAATTTTAATTTTAATGGTTCAGGTTGAGACATGGGTCACTAGTTATTAATGCTAATTTTTAAGAAGGTAATATCTGTTTTGTGTTGTTGTTTGTTCTGTTCTGTGGGCCCTGCGCGATTCCCTGTTTTGATGTTTGATTCCCTGTTTTGTGTTTCTGTAGTAGGTAAGGCATTAGGGGCCCGATCTTCCGCCAGATCTCCTACAGCCGCTATTTAGGGATAGTTGGTGGCGGAACGGGCGTTCCCCCGCAAAGAATGCAATCTTCCACTTTGCTAAACCCGCTATCCTACCTGCGCTACCCCCTACATTATGCATAGGAGTGGTTAGGGCGTTCCACCTGTTAAACCAATCAGTTAAACCGTCAGCAGCCATTGCCTTTAAGATCAGGTTACGCTACCCGCAAACTGCTATGGAGCGTCTTTTCATCCAGATCGGAGCAGCTCTCATGCGCCGCTCGTCTGCGATTTTTACAATAAAAATGTGCAGTTCTATTGATGTCATTATTTTATGATAAAGTTGAGAATTCTTGTCAAATGTTACAATTTTGTGATTTTACAAGAACTGTGATTTGGTGACAGTTGGGTATTTCTGAAAGTTGAAATTTATGACAGAATTTAGCTTTTTTTTTTTTTTTTACAAAATTATTAAGCAGAAAAAATTGTATTTCTTTTAAAGTGATTTTAGGACGTAAAGTCGTAATGTGATGTCAAAAAGCTGAAATTCTTTGAAAGTCACAAAATGTCAGCTGCCTAATATACGCTGATGATATTGTCATCTATGTATCTACTAAAACAGCTAGCAAAGCAGCTGAACACCTGACACAAGCACTTGAGAAAGTCACTAATTGGCTTGAGTTGTCTCATTTAACCCTGAATATTAGGAAAAAACGGTTTCTATGTCATTTCTGTCTGCAATAACCCTGTGTAAAAATAAAAATTATGGATCAAAAAACCCATTAGATGTCACCACTGTGGCATCCTGAGAAAACACAACCTTCTTGCATTTGAAAGTTTTATAATTTACATTAATATCAGACTGGTTTTTAAATGTCTTCATAACTATGTATCACCCCTGTTTTTTTGTACAAAGACGTTTGAGCTCAAGCCAGATGAACACACAAGCCTCTTACAATGGTGATTGCATCGTTCCCAGGTGCACAACATCATTTGGACAGTCTGCCTTCTCAGTAAAAAGCGTTAACCTATGGAGCACTCTACTCACTCACCTGAACCTGGAGACTGATACAAATGCTTTTAATAGAGGACTAAAAGCAAAACAGCAACGTTCACATGTATAAATATGGACTTAGTTTAATATTGTTAGTAATATCACGATTGCGATCATATATTTTGTTTGTTTTATCTCCTATTTCTGATCACATGCTCTGTGATCTTTGAATATTACTGTTTGCAATCAAAACGTGTTTGTTTTATCTCATTTGTTAATTATATGATCTGTGTTTTTAGAAAAGCCGCCTATGAACTGGTGTTGAAAAGTAGCACATGTGCTAAACACACCTAAGTAAAGGCATCTGTATTTGCAATGTCCATGTCAAATAAAATAAACTTTACTTCACTTTTACTGTAGCTGAATATCTGCTGAGTGATGAGCGTCTCACACTAAACGACACTCCATGATCCACTGAAGGGTGTCCTCACCCCTCTACTCTCCCCTGCTTTCCTCTTCTTCCTTCAGCTGTATCCATCGCCACGGGAACATGTTCTCTGCAGGGGGTGCTGCTGCCCCCCCCAGCACCTCTACTTCCTGCAGTACTGGCTGTATCCATGTTAATTAGGAGCACCTCATAAAATAAACTGCACTTCATTGTTCCTGTAGTTTTTTTGTGCTGTCCTGCGGGGAGTTTTTCCTTGCCACTGTTTGGCTTAATGTTTTTTTTTTTTACGTGCCATTGTTCCTTTAATTAGCCTAGAAACAGTTCGTATTGTAATAGATTGCATCTAAATGAGACTGAATTGAATTAAAATGATGCCCATGGACAGTGAATGTCATATAAACCTGAAAACTTGGGCATGCAGATGGAGTTAGAGAAGAGAAATAAGCCTGAAGTTGGTTTCTGCTTTTATTTCAGTCCTAAACAAAACACAGCACATCTGGAAAATCCCATATATCACATATCAGCTCAAAGTAGATGAATGAAAAAAAAAAAAAAACCACACACAGTAAATAAAGTAAAAAGTATTTCTTTCTTCTAAGAATTAGCTAAGATGAAGTGTCTCTGCCTCTTTCTGTTGGAGAAAGAGGCTGGTAGTGTGATACAAGCTTCCCATCACCTTTTATTCTGTCTAAGTTCCTTCTTTTCAGCACCAGAAAGAGAGGCCTAAAAACAAATGATCAGGAGGGAGGTGAGACTGGTAAACATTATACACAGTCAGAGGGCTGTTTCTTGATCCTTTCAATTCAATTCAATTCAATTCAATTCAATTCAATTCAATTCAATTCTATTTGTCTGTTACAATGCCAGTTGTCTCTAGGTGCTTTGCAGAAACCCAGATCATGACCCCCCCAAGCAAATATAATGGGGGGGCTGTAGGTTTGGGGACTCCTGTTTTAAGCTACAGTGTGATGGAGGAGATCAAACACTTTAAGATGATCTGTAGCAATGTATGAATGTGTTACACATGAGAAAAAAAAACGTATACATTTACACACGCAATGTACATAAATATACAAGATACATTTAAACTCACGTATTTCCAAGAAAATCCATCCAGATTTCAACACAGACATAACTGAGGCAGAATGTAAGTTCTTCACAGTGAGGCACTTAACTGTCCTCATTTATGGGGCTCAAAATGAAAACAGGTAATTTTCTGTAATGATACGTCAAATAATAACAGTACTCCGCAACCATACAATCAGAGATTCTCACAGGATTTTTTTTCTTTTCTTTTTTTTTTTTAAATTTCTTTTAATGAAAGGAATTAATTTTGCTGCAAAACTGCAAATCTTTTTAAAGTCCCAACTTTTGATGTAAAACCAGCCCTTCCGTTAAATGATCACAAAATTTTGCTATAAGATCAATTTTCCAAAACCACAACATTTTGACTAAAATTAAGACTTCATGTCAAAGAATTTGTGAATTTTGTGCAAGTTTATGCCCTAAAAATCACATTTTTTTGTTGTAAAATGACAGATTATGCCTGGAGTGCACGTATTCATGTGCCTGGTGCCCCCTGGTGGCTCCTGAGTCATGATGCATCTAGAAATGACTCCATGCATGCAAATTAAACTAAAGCTGCCATGCAGAGGTGCTCCTGAGGGGTTTTGTGGTCTGTAAAAATTTTGAGAATAAATTAATTCGACCAGAGGAGATGAAAGTACTGAGAGGGGAGTTTTTCCATTATTCCCCCCCAAACAGAAATTTTTACACACTTAGGGCCCGATCTTCCGCCAAACCTCCTAAAGCTGCTATTAAGGGATAGTGGGTAGCGGGAGGGGTGTTCCCCCGCAAAGAATGCAATCTTCCACCTCCCTAAACCCGCAATCTTACCTGCGCTACCCGCTATATTATCCATAGGAGTGGTTAGGGCGTTCCACCTGTTAAACCAATCAGTGCGACAGTAGCCATTGCCTTTAAGAGCAGGTTGCGCTACCTGCAAACTGCTATGAAGCGTTTTCATCCAGATCGGAGCAGCTCTCATGTGCAGATCATCTGGGACTCTGCTGTAGAGCTTCCTCCTCTTCCTTCCTCCTCCTCCTCCTCTGCACTGATATATACATAACTAGCTCTAACTAATGTGGAGCAAATGATTTAATCATTTCTTTTGTACTTTCAACGAACTGCTCAGAAAAGGTAGAGCCAGTGAGCTTCCAGGAAAGAATTTCCTAACTAGTAAATCACTCGGAGAGAGCAGACCTCGGCCAAGCACAACAGTTCTCCCATATAGCAATTTACAGATTGCGAATAAAATTAGCTTCTGGATCAGATCCGGATCAGCCTCTGAAATTTGATAGAGGTTTCCATTGTTAATCCCTGAGTCAAATTTCATGAGTTTTGGGCAATAATTAACGGAGATATTGAGAAACAAAATTTCCGGCCCCATTAAGCGAAATGTTATCGAAAATTTGAAAGTGATCCAGAATCCAGGATTTCTTCCGGGATCACAACCAAAATGAAATCAGTTCTTCCTTTTCACATTTTAGACAACTCCTGAAAATTTCATCAAAATCCATCCATAACTTGAGTTATCTTGTGCACAGACAGACAGACAGACAGATAAATGCCGGCAAAAACACGCCGGCAAAAACATAACCTCCTTGGCGGAGGTAAAAATATTCTTACACAGACAATTCCTATCAGCTACCTGAAAGTCCCAGATAGTTGGTGCGCTCCCGGTAAACAGTAGCGGGTTTAGGATAGCGGCCCGCTAACCAAAACTGCGATCGCAAGATACCGAGTTTGCAGGAGGCCCAAATGACACGCCCATTGCCATGCCTACAATGTGAGTAAGGGAGTTGTCAACGCGGGTAGTGGCTTTAGGGAAGCGGAAGATTGCATAGCGGTTAGTGGAGGTTCCTAAATCCGCAATTTGCGGGTAGCAGCTAGTGGGTAGTGGCTAGCGGGAGGTGTACGATCTGGGCCTTAGTGTCATGTTTTAAAAACAGACAAGACAGTATTAAGAAAGGTTCAGAACTCACGATGGAAAGTTGAAACATTAGATCACAGTGACGTGCAAAAGCAAGAGTTTTTTCTACAGCCGGATAGTTTTCCTGCTCTTTTCAGGAACAGCAGAGGCAGAACCAGACAGCTGGGTACTGCTAGCCAGATTCCTGCATACATTAGCAAACACAGGTCTAGAGCCTGAACTGATATCCATTTAATGATGCCAAAACCAACAAGGAGCCCGAACAACCCTCAGCACCACCGTTACTGATATGGCTGACATCATTTGGAAAGCCCTCTGCTTTGATGGCTTCTTTCCAACTACGTCCCCCGGCCGTGGACGGGTCAGAACCCAGAGGACAGACAGGCAGCAGAAAAAAATAACTAATATGCAGACAACTTGGAAGGGAAGAAATGGGGGGGTTGGGAAATCAGGCAAGTACAACTCAAAGATGCCCAACCATCCAAAGGTCAGCAGCCAAACAGCCACGGTGCTGATGTTTCTGATTCTGACCTTGAGCGCTTCCCTCATGTGCATGTAGGTGACCGGGTGCACAACAGCCAGGTAGCGCTCCACACAGGTGAGGACATGAAACAGAGTCTGTCCAGGATACGAAAGACAGGAGAGAAATGACCCCCACAGGTGTCCTGTCTCACTTTTGAAGTAGCTACCCAAAGTAAACGAAACAGATCCAAAAACCCCAACAATGTCCACAATCATCATGTTGTAAGTGAAGAAGTCGGTGTGGGTCATCGTCATCCCCGCAGGTGAAGAGTGACGATGCCGCCATCGTTGGAAGCCCACAAAGAGGACGAAGACGTAGAGCGTGAAGAGGACGAAGCTGACGAAGCTGTATAAGATGTGGATGATCTTGCCTCCTCTTGACTGCAGGCACGTCAAGAAGAAGTAATTGAAGGAGGAGTTGAAGGAAGACATGGGAGGGGAAACGAATATTATGGGAGGATGAAGAGTTGATGAACATGGCCTGTAGACACCAGAAAGTAAAATATGAGACAATTAGAAACAGGATAACAAGAAGCAGGTGAACCCAAGTGGCAACCATCCCACCTCTGGACTGAATCCAATCAGGTTTTGTTGCAGTTCCTCAACTGACCACTTGGTGCTGACTCCAAAAGGAAGTCAGTGTCCCCTTAAAATGATCAACTTCAGAAATAAACATATTTAGAACCTGGTTCAAAAAATGGTTTTTGTCTCCAGAACTAGATTTCACATCCATGGCAACTGTACAGAGCACATTCAGTGAGAGGACACTGATCTACTGAATAATAATATAATAGTAATTAGGGCTGGGCAACAATTAAAATTTTTAATCACGATTAATCGCATGATTTCCCTGATTAATCACGATTAATCGCATTGTATACGGAAAATCAAATAAAGAATTTACTCAGACTCAGAGTAGAGCTGCTGCTCCTCCACATGGAGAGGAGTCAGTTGAGGAGGTTCATCTGGTCAGGACGACTCCTGGACGCCTCCCTGGAGAGGTGTTTCAGACATGTCCAACAGGGAGAAGACCAGGAGACAAACCAGGACAGGCTGGAGAGATGATATCTCTCCACTGGTCTGGGAACACAGTGGTGTTCTCCCAGAGGAGCTGGTTCAGAGGGCTGGACCTCTGCTGAAGCTGCTGCCCCCACAACCCAATTACGGATGAAGCGGAAGATAATGAATGGATGGATGTCCTTAAGCACAAATGTCTGTTGTAAAATCACAAACTTTGCAATACTGCAACTTTTTCCTCTTAATTTATTTTTTGTCATCAAATATTGGTTTTTGAAAATCACATCTTTTTCTCATAAGCTAAGCCACCTCCGCTAGAATAACTGACTGGGATGGACATGAGGTTGGCACGGTCCAGACGGGTTCCAGTCCAGCTTGTAACACCCATTTGCAGCATGTGTTGTGCAGTATGAAGAAAAAGAGTCAGTTCTTCTTATACACCATATGGCTGAAACCAATCAGGGAAGACCATCAGTGTGACGGAGGAACCAACATAAGACTGTATACGAATAACTGGACAAACCACTCTGTGACATGCCGGTGTTTATTTTCTCCTCTTTAAAAAGATTCAAGATTCAATATATTGACTGTCACGTCAACAAGTGTATCAGAATCTGTCTTGGTTCTGCTCCCAAACATCTACAGTCCAGCAGCACCAAATATACAGTCTTTATAAGAGTTTAAGGTTTTCCTTTGTTATAACAGGTAAAAACAGCAATAAAATGTTAACAGTTTTCTGTTCGTTCTATAATTTCATAAATGCAACAAACTATAGTTCTTTTACAGTGGATGACTAAAAAATATGGAAATGAAACTTTAATTAGTATCTTGTATGACCTCCTTATGCTTTGAAAACTTTAAAAACTGCCAAGCATACCAGGAATAAGCTTTTGGATAGATTCAGATCCCTCTGAATACAGAATAACTAGATATAAAACTTCATTACCTGTGATATTTTCATTTTAAGGGTCAAATAGGTTTTGCGGCTCCAGATGAATTTTATTCAGAGGAGAGGGACAAAAAATGGCTCTTTTGCTAGTAAAGGTTGGTCTATAGGAAATCATGAAGGTTTATGTTATCCATTTATTTGACAAATTATAGTAAAATTATGGTATATTTACGATAAATATATATGAAAAGAACAGGTTTTGTCATTTAACCCTGACCCTGATCCAGCCACAGAGAAGTTGTCAAAATCAAGCAGATTTTAATTTTAATTTAAATCTAAATCAATGAAAAAAAAAAACCAACCGTTGTTTGCTTGAAAACATCTAAACTTCTTCCAGTTTCCTCTGATTATTTCACATCTAATATTTCCCAATGACACGTGCTGTTGTCAGCTGTACTCACATGTTAAAACCTTTGGAGACATTAATAAGGAACAACCACTGGTTGGACGTCAGGAAGGATTAATCACTAAAAATCAGTTTAATGAGGAGAAACAAAATGACCAGTATTGGAGAGCAGCCAGCTTCTGTGACTCTGGAAACAGTTTGTCATCATCACGCTCAGTAAACCCGCCCCTGAAAGTTAATAAGAATCAGCATCAGAGAGAAGACAGTCGTGTTCAGGAGTCAAACCTTGTCAGCTGTGATTTAGTGAGTTTCTGTTGGACAGGTGAAGGTGTGTCCTGGTCCTGCTCTCTCCACAGACTGCCACACAGGTGGACCATCAAAACCTTTATTGCGTAAATAGGTTCCACAAAGTAAACAGAACAGGCTCTTTGCATATTACAAAGATGACGTACGACATTATTTACATGTGATCTGAGCTTCACGGGCTCCAGCAGCATGTGGGGACATCAGAGTCCACAGTATCTCACGTTGACATGGTTACATAACAGCTGAGCAGATGCTGCTGGTGCTAAAATGGTTCTAATTAAAAAAAAACACACACACACACAAACAAAATCAACAATATTTCAGCAGTTAAAGGACCCCAGTAATGTTTTTCCTTTTCAGTACATGTAGATGCTGTTTTAAACGCTGAACAACCACTAAAGTGGTGAGTAAAAGCTCTGAAACAGCAGAACCCGAAGCTTCCAGGGTTTTGTCTGCTTCCACAAGCGTGACTTCATCTGCAGCTTGGTCCTCTAAACCACGTGTGTCAAACACAAGGCCCGCGGGCCAAATGTGGCCCGCCACGTCATTGTATGTGGCCCTCGAGAGCTTGTGCATTATTAGTTTAAATTTTAAACCAAAAATTTAAGACTTAAAATAAGCTTACACTGCTCTAAAGCGCATATTGACAATAAACTACATTTCCCACAATGCATTTCGTCGTCACCCACAACGTTAACAGTATCTCATCATGAGCAAGACATCAAGACGATTTTCAGAACTGATGAACTTAAGAAAAACCTCTACAAACTAACCCCAACATGTCCAAGAAAAGAGAAACTGATGCACAAGGAAGACAGTTTCATAAACGACAGGAAAACGAATATAAGTTTGTATCTCAAGGTGAAATAACAGTATGTCTTTTGTGTTATGAGGGGGGTGTCAGTTGTGAAAGAGTTTAATCTATGTTGGCATTTTGGCAACAAACATGGAGCTAATTATGCTAAATTTAGCCTCCAAGAAAAACAAAGAATTGTTTCCGCTTCTGAAACCAAGTTAATGGATACTCTGAGTGATGTTTACAGAGTCCGTTACCATGGCAACGGACTCTGTAATCATCACCTTGTGGTTTACAACCACAAACCCTGAGTTTAATATAATGAGTTAAATATTTGGAACTTTAATAGATAATAAATACAGAAACAGTTATTTAACAATATAATCAGGTGCAGTTTAATTTATTTTGGTTTTCATTGCATTTTGTTACATTCATGCTGTCAATCTGGCCCTTCGAGGGCAACCACGATGCTGATGTGGCCCCTGATCTAAACCATCAACCCGTCTGTCCTTCCCCCCTCAGTTCAAGAGAAACATCCTCCATGTGGAGCAGCACAAAGTCGGCAAAAAAAAAAAAAAAAAAGAACAAAATGGCAGACCTTTATAGCCCAGAAACAGCCTATCTGACCTCTGAGATGAGGATGGAGATAGTCAGGGGGTGATGCGCTACACTAATCAGGTTAACGAAGTCCCAGCTCAGGCTGAAAACAGGCTGGAACTCCACTGGACATAAACTAAATGTCTGTCCGAGGCTTTTCTAGTGACTACACGTGTGGATGCCACAGCAGGACAGAAACACTCCCATAGCGCCGATCGTCTCCATGAGGACCATGTAGTAGGTGAAGAGGTCCACTGTCTGAAAGCCGTCCAGGTGGCGAGGACGCACAGAGGGAGGACGAGGAGGACGCAGGTAACGTTGAGGACGGTGAACGCGATGGAGATTGAGCGCTGGTTAAAGCAGCTGAAGATGTGAGGATGGGAGGAAGAGTTCACCGGGCGACCAAGAGGAGGTGGTGGGAGGACGCTAGACGAGGAGTTGACCGGCATGTTTGAGGACAGGAAAACCTGCCAAGAACAAGGTAGAAGGACTGGTCATTAGAGTTTTCACAGGTAAATCTGGGCATCATCTGCATAATGTGAAATCCAATAAATGCTTCAAAACATCTGTAAGAGAAGGAATATTCTGAACTGTAAAGGACTAAAACAGGTCCTTGAGGCCACGACACAGACTGTAAAAACTGAACACCCACAGGTTTCCTGGAGAAAGAGTTTGAAACTTTACGGCCTGGAGGCCGGCTGGAACAGACCCACTTTAGCTCAGTTACCGCAAGAAACTTATTTCAGCTTGGTTGGCTTAGCCTCAGCTAACCCTTGATGCTAACTAATGTTACCTGACATTCAGTCCTCATTTCTGCTCACTAGAGCTGCCAGAGCTGAAACGAGAACTAGCAGAGCTTTGCTGGGATCTACATCTGCTTTGTTCACGGTCATCCAAGCCTAGTCGTCTATCGGCTACCTGCTGGCTCGTGGTCCGGTTAATCAATTTAGAAAAGGGACCGGAGGACCCAGCTCAGAGCCAGTGAGGTAGAGGCGGTTAGCCCTGGCTAGCTGGTATCAATGCTCAGTGGAGACTGACTCACTGACGGATCCAGATGAAGTCGCTTCAAGCTCTCGCTGCTGATGGTTCTGCAAAAGGTTGAATCATGAAATCATCATCTTTTTGCCTTTGTTTTTGTTAAACAGATAACAGCACGGTGAAAACAGAAAAACCATTGTTGTTTGTCTGAGGTTGTATTTGTTTGATGCGTGATTTTTATCATTTATCTGTATAAATCATATCATACAGCTGCCAACTCCCTCAGGACCACACCGAGAAAGAGAGCTGAGGATGACGCCAAGGAATAATAATAATAATAGATGAACTTGACCACAGATCTCTTTAAAACACAATGATGTTAAAGAGTAAAACAGACCAACCTTGTGATTTGTTTCTTTTTAGGTTTTTTTCATGCAGCAGCTCATCTGAGGTGAACAGGTGTCCTGTCAGAGTGACGATGATGACAGTGATGCTGATGATGAAGACTCACCGCCAGTCCAGCTGTTGTTTCTGTCAGACACCATGGCAGCTGGTTATTTGCATGATGTAAAACCAGTTGAGCGTTGTTGTTCCTGATGTCATTTTGAAGGAGCAATGTTTTTACAGTGACAAGTATTTCCCTTGTAAATGAAGAATCTGGCATCAAACACCCAACACAATTTTTTTAATGCTAATTTACAGAGAGCATTTGACATGTTCAGACAGCTTTACAGAGAGGCATCATACTTTCTGGACTATAAGTCCTTTTTTTTCAGTATTTTGTCTGGTCCTGTGACTTATATTTCAAAGTGACTTAGATGTCAAAATATCCTCCATGTCTCCATGACAACAACAGGACATCGTCTACACTCACAACAACTGAACACTGATACTGAAAAAATGACAAGAGTGAACCATAAAATAAAGAGAGAACACAGATACGACACCAAAAAGAAAAAGCTCTACAGCAGAATTTAAACTGAAGATGATAAAATCTGCAGCTGGAAACAGTAACGGAGCAGCAGAAAGTTTGGAGAGAAACTAGTCAGAGACTGAAGAGAAGCAGAGGAACCTCTGACAGCTATGAACCAATCAGAGAAGGAGAACCACGGACTGAAAGATGGACAGAGATGGAGGAACGAGTCCACAGACGGAGGAACAAGTTCAGGCAGGTGAAGCCTCTGGAGGGACAGGGACCAGCCTCTGGGGGGGGGGGCAGGTCGAGCCTCTGGGGGGGCAGGTCCAGACTCTGGAGGGGGAAGGTCCAACCTCTGGAGGGGACAGGTCTAGATTCTGGAGGGGACAGGTCCAGACTCAAGGGGGCAGGTCTAGACTCTGGAGGGGACAGGCCCAGACTCTGGAGGGGACAGGTCTAGATTCTGGAGGGGACAGGCCCAGACTCTGGAGGGGACAGGCCCAGACTCTGGAGGGGACAGGTCTAGATTCTGGAGGGGACAGGCCCAGACTCTGGAGGGGACAGGCCCAGACTCTGGAGGGGACAGGCCCAGACTCTGGAGGGGACAGGTCCAGACTCTGGAGGGGACAGGTCCAGACTCTGGAGGGGGCAGTTCCAGACTCTGGAGGGGACAGTCCCAGACTCTAGAGGGGACAGGCCCAGACTCTGGAGGGGATAGGTCCAGACTCTGCAGGGGGGCAGGTCCAGACTCTGGAGGGGCAGGTCAAACCTCTGGAGCGGGCAGGCCCATCCTCTGGAGGGGACATGTACAGACTCTGGAGGAGGCAGATCCAGACTCTGGAGGGAACAGGTCCAGACTCTGGAGGGGACAGGTCCAGACTTAAGGGGGCAGGTCTAGACTCTGGAGGGGCAGGTCAAACCTCTGGAGCGGGCAGGCCCATCCTCTGGAGGGGACATGTACAGACTCTGGAGGAGGCAGATCCAGACTCTGGAGGGAACAGGTCCAGACTCTGGAGGGGACAGGTCCAGACTTAAGGGGGCAGGTCCAGACTCTGGAGGGGCAGGTCAAACCTCTGGAGCGGGCAGGCCCATCCTCTGGAGGGGACATGTACAGACTCTGGAGGAGGCAGATCCAGACTCTGGAGGGGGCAGTTCCAGACTCTGGAGGGGACAGTCCCAGACTCTAGAGGGGACAGGCCCAGACTCTGGAGGGGATAGGTCCAGACTCTGCAGGGGGGCAGGTCCAGACTCTGGAGGGGCAGGTCAAACCTCTGGAGCGGGCAGGCCCATCCTCTGGAGGGGACATGTACAGACTCTGGAGGAGGCAGATCCAGACTCTGGAGGGAACAGGTCCAGACTCTGGAGGGGACAGGTCCAGACTTAAGGGGGCAGGTCTAGACTCTGGAGGGGCCAGGTCCACATTTGATAGTGTGGACACTAGAGTTTGGATAAAGTTTCTATAGTTTGGAGAGTTTAGAGAGAGGGATAGTTCTCAGATGTAGGAGAGTGAGGAGAGAAGGATAGGTCAGAGGATGGATCCAGGAAGAGCAGGATTTCCTCTGTATGGGAACAATTGATGTGATAACTCCTAATAACCCCCCAGAATACAGGGAGAGGCTAAAATGACTGGAACCCAGTTCATCTAACCTTGTTCTTGTGTTTTTGTGAACACCAGCATCTTCTAAACCATGTGAAATGGTGTTTTTCAAGCCCGAGGAGGTTGAAGCAAAAGAGAAAGAAAACCATGATTACACAACCTGACACATCCATATACTACCATACTGGAATACATTATGACATATTTTAATATACACATCTGTGATCATGTACGCAGAGAACTTATGTGGTCATTCATTTGTGATTCATAGTCACTGATGTTCTTTATATTTCATAGTCACCCCTAACAGACCATGACAGAAGCAGCTGTAGTTGAGAAACGCCTGTCTGTGATTCTCCATCTGGCCAGTAGATGGTGTCGTGATCACATGAAGCTGCCAGTAATGAACCTTTCTGGCTCCAGTGGTTCGATGCCTCATGAGGCTACAACTCACCATCAGTAGTTGTAACACCGGCGAATGGGCCTCTGTTACTGGAGAATCGTCTCGCATGATCTTCCAAAAGTCTGGAGAGTTGTCATAATAATAGATGAAATGCCAAATAAATTCCAGTATCCGTTTGGTACCTCAGATAAAGTGTTTTTGTGTCTGGATTCAAAACCTCACATCTTTCCCCAGAAAGGCAGCTTCATATATATATATATATATATATATATATATATATATATATATATATATATATATATATATATATATATATATATATATATATATATATATATATATATATATATATATATATATATATATATATAGGAAGGAAGGAAGGAAGGAAATAAGACTTTTATCATCAACAACAAACCACATCAATCAAATACTGATAATAAGACCAATACTGTAAAACTTTGATATCCACTGGAACTACAGAGGAATAAAGTTGATGAACCACACAATGAAGCTATGAGAAAGAGTGGAAGATAGACTAAGGACAGAAGAGAACATCTGAGAACATCAGGATGGTTTCAGGACAAAGAAGAGGACCACAGATGAAATATCAGCTTTGAGGATGCTGATGGAGAAGAACAGAGAAGGTCCGAGGTCATTGTGTCTTTGTAGACCTTCAGAAAGCAGATGACAGGGAGCTGAGAGGAGCTCTGGTCCTAATGAGGAGGTCTGGAGGAGCAGAGGAGGATGTTAGAGAGGAGCAGGACACGGATGAGAGCTGGATGACAATGGAGAGATAAGCTGTAGGAATGATGGAGGAGTTCAAAGTGGAGGTGGGACTGCAGCAAGGATCAGCTCTGAGGTGTTACTATGGGGATGGACAGATGAGGTCAGACAGGAACCTTCATGGACATGATGTTTGCAGAGTGAGTGATAAAAGGGTTTGATCAGAATGAAAGTAAAGGTGTATGAGATGGTGGTGAGACCTGAGATGTTGTTGGTTCAGTGTATGTGGTCCTGAGGAGAAGACAGGAGGCAGAGTTGGAGGTAGCAGAGGTTCAAATGTTGAGGTTCTATTTGGGAGAGACCAGGATGGAGAGGATCAGGAATGACAGAGGGACAGAACATGTTAGATGTTCTGGAGAGAAAGACCAGAGGGAGACCAGACTGAGATGGTTTGGACATTAACAGAGGAGGGATGGAGAAGATATCTGGAGAAGGATAATGAGGTTGGAACTGGAACAGGAGGTCTGGAGGAAGACCAAAGTTGTAGAGAGAGAGGACATAGAAAGAAGAGGATGGAGGTAGATGGACTGCTTATTTACTTATTGTGTGGATGAAAAAGCTGAATGAACTTCACCTAAAGTGGTCATTCAGTTTTATCCAGGACATTTTATGTAAAAAAAGAATAATAAAATATAATAAAAGAAGAATTTTCTTTTAAATACCATTAAAATATTTTTTTATATCTTTGTTTTGGTTTTTCATTTATTTAATTATCAGGATAAATAAAAATGCTCTTGTCATTATTTCATTGCCCAATAGCTTATTTCAGTGTTAGGACCTCTTTGCAGTTAAACTGACGGAACCAATATTTGGTTGGAAACTCCGCTACGCGTTTCCGGTCGGACTGTTTTCATGGATGTACGACCGTGCACCTTGAACTTTTCCCCAGACCTCTTCTCTCGCTCAGTTTTTCTCCTCTAGCTGTGAGATAAAACCGCCTCGTGAACCATGTCCAGCCTCCCGCGGCTGCTGCGTGTCGCGCCCTCGGCCCTCGGGAGGATGTCACGCGGCTGCGGCGCAGGAAAGTGCGCCAGTTCCCGTTCTGCGGCGAACTTTGCGCTCCTCGGCGGGACTGACCGCAGGAGCTACGGGGGCTCCACCGGGACCCGGACGGTCCGGGTCGGCTGCGCCTCTGGGTTCTGGGGGGACACCGCCACATCGGGTAAGAAGCGCTGAAAGCAACAGGTTGTCAAAAGTTCACGAAAGTCCGGAGGACGACGCGGCGATTACGTCATCACGTTGTATACGCAGCCGTTGGCGAAACGCGTGCAGGGGCGGAATGGTGAAATATGGGGTCCCGGTGAAAAGGGCCCCTGCCCTCTACACGGAAACTGTCGGCACTGTTCTTAGTCTTTGTTTTTTAAACCTTTAGAGCCGCTTTAGTCTTGGTCACACTCACACTGCTAATGCAAGCTATAAAATATTCAACATTACCATTACATTCTACTTTTTATATATTTATTTCAATGTTAACCCTTTAAATGACAGGTGTTTGTCATGATGCCACCATGTCTTTATTTTAAAAAAACACAGGGAAAATAAAATGAAATAAATTGAAAATGAACTGTTTCTTCATCATACCGAAAACATCGAACCAAACGTCTTTCTGCTCGTGACACAAATAAGCCGCATTCTCTGAACTAGTCCTGCCTCCATGGAGGCTGCAGGGTGGAGGGTGGGAGGCTGCTGGGTGGAGGGTGGTGGGTAGGGCTGGGCGATTTTATCGATTCGGCGATATATATCGATATTTTATTTCCCAGAGAGTATCGATATTTCAGCCGCAGGTATCGATACTCTAAGCTCCCTTCAAAACCCCCGTGTCTCGCACGGGTGCTCTTCCTGCAAAGTGCCATTTATTCTTACTCTTCCAGCTAGAGCTGAGCCAGTCAGGAGGATGGCGGCGAGTATAAACCCAGCGCCTGCGTGCTTAAAAGTAGATGTGTGGGAGCAGTTCGGGTTGAAAAAGAAAAAGGAAAGCGAAGATTTAGACAAAAGTATGGCGGTTTGCAAGCTGTGTCACTCAAACGTGAAGTACTCTGGAAATACCACCAACCCGCGAGGCAAGCCTACCTGAAACGTCACCACCCGGACTAAAGCTAATGCTAACTGAGAGCTAGCCAAACTTCATTTTGTCAGGATTTGAGACTGTATTCAGTGGTGGAAAACGCTGGCTTTAAGGGCTGTGTTTACTCTCGCGGCAACGTGTCGCAGTTGTCTTGTCCCCGGTATGCCGCAGTTATTTTTGATATATGTTAATGTTGAAGCGCGTCTGCGCTGTTATTCAACGCCACGACGGAGAGGGACAATCACGAACTAGCTAAACTTACTAAATGTATCTCTTGCGTTTTTCCACTTCCTCACTGTCTCGGCCGTATCCAGACCCACATTCATCGCTATCTCCCTCCATGAATTACTAGAATATGTGCTGTCTTTGTAGTGTGGAGAACCAGAATCGTACAGATGTGGGTACTTCCTCATTTCTTCGATGACGTGGCTGTAGAATTGACCAATCAGAGGTCTCCTTTCTCCCCTCTCTGCTACGCTGTCTGCAGTCACCTCCCTTTCAGTTCAGTTAATTCAAACAAATTGGAACACTCACAAGATGTCACCAAAATCACTTTGTCCTGTTAAAATCTTTCAGAAAATGATGTAAATGTATTGTTAGAAAAATATCGATATAATATCGTATCGTGAGCCAGATGTATCGTATCGTGAGATTAGTGTATCGCTACAGCGTGGATGGTGGGTGGGGGGTGGAGGCTGCTGGGTGGAGGCTGCTGGTGGAGGGGGCTGCTGGGTGGTGGGGTGTGGGTGGAGCTGCTGGGGTGGTGGGTGGGGTGGAGGCTGTGGGTGGAGGGTGGGAGGCTGCTGGGTGGAGGGTGGAGGGTGGAGGCTGCTGGGTGGAGGGTAGAGGGTGGAGGCTGGGTGGTGTGGTGGGGCTGCTGGGTGTGGGTGGAGCTGCTGGGTGGGTGGGTGGAGGGGTGGAGGCTGCTGGGTGGTGGGTGGGGGTGGAGGCTGCTGGTGGGGGGCTGCTGGTGGTGGGTGGTGGGGGAGGGGTGAGGCTGCTGGGTGGAGGCTGCTGGCTGTGGGGTGGGGTGGAGGGTGGAGGGGGTGGGTGGGTGGTGGGGAGGGTGGAGGCTGCTGGGTGGAGGCTGCTGGGTGGTGGGTTGGGGTGAGGCTGTGAGGCTGGGGTGGAGGGTGGAGGGTGGAGGCTGCTGGGTGGTGGGTGGAGGGTGCTGCTGGGTGGTGGGTGATGGGTGGAGGAGGCTGCTGGGTGGCTGGGTGGAGGGTGGAGGCTGCTGGGTGGTGGGGTGGAGGGTGGGGGGGGTGGTGGGTGGAGGGTGGAGGCTGGGGTGGGTGGTGGGTTGGTGGTGGAGGGTGGAGGCTGCTGGCTGGTGGGTGGAGGGTGGAGGCTGCTGGTGGTGGGTGGAGGGTGGAGGGTGGAGGGTGAAGGCTGGTGGGTGGAGGGTGGAGGCTGGAGGGGGCTGGGTGGGGGAGCTGCGGTGGGGGGGAGGGTCTGCTGGGTGGTGGTGGAGGGTGGAGGGTGAAGGCTGGTGGTGGAGGGTGGAGGCTGGGGGGTGGGTGAGGGTGAAGGCTGGTGGGTGGTGGGGGAGGGTGGAGGGCTGTGGGGTGGGGAGGCTGTGGAGGCTGCTGGTGGTGGGTGGAGGTGGAGCTGCTGGTGGTGGGTGGAGGCTGGGGGTGAGCTGGTGGGTGGAGGGTGGAGGCTGCTGGGTGGTGGTGGAGGTGCTGGGGGGAGGGTGGAGGTTGAAGGCTGCTGGGTGGTGGGGGAGGGTGGAGGCTTGGGGTGGGTGGAGGGTGGAGGCTGCTGGGTGGTGGGTGGAGGGTGGAAGGCTGGGTGTGGGTGGAGGTGGAGGCTGCTGGGTGGAGGTGTGAGGCTGGTGGTGGGTGGAGTGGAGGGTGAAGGTGGTGGTGGTGGGGGAGGTGGGGGTGCTGGTGCTGGGTGGGGGGTGGGAGGGCTGGAAGCTGCGGGTGGGGCTGCTGTGGTGGGTGGAGGCTGGAGGGGGGAGGGGTGGAGGAGGAGGGGGGGGGGGGGAGGGGAGGATGGGGGGTGGGGGTGGTGGGGAGGTGGAGGGTGGAGGGTGTGGGTGGTGGGTGGAGGGTGGAGTGGGGGGTGGGGGGGGTGGAGGGGGAGGGGGCGCTGGGGGGGGTGGGAGGGTGGGTTGAAGGCTGGGGGATGGGTAGGGTGGGAGGCTGGGGAGGGGTGGAGGATGCTGGGGTGGTGTGGAAGATGGGGGGGGTGGGGCGGAGGTGGGGGTGCTGTGGGAGGGGGAGGCTGGGGTGGAGGGTGGAGGGTGGAGGGGGGTGGAGCTGGGGTTGTTGGAGGGTGGTGGGTGGAGGTGGAGGGAAGCTGCTGGGTGGGGGGGGGGTGGAGGGTGGGGGTGGAGGGTGCGGGGTGGTGGGGGAGGGTGGGGCTGCTGGTGGAGGGTGGTGGGTGGAGGCTGCTGGGTGGTGGGTGGAGGGTGGAAGCTGCTGTGTGGAGGGTGGGGGTGGTGGGGAGGGTGGAGGCTGGGGGTGGAGGGTGGTGGGTGGAGGGTGGGCTGCTGGTGGAGGGGTGGTGGGTGGAGGGTGGAGAAGCGCTGCTGTGGGGGTGGAGGGTGGTGGGTGGGGTGCTGGGTGGTGGGTGGAGGGTGGTGGGTGGAGGGGGTGGGTGGTGGGTGGTGGGTGTGGTGGAGGGTGGTGCGGTCATTGGAGCAATGGTGAGGATGAGACCTGATGAAGTGATGTGAGTATCTCTGTGTCCTCAGTGCCTCAGCTGGTCTACGGAGGGAAGCTGGACTTCCTGGTCTTCGACTACCTCAGTGAGATCACCATGTCCCTGCTGACCGCCGCCAAGACCAAGATGCCTGTGAGCGTCGTCTGCCGGTCCAAACGTTTCTTTTATTAATCAGCTGATTATTGATTGTTTCAGTCTGAGAACTTATTATTTATCAGTTTGTTGCATAATTGTAGGAACGTGTTATAAATGCAGTCATTGCTGACTGGTTGTTGATTTTAATTTTTTGTATTTATTTTCTCTTTAAATGCATCAGAGGGCCTGGTAGGACTGTTGTCAGAGCTGCTGTAGTGGCAGCTCTCTGCCAGCAGGGGCTGCTGTTGTCTCTGCTGCACTAACATGTCGTCCTCCTGCAGAACCTGGGCTATGCTCCAGACTTTGTCCAGGTCGCTCTGGCGCCGTTCATCAACGACATCCACAGGAAAGGTGAGTGCGTGACATCAAACGACCAGGACGGGTGTGTCTGTGTGGGGGGTGTGGGGTGAAACACATGTCTGCTTCCATGACAACAGCCGTTGCCCGCTCCTCCCTCAGGTATCCGCGTGGTCAGCAATGCTGGAGGAGTGAACCCGCTGGCCTGCGCCGAGGCCATCCAGGAGGTCATCAAGAAGGCTGGACTGGACATGAAGGTCGCCGTGGTGACCGGTGATGACCTCATGCCCCAGGTACGCCCCTCACCTTTAGTGACGTCATCATTTATTATTGTGTCAGAGCCGTGCACAGACGTGTTTGGAGGCAGCTGCTGGATTAACTCAGTTAAATTATATTATATTATATGACGTTATACTCACAGTTCTACTTGTTTTAGTGACACATTTATTTCAACCATAAAGTCACATAAAACTTATCAGTTTTTAAACGTAAAATAGCACTTTTACAAGGTTGGGATTTTTTGTTATAAAAACTGATCTTTTGTCATAATTTTAGGGTAAAATTTTGAGGTAAAATTGCAAACTTTCCAATATTCTGACTTTTTGGCACAATTTTATTTATTTTTGTAAAATATCAACTTTGAAAAAATATGGCAACTTCTTACAACTTTGTAATTTTTGTAACTTTATGGTCTAAAACGTTACAGATTTCTGTTGTAAAATCTCTTTTTGCGATATCGCGACTTTGACATGAAAAAACAATTTATCATAAAATCTCAAATGACTGTTTTGTTGTCAAAATCACAATTTTACAAAATTATGAATTTTTGACAACAGAATCACAAATTTCTGTTGCTAAAACTATAACTTTTTAAAGTAATGATTCAACTTATTGTGGTAAAATATGGATTAAATCGCTTTTTGACAAAAATGACAACTTTGTTGTAAAATTGTGAATTTTGTTTGATTTGTGATATTTTAGCTTTATGAACGTAAATAAATAAATTGCTGTTTAATCACAACTTTTAGACATAAAATCAGAAAAGTTTGTTTCGGTTGTAAAATGGTGAGATTTTCAGAAGTACTCATCTCTCTATCGTGTTGAAAGTGACATCAGAAACTCAGCAGTGGACACCTGTAAAGGGGGCGGAGCTTGAGCGCCACCTGGGTCACTGAATGACACCAAATAACTTTTTGTTGTAAAAATCACAATTTTACAAAATGATGAATTTTTGACAAAAGAATCACAAATTTCTGTTGCAAAACTATAACTTTTTAAAGTAATAATTCAACTTTTTGTGGTAAAATATGAATTAAATCGCTTTTTGACAAAAATGACAACTTTGTCGTAAAATTGTGAATTTTGTTTGATTTGTGATATTTTAGCTTTATGAACGTAAATAAATAAATTGCTGTTTAATCACAACTTTTAGACATAAAATCAGAAAAGTTTGTTTCAGTTTAAAACGGTGAGGTTTGCAGAAGTACTCGTCTCCCTATCGTGTTGAAAGTGACGCGTTGGCGGTGGACACATGTAAAGGGGGCGGAGCTTGAGCACCACCTGGGGTACACCTGTGCACGTGCCTGAACCGCAGCCGTGTCGTCTGACGTTGTCTCTTCTGTCCTCCCCGTCAGAGAAGCGTCCTGTCGGAAGTAAAGATGGCCGACGGGGGCGGGGGCCGGCCGCTGCCGAAGACCCTCCACAGCATGAACGCTTACCTCGGGTACGGACGTGGCGGTGGCGCGGGATCAAGTCTACCGAGCTGCCGACGCCCTGCTGAACGCCTTCCTCTGTCTCTGTGCTCAGGGCCGAGCCGATCCGCCGCTGCCTGGACCGCGGCGCCGACATCGTGGTGACGGGACGCTGCGTGGACAGCGCCGTGGCCCTGGGGCCGCTCATGCACACCGTACGTTTGTCTGAAGGAGGGCCGTCAGTGCCGAGAGGGAAAGACATAAGCGCTGGCCCTAGAGAAGGAGAACATGGACTGGCATGGAGTTTGGCTCATTCATTGTTCTCTTTCAGTTCTGCTGGATGTTTGTTCGTGGATCTTAGACGTCTGTGTGTGTTTCTGTTGTAGTTTGGGTGGCAGACAAGAGACTACGACCTGCTCGCTGCTGGGAGGTACGTGCAGATGTGTTTCTGGTAGCTGCTGAGATCTTTTTAACAGACTTCAGTGTGTGAAGGCTGATATGTCTGATAAAACTAGGGATGCACGATAACTTTTTTTTAAAACCAATACCGATAACCGATAACTTTCAGCTCCTAAAGGCCGATACCGATAACCGATAAAACACACATATACCTAAGATCATTACATCAATACTATGAACAAAATCAAAAATAGTTTGGACTCTTTAAATGAACAGATATTTATTTTTTCCATTGAAAAACTATTGACAAGCCTCTCAAACATTTTCATAAAGCTATCAAACAAACCTATTTGATATCTCACATCAACTTAAATAAGGTTCATTACTGACTGATATAAAAAAATAAAGGCTCCTTGAACTGATGGAAATACATGCATCAGAATTACTAACTGAAAAAGATTAACATTTAAAGGATTTTGACTTGTGGTTCCATTTAAATTAATACATTTAATTAAAGTAAATGAGGTTCAGTAGTTTTTTTTTTTTTTTTATCTCATTGAAGCTTTAGATGAGAGAGATGAGGGGAGAGGGGAGACTGCTGTTGGCTTGCGCATGTTAGCATTAGCTCGCGTTAGCGCGATTTCAAAACTCCATGGAAGCAATTGTTATGTTGTAGGTGGCTGATCAGGTTTTATGTATTAAAGCTTGTGCTTCCCTCCTCGTAGAATTCGCTCGGAGGATTTGTCACAAATAACCACCAAACTATCTTCTTCTGAAACTTTAACGAAGCTCTATGCCAACGCCGCCATGTTTGTTGTGATCAGCACAATGCAGGCTGCATTCTTTTTTTATGTGTAACATGAGGGGAAATACTGCGAATATCAATTCAAGTTAGCAACTACTAAAATTATGACTGACTTAAGTTGTTTTCTGACATGAGGTGGTATTCTTGATTTTCCTGATTGAGAAATCGTTTTTCTGATTATGCCGACGTTACTTGAACATAACATTCACTGCTGGTCATTTAAGACTCAGAGGGAACGAGGCACTGCCATGTTGACAAAAATATATATGTTATCGGGGCTATTCGTTGTGATATCGGACTTATCAGAACGACGTCATAATTTCCTGTTGTCGGCCCGATAGTTATCGTGCACCCCTAGATAAAACTCTGGGGAGTGGCGGGGCTTGCGCGACTGGCCCCGCCCCCTGAACGAGCCGCTGCGAGCGCAGCTGTGAAGACGTGTTTGAAAAAGGAGCTTTAGTGTCTGGTGTTTGGACCAGAAGGAGACCGGTCGTGTTCATTGACCCAGCTGTTGTGGTCTAAGTCTTGCAGGTCATCCTGATCGAGTGTGGAGCCCAGAGCACCGGAGGGATCTACACGGACTGGGACCGAGTCCCTGACTGGTGACTGTCCGCCTGAACATCTGGATGACTGCTTTTCCTCACAAATCTGGTTTCTAAAGTCTAGATGTTTGAATTGTCTCATTTTCTCTTGAATTTAGTTACAAGGTCAGATTTTTTTTAGTTTATAGCAAATCTGCAAGTTTATGGGAGTTTTTTTGTTAGAAATGTGCAAATTTATAAAGTCATTAAATTAAAATCAATTTCTTAGTTTTTATGCAAATTTGTGTGTTTCAGAATTTCTGAGGCTTTTCTGACATAAGTTTTAGAATTTGTAATTTTTATTTATTTTGTTTTTCTTTAATTTATAAAGTTGTGTTTTTCTAGTTAAGAGTTGAGTATTTATTTATTTATCAAGTCAGTTTTTTTTTCTTGCAACTTTCTGTTTACAATCTCAAAATTTCTGAATTTTGTTTTTTTATAAAGTTAGAATTTCTGAGTGTTTTTTTACACCAATTAGCAAATTTAATCTCAGAAATTCTAGGACTTTTTTCTGGAAAATGCGTAGTTGGAAAGTCATAATTTAGAGTTGAAGTTAAAGTTTATCCAGTCAAATATTTGAATTTTTTTTTGCAAATATGCACTTCAACATTACAGTTTCTGAAAATGTTTTTGAAGCAGAATTTCAGGGTTTTTTTTTTTAATCTCAGTAGTTAGAACTTTGCATGTTACTGTTGCAAATGTAGGAAGTTTCTGAATTCAGATTTCTGAGATGTTTTCCTCAGAACAGATATTAATATTCTACGCTTTTGTACAATAACAACGCTTGTCCGTTCGCTCAGTTCGCTGAACCGACTCGGCGTCTGACAGAAAACTGCTCGCTTTCAGGGACAACATGGGATTTCCCGGTGGTGGAGTGTTCCGGAGACGGATCCTTCGTCCTCTCCAAACCCCCGAAGACCGGCGGCCTCGTCTGCTTCGGCACGGCCGCCGAGCAGCTGGTGTACGAGATCGGCGACCCGCGGCGGTACCTGCTGCCCGACGTCACCTGTGACTTCAGCCAGGTGCTCATCCAGGAAGTAGCTGGTACGCACACACATGCACACCTGAACTTCAACACTGGTGACACTTGTTCTTGCAAAAATAACATTTTGTCATAAAATTTTCACGTTTGTATATTTTTTTAAATTTTCTTTTTGTAAAACTGGGGCTTGTTTAGACAGTCAACATTTGATGCAAAACAATTTCAGATCCCAACTTTTTGACTTCATATTGTAACTTTTTAACTTCATTTTGCTACTTGATGTCTAAAATTTGAGAATTTGATTTTACTGCAACTTTCTTACCTGAAATAACATATAAATGTTGGTCTGACTTCATGTCCTATAATCACGGTATTTTTTTATGAGATCACGTATTTTGCTAACATTTGTTATAGAAATTGCAACTTTCAAAAAATAGTAAATTTGTTGTAATAAGCAATTTTTTGTCATAAATTCCACAAAATCATGACTTTGGCATTAAATCATGACTTTTTGTTGTAAAATATTTTTTAAAAAAAATCAAAAGTATTAACTTTTTGTCATAAAATAACATTTGTAGAGTTGCGCATAAATCTGGAATTTTTGTTGGAAAATCGTGACTTTAAAAATCGCAGCTTTTCAACTCAATATTTTAAATTTTTATTGTAAAATTTGAAAACATTTTTGTTGCAAAATCACAAGTTTCACTATATTACAGGTTTTTGTTATAGAAAGCTCATTTCTATCTTAAATGTGAAATTTCTTAAAATCGCAACATTTTCCATCAAATTGTGACTTTTTATCAAAATAAAATCACAAAATTTACAGAACTGTTTTTTTCCCCACAGAAATCCCCAACTTTCTGACACAATGTAATTACTTCTGTAAAAGTGCAATCACAATTTTTTTTTTCGTAAAATCGTGACTTACAATTTTTTTTGTGAAAGGTTAATTTTTGTCATAAAGATTACATTTCTGAAATCATGACTTTTTGACACAAGTCTTGATATTGTGTAATTAAAATCTGAAAATTGTAACTTTGTTGTAATTAGCAATTTTTTTTGTCATTAATTCCACAAAATCATGACTCTGTCATCAAAACTTGACTTTTTGTTGTCAAATTAATTTTTTTTAAATCAAAATTATTAACTTTTTTGTCATAAAATAACATTTGTAGTGTTGCGCATAAATCTGGAATTTTTGTTGGAAAATCGTGACTTTAAAAATCGCATCTTTTCAACTCAATATTTTAAAATTTTATTGTAAAATTTGAAAACATTTTTCAAGTTTCACTATATTACAGGTTTTGTTATAAAGAGCTAATTTCTATCTTAAATGTCTTAAATATCTTAAATTTCTTAAAATCGCAACATTTTATATCAAATTGTGACTTTTTGTCATAAAATCACAAAATTTACAGAACTGTTTTTTTTTCCACAAAAATCCCCAACTTTCTGTCACAAAGTCTTCTGTAAAACTGCATGTTTTGTTGTAGAAATCACAATTTTTTTTTCCATAAATTTGTGACTCACAATTTTTTTTTTTTTCGTAAAAGGCTAATTTTTGTCATAAAGATTACATTTCTGAAATCAATGACTTTTTGGCACAAGTCCTGATTTTGTGTAATTTAAAAAAATCAGAAGATTGTAACTTTTTGACTGAAACGTTTGAATCTTTCTGCTGTAAAAGGGCAACTTTTGTAAAATGTCACGTTTTTGCTGTAAAATCACGGTTTTTCGCTGTAAAATCACAGCAGCTTTCTGACCACTGCTTTCTCAAACAGTCGCTAATCACAAAGGGACATGTGTCCAGCTGCTCGTTAAAGGGGGTGGGGCATGAGCACCACCTGGAGTCTACCTGTGCACGTGCCTGCATGTGCGCTAACGTCACCACGGCGCGAAGTGCTGATTGTTTTGGCGAGCCCGACCGCTTACTCTGGCGACCTTAAACAAACGCATCTGGAGCCGAGCTTCACCCCCGACTGAACCTTCACCCTCCTCTGAACCTCCATTAGACTGTTCATCAACTATTCCAGGCTGCTTTTCCTTTTATAAACCTAAACAAGTATCCGTCAACCCTGACTGAACCCGTCCAGAGCTTCTGCTGCAGCGGCTAACCTCGGCTTGAACTCCGGGACCTTCCGCTGATCGGCTGCTGAACTCCTCCTCTCCGATAAGACGCCTGGTTTTCACCCCCCCTCGGTAATTAATTCGGTGGAATATTTTGATCTGCAGTGGGGAGAAGCGCCAGCGTTCCCAGAGCTTCGCCCTCCCACTGCCCCGCTTGAGTAAATACGGACACAAATCACTGGTGTTTGTGTAAATGTTTGGAATATTTCACGGCAGTAGATCAACCTGGAGCTGACCTGGTCCTGCACCGAAGGACCGGCGGGTTCATGCTGCACGTACGACAGCAACTGGAGTTGATTTTTTCACTTGTTTTCAACAAATAAGCCTTTCATTGGACACATGTTTTACATTCAGCTGGACTCATAATTCCAGCTCGGCTCGTTTATGAGCGAAGAGACGAGAACTTGGCCAGGAATTGCCATAACGTGGTCTTTTTTCTTTTTCCAGCACTAAAACAGTCCAGGAACACTTGAATGCATTAAAGCAAATATAATTAGTGAAAGGGTTTAATTTTCCATGAGCTCTCAGCAGGAGGCAGGTTTATAATCTGCAGCTGTCTGGTGATGGCTGTGTGGATCATTTCTATTTATCTTTGTACGTGTGAAGACATCAGTGACCTGGTCCTAGTTGGGACGAGGACATCCTGGGACATGCATAAAACTCATTACCTATTTAACTGAACAGCAGCCAGACAGAAGTCTGAGGACGTCCTTGCTGCTTCTGCAGGATTGGAGGGGGGGGGGCAGGAGTTGGAAAACAGGGAGGGTTTTCAGCTGAAAGAGGAGTGAGGAGGTGAAGCATCTTCACGGACCAAACATCTACCTGCTTTTCAGGTAGATGTTTGGTTCACGACTGGAACAGAAGCAGTCTTCTTACAAATAACGCTGCCAGCAATCAAACGTGATATCTGACCATTATATTATTATAATTATTCTATAATTATAGAGCTCCAGACCTTCAGGTACCTTGTTGGGTTTTACGCAAAGGAAACATCTGGAATAGAAGTCTTCTGGAAATCACATTTTATAGCCTGCAGGGAGTCTGTCAGTCTGTCAGAACAGCATCCATCCCTCCATCCATCCATCTAGCCACCTATCCATCCATCCATCCATCCATCCATCCGTCCTTCCATCCATCCATCCATCCATCCATCCATCTAGCCAGCCAACCATCTGTCTATCCATCCATCCATCTGTCCTTCCATCCATCCATCCATCCATCCATCATCCACCATCCATCCATCCTCCATCCACCTATGCATCCATCCATCTGCCCATCCATCCATCTGTCTATCCGTCCATCATCCATCCATCCTTCCATCCATCCGTCTATCCATCTCGCCATCCATCCATCCACCATCCGTCCATTCCTCCGTCCATCCATCCATATATGCATCCATCTATCCATCCATCAATCCAACCGTCCACCATCCATCTCTCCATCCTCCATCCATCCATTCGTCTATCATCCATCCATCTGTCTATCCATCCACCATCCGTCCTCCATCTAGTCATCCATCCATCCATCCGTCTGTCCATCCTTCCATCCATCCATCCATCCTCCATCTGCCATCCATCCATCCATCCATCATCCATCCATCCTCCCATCCTCCATCCACCTATGCATCCATCCAGCTGCCCATCCATCCATCTATCTCTCCGTCCATCCATCCATCTGTCCTTCCATCTCGCCATCCATCTAGCCATCCATCCATCCATCCATCCATCCGTCCATTCGTCCGTCCATCCATCCATATATGCATCCATCTATCCATCCATCCATCTACCATCCATCCATCCACAATCCATCTGTCCATCCTCCATCCATCCATTCGTCTATCCATCCATCCATCTGTCTATCCATCCACCATCCATCCTCCATCTAGTCATCCATCCATCCATCCACCCGTCCACGTTCTGTTCCTCATCTGGTAGCAGGTCAGCAGTCTCCATCCATGTCCTCCAGCTCTTCCAGACACTGAGGTGATCTCAAACCAGCTGAGAGGTCTGGTCTCTTCAGCCAGTCCCGGGTCTGCCTCCAGTCCTGCTCCTGATGAGGCTTATCTGAAACAGCTCCCCCGGAGGGCGTCTGAAAGAGATCCTGACCAGATCTTTGACCCGCCTCAGCTGGCTGCCTTTGATGTGCAGGACCACTGACTCTGAGCTTCTCCTGGAGAGCTGAACTCCTCCCCCGACCACTGAGTCAGTCCAGTTAGTCCAGTCACCCTTTAAAGAGACGGGCACCTTGTGTTGTTTCTGTCACACGGGTGCCAGCTCGGACCCTCGTTAGCCTTCAGGACCTCTTCCCTTCTTCAGAGGTTTTGGTCCATGTTGGCATGACAGCCAGGCACCTGCGCTGGTGGAGTCCAGGTGGTGTTGAAGCTCCTCTGACTTGTGTCCTTCCTGCAGAATGACCATTTCAGACCCAGACAAAGCAGCTTCCCATCTGAAAGTTATGATTTTACAACAGAAATTCTGGATTTCTTTTTTTTTTTATTTCCAAAAAAATTGCGATTTTGTCAAATTTGTGATTTTTATGGAATGAAATTCAGATTTGATGTCAAAAGGACAGGATTTTTGTCAAATTTGGGATTTTCAGACAAGAGTTTGCTTTTTACGACAAAAAGTTAAAAAAAAAAACGCAAAATTCGTGATTTTTGCAACAAAAACGTGGAATTCAGCAGAAATCACGATTGTGTAAAATTTGACATTTTGACAAAAATTGTCTTTTTACAACAAAAAGTTGTGTTGCTCCAAAAAAGAATCTTGATTTTAGGACAGAATTTATTGACAATTTCATTGAGTAAAATTTGAATTTAATGTCAAAAAAGTTGCACAATTTGTGATTTAAAGGCAAAATGTTACTTTTTTTTATCAGGAAGTTCACCGACATCAGGGTTATTATAGTTAACGAAAACTAAGACTAAAACTAAAACTAGCAATGAAAAAATATTTCAGTTAACTGAAATAAAAATAAAAACTACAATTAAAAAAAAAACGAAAACTAAATAAAACTACAATGAAGGATGTAAAACTAACTAAAACTAAACTGAATTGTAGATAAATTCAGCTTCGTTTTCGTTGTCGTTTCGTTTTCTCCCTCGATTACTGCCATAGAGATTACTGCCTGTCCTGCAGCAGCCGCTATGCTACCCTCCCTCCAGAGAGGGGGCAGCATAGCGGATATAGACCTTTTCGGGCCAGCCCCCCGGAAGTACCCCGTCCGCCATTGCTGGAGGGTGCTACAGAGCGATTCTTTCACCGGCTCGCAGATTAACCAGTGTTTTTCTCTTTCTACAAATATATATTTTTATAATGTCGAGTCGGTCGAGTGGGAATGTTCCGTCATAAACTGTGCCAACAATGGTGTGAAAATTCAACAATGGAAGAAGAAAGTATGCACGAAGACTGCCTTGTTTGCAGAACAAGAAATTAGGAAGACGTGGGTGAAAAATATCAACAGAAAGGACTTTGTTCCAAATGAATACAGCCGGGTGAGTTTTCGTTAACATTCAGTCTCGTACTACTCATAGTCTCGCTGAGAGTCCCGGACGATTCTGGCCGAAAGAACAGCAGTATGAGGCTACTGTAGCCCTCGGCACTAGCACAAGCCTATAAATGAATGAATGAATGAATGAATGAATGAATGAATGACTTAGGAGAATGATAAAATAAATTAAATATAACATTAACACATAGCCTAATTTACCACTCGCGTTAACATTACAGTAGCATAATCTTTATGGCTTGTTGACGTTAGTTATAGCCAGCGTTCCACAGTTTTTAGTGTTTGATTATGGGAATAGATCATGCTATTTCCATAACCAATCATTAAAAACAGCAATAAACTACCTTCATCTGTAACTGGAGGCCACTGTCTAACATCATCAATCCAAGACATGTCTGTGTTATCAGTAACAGATGCTCCACGCTGCTGTGTTTGGGTTAGTTGGTGGAGCACTGCACACTCCAGTTATGGCGGGGCCACTAGGGGGCGCATGTCCACAATTTTCAAGTCGAAAAGGTGTATAAACTGCTGCATACTGCAAGAAGAAGAAAAACTAAAACTAAGACTAAAACTAAATAAAAACTAAACTGAAACTAGTCAATTCCTCAAAATAAAAACTAAACTAAAACTACTAAATTACTTGTTGAACTAACTAAAACTAAACTGAAATAAAAAAGCAAACTGGAAAACTAAATAAAAATAAAAACTAAAGAAAATTTCAAAACTATAATAACCTTGACCGACATTAGGACTCCATTGGAACTGTTTATGAGATTTAATTTATTTATCACACTGATAAAAATGATATTTATCGTTATCGGACTCATAGATGTCAAGCATCCCTGTCGCTATGGTCGCTAACTTTCGATGAGCTGAGGTCACATGCTCCAGAAAAGCCGCAGGTGACGTCACAGAGGGTTTGTCCAGTTCTTCTGCTACAGACACTGATCGGAGTTTGTCGTTGTCCGTTATCGTTAGATTGTAATTCCACTTCGAAACTCCAGGTGGCAGTGTGGGCTCCTGAGCTGAGCTTTGTTTATTTATCCGTCAGATCCTACGTTAGTTGGAGCCGATACACGTTGAGTCGTAGAGTCGTTTTTATCAACATTACAACAATCTGTTGTTTGCTGTGGCCTTTTGTAGTTTATCTTTTATTAAAAGAACAGGCCAGTTTTCATTTAACCATCCATTTGAGTCCAGGAATAAAAATGTGAAGTAATATTTTTGTTTCTTACTGTGATTTGATATAAAATAAATTGTTTCATGTCAATATTTTTCCACTTCTTCTGAAACAATATGAACCAGATGATTTTTTTGCTCTATAAAACTATTTGGACTACTTTTTGGATGAAGACCCAGGATGTGAACTCCTGGCTCCTCTCGTTGCTGAAAATGTAAATATTTCAGTCTGAACGAGCCTGGTTGAACTCCTGAGGGCTGTTTGACCGGTGGGTGACCCGTCTCCGTCGCCAGCAGCTTGTCCTCAAGCATGAGCGAGGCGGGAAAGTGAAGCTGAAGACGAGCTGGAGGACGAGCCGGCGGTCCGGTTCACGCGGGGGTGAACAAAGTGCTGCGTCCTGTTCTCGGGGAGATGTCAGGAGGTGAAGGATGGAGCAGAGAGGCGGAGGGGAGGAAGGGGCGAGGGAGGGGAGGCACAAACATCTCCCTCCTTTTTTGGATACTTAAGGACGGCGGGGTCATGGAGTTCATAGGGCCCTTTACTGAAGCTTTGAGCAAATGACAACAAATTAGGGGTGCACGATAACTATCGGGCCGAAAACTATCGGACCGATAACAGGAAATTATGACGTCATTCCGATAAGTCCGATATCACGACAAATGTCCCCGATAACATATATATTTTTGTCAACACAGCAGTGTGTCGCTCCCTCTAAACCTTGAATGACCGGCAGTGAATGTTATGTTCAAGTGATGTCGGCATAATCAGAAAAACGATTTCTCAATCAGGAAAATCAAGAATCCCCCCTCATGCCAGAAAACAACTTCTTAACTCGGTCATAATTTTAGTAGTTGCTGACTTGAATCAATATTCCCAGTATTTCCCCTCATGTTACACATAAAAAAGAAAAAAAAATAGAAAAGGCTGAAAGAACGACTAGCAAACGAGGAAACGTCCGAATTTACGTTACACCTTGAATGCAGCCTGCAGCACAGCGCTGATCACAACAAACATGGCGGCGATGGCATGGAGCTTCGTTAAAGTTTTCAGAAGAAGATAGTTTGGTGGTTATTTGTGACGAATCCTCCGAGCGAATTCTACGAGGAGGGAAGCACAGCGGAGTTTTGAAATCAAGCTAACGTGAGCTAATGCTTACGTGCGCAAGCTAGCAGCAGTCTCCCCTCATCTCTCTCATCTAAAGCTTCCATGAGATTAAAAAAAAAAAAATCACTGAACCTCATTTACTTAAATAAAGGTATTAATTTAAATGGAACCACAAGTCAAAATCCTTTAAATGTAAATCCTTTTCAGTTAGTAATTCTGATGCATTTATTTCCATCAGTTCAAGGAGCCTTTATTTTTTTTTTATATCAGTCAGTAATGAACCTTATTTAAGTTGATGTGAGATATCAAATAGATTTGTTTGATAGCTTTATGAAAATGTTTGAGAGGCTTGACAGTAGATTTTCTTTGGAAAAAATAAATATCTGTTCATTTAAAAAGTCAGAACTGTTTTTGGTTTTGTTCATAGTATTGATGTAATGATCTTAGGTATGTGTGTGTGTTTTATCGGTATCGGCCTTTAGGAGCTGAAAGTTATCGGTTATCGGTATCGTTTTTAAAAATCAGTTATCATGCATCCCTAGTTTTATCAGACAGATCAGCCTTCATTCATTGAAGTCTGTTAAAAAGATCTCAGCAGCTACCAGAAACACATCTGCGCGTACCTCCCAGCAGCGAGCAGGTCGTAGTCTCTTGTCTGCCACCCGAACTACAACAGAAACACACACAGACGGCCGAGTTTGACGTATTAAAGCTTGTGCTATTTTTCCCTCCTTTGCTTGGAGCATTTGTCACAAATAACCAGCGGACTATCTTCTTTCTGAAACTAACTAAGTTCCAGAAAATCCGCCATGTTTTTTTTTTTTTCCAGGCTGCATTCAAGGTGTAACGTAAATTCCTCAGTTCCCCCGTTTTCTAGTCATTCTTTCGACCTTATATATTTTTCTATTTTTATGTTTAACATGCGGGAAAATACTGTGAATATCAATTAAGGTCCGCAACTACCAAAATTATGACCGAGTTAACGAGTTGTTTTCTGGCATGAGGTGGTATTCTTGATTTTCCTTACTGAGAAATCGTTTTTCTGATTATGCCGCCGTCACTTAAACACAACATTCACTGCCGGTCATTCAAGGCTCAGAGGGAGCGAGGCACTGCCGTGTTGACAAAAATATATATGTTATCGGGGCTATTTGTCATGATATCGGACTTATCGGGGTGACGTCATAATTTCCTGTTATCTGGCCGATAATTATCGTGTACCACTAGTTTTGGGGGTCAGTAAGGTCGATAAAGTGTTTTTCTGTGTGTGTTCAGGTATAGAAGGAGGTGCTGTCAGAGTCACCGGGGCCAAAGGCTTTCCTCCGTCACACGACTACAAGGTAAAACATCGGCCGAGCGTCGGAACGGGTGTAAACGTATCCACTATGCTGAGCCGCTGCACCTCCGTCTTCCTCCAGGTGTGCGCCACTTACATGGACGGTTTCAGAGCGACGGCGGTGTGTCCGGTCGGTTGGAGGACCGAGAGCGGCAGAGAAGGCCCGACGGACGGCAGAGAGCATCATCAAGAGGTGTGTACGAGAGCAGCGGCCCCCGTCGGGGTGATGGTTCACCACGGAGCTTCTGCTTAGCTCCTTCTCTTAGTTGTGAAACTTAAGCTTCAGCTGCTTTGTAATTTATATCCATCATGAGGACGTTGCACAAAGAGGAACTTTGTGATAATTCAGATCCATGAGACACCTTGTTTTTCAGAATTGAACCACCATGAGAGGTAGGGATGGGAATTGATAAGATTTTTCCGATTCCGATTCCATTATCGATACTGTTTAACGATTCGATTCTTTATCGATTCTCTTATCGATTCCAATTTGGGGAAAAAGGAGAACAAACAGTTTTATTAGCATCAATTTTTTTTTACCTCGAAGTCACGACCTTACAAACTCAACAGTGAGGTCAAAAGAGGCCCAAAGCCTGGATAACGTGTTAACTGTTGTAATATGTAACTGTGCAAATACACAAGAATGTGTAACATTTTACTAACAGATATTTCCTAATAGAAATGAAAAAAATCTCCCTTTTAAAAGGATATATGAGCTCACTCTAAATGTAATGCAGAAGGCATTCGTTTAATAGCACAGCGTTAATGTTATAGCGTGTTTTACAAAGAAGCACATTGGCAGCGGGATAGCTACTTACCAGAGTTACCCTCCGTATTATCCACAGAGGTGATCATAGTTGACTACTGCCGCTGCTGCTGGGTTGAGATCCATTAGTTTGAAGCGCGTCAAAAACATAACACTCGTTATCGCATGTTGTGTGTTCAAATGTTTCTGCATGTTAGTCGTGTTCCCTCCTGACGCTGTTATCTCCACTTCATAATGACAGCAAGTTGCCTTGTCATCTGTCTTTGGTGAAGTGAAAACAAACTTTGGAGCGTTTCAACCGGGTGGGCGCCATTGTTGTTTACAACTGCAATGCGCGTGCTAAACCGACGTAACTTAATTACCTAAGTGCTTTCTGGAATTGACTGTACGTAACTTGCGTGAATTACGTGAGATTCGTGCTGGTTGGAATCAATAAGAGAATCGCTTGATAAACTGCCAAATGATTCCATGGAATTAAAACACACGGAACCGGTTCTCTACAGGAACCGGTTCTCGATTCCCAACCCTAATGAGAGGTCACCGCATACCTTCCTGTTGTTTGTGTAGGACGAAGCGCATGTTCAAGCAGCTGGGACTGGAGGACTTCAGCTCGGTCAACGTCCAGGTGCTAGGAGCTGAAGACACTTACGGTGCCAACGCCCACAACAAGGTAACAAGGGCAGACGTGGTTGGGTGGTTTAGTCCAGACTCAGCCTGTTGGTCGGCTTGTTGGTACCTTGATGAGTTTCTGTGTCAGCCAGTTACTTGTTTATTCCTAGTTTTCCCTGATCTGTTCCTCTCCGTCAGTCCCTCTGAACCAGAAGCGGGTCAATGATCAGCGTTAAGCCTGTTTCAAGCCTCTGAACTCCCCCTTTGTCACCATGTTCTTCTTCCTTTGACACAGAAGCTCCTCTCAGGCCTCCTGCCCTACATTTACCCTTAAAGTGCTCTTTACCAGAAGCAGGTCAGGGTCCGAGTTAAGACGGTCCGCTTTGTTTCTCACTTTTTTTTTCCCACCCTCCTCTTTCGTTCACCTCTTAAAACACATCCAAGGACCATCTATTCAGAACGCCTCTAGGTACCCCCCGAAGGATTGAATCAAAGGGTTCTGAACTTTTTGTTGGTTCACCTTTCATCCTGAAAAGCATCCTCACTTCCCTCTGGATGGAGGGTTAAGGAACCAAGAATAGGAGGTCCAGTTACCTTTGATTCAAGCCTTTAAGGGCGGTTTAAGAAGACCTGCCCTCCAGTTTAGGAGGATGTCTTTGAGATGAGCTGGTGTGAACTCTCAGTCATCCAGACAGCGGTCAGCCTCAAAGGCAACCTAACTCACTTTTCCTTGGTTCTTCAAGACGTCTCACTTCCTTCCATCAAGGAGAAAGTGGGGAAGATGACAGGACAGAAGGTGAAAAGTCTTGAAAAGAACCATGAAAGATAAGTCCAGCTGACTTGGGTTCAAACCTTTGAGGATGGCCATGACCTGGATGACTGAGAATCTACACCAGCACACCTTGGAAGTACATCTTCTCAAAACACAGCAAGACCATCACCAACACCTCTGAGACCCTCAAAGGCTTGAATCAAAGGCAAAGGGTCTTCTTTGCCTTGGTTCTTAAAGAAGTTTCATCTTCCATCTGCAGTTCAACCACACTGTTCTTCTGAATGGAAGGAAGGTTACCATGACCTGGATGACTCAGGGCCACAGCACACCTCCAGTTCGTCTTTTCAAAACACGCAAAGGTCATATTAAAACACATTTGACGTTGCTTGTTCTGCCTGTTCTCAGGACGCCAGGGAGGCAGTGATCTGGATGGCCGTCCACCACAAACAGAAGAAAGCTCTGGAGGTCTTCGCCAGAGAAATAGCTCCTGCAGGAACCGGCATGGGTACGAAACAACACTGCATTTCAACTTTGCACCCTCGTTGCCCCCATCGTTGCATAAAATGTTCCTTTATGACAACCGACGTGTCCTGACATAAACAAACTCTGGAGCAGTGAACTCTGACCATTAATTAACCATTTATGGTCATTTATTTCATACTAAAACAACTGACATTTCAGAATCTTTATGAGAGCAGTTTCAGTGTGATGAGATTGGAAGCCTGACTGAAGGTCGTCAAGGACATCTTCCTCCTTTATTGATTAGATCCTCAATAATCTTCTGCGTGAACGGTCGTTTGTTAATGTTTATAAAGTTATTGATTTGATCCTCAATAATCTTCTGCATGAATGGTCGTTAGTTTATGTTTATAGACTTATTGATTTGGTCCCCAGTGATCTTCTGTGTGAACGGTCATTTGATTAATGTTTATAAAGTTATTGATTTGATCCTCAATAATCTTCTGTGTGAACGGTCGTTGATTTATGTTTATAAAGTTATTGATTTGATCCTCAATAATCTTCTGCGTGAACGGTCTTTGATTTATGTTTATAAAGTTATTGATTTGATCATCAATAATCTTCTGCGTGAACGGTCGTTGATTTATGCTTATAAAGTTAATGATTTGATCCTCAGTGATCTTCTGTGTGAACGGTCATTAGTTCATGTTGAGAAAACTAAAGGAATTCAAGAAAATTCTCACAATATAATAAACTAAATGAAGGGTCAAGTTTTTCAATATTGATACCAAAACGGATACCTGCTCAATTCTGATACGATACTTTTTTGATACAAATATCAACATAAAGGAAGAAACCTTAGCAGCAGACATTTTTATAATATAATACAATATACCTACAGTACTGCTTTATATTTTAATCAGTCATTTATTACTCTATTTTTTGCAAAATTGTGAATTTTGCGTAGCGCAACATTTATTGTTTAGTCAAGCTTTTAGTTGTAATTTCATCCATCTTGCTGTAAATTCACAAATTGCAACTTATCGACTTTCACAAAATCACAACTTTTTGCCATAAAATTACGTCGTTGTCACATGACCGTATAACTTTTGTCATAAAATCACAAATTTTAAATTACATCTTTGTCGTAATATATTGGTTTTTAGATTTAATTGCAACTTTTTGTCCTTAAATCAAAAAATGTTTATTGTAAAATCAGGACTTTTGCAAGAATCTCAGCTTTTCTTGTTAAAAGAAAATTTTGTCATAAAATCTCAAATTTTCCAAAACTGTCACTTTGGCACTGAAATTCAAAACTTTGTCAGAAAATGTCAAATTTATTTTTAGCTGCAGCTTTATGTCCTATAATCACAGCCCTTTGTGGTAAAATCACAAATTTCACCATATCAACTTTTTTTTTTGTTAAAAGCAAATTTTTCTCACAAAATCTCAAATTTTTTAAAATTGGCACTTTTGGACTTCAAAATTTTGTCATAAAATTATATTTTTTGTTCATTTCAAAATAAAAAATGGGACTTTGTCATAAAATCACAAATGTTTGTTGTGAAATTGAGAGGTTAAACGGCAGCGGGGTGGCGTCTCTACGAGCTATCGATATAGTTTATCAGATACTTGATGTTACTGAAGAACTTAGATGGATGCCAGGAAGGAATCTGTTATTGATGGATGGGAGTCTGAGAGAAAACGCAGCAGAACGTAGTTCAGTCAGAACGACCTAAGTGGACATTTGAGCCAAATTAAAGTCACACATGAACTAAATCAGGAGGGTTCATTCCAGGTTCTTCTAAAGGTTCACTGAAGGAGGTCTGAAGTTGTTGGTTCAACGGTGTGATCGTGAAGAATAACTGGATGGTGTTGTCGTGGGTTACTGAATGTTTACTGGAAGAAGCTGAATCCTGAGCTTCCAGAGGTTTATCAGACTGGATTCCTCCCTGAAGGGGGGAGCGTCCCTCAGCTGGAGGCAGATAAGGGGGAGTCATGACCTCCTGGACCACACGTTGGCTCAGTTTCTGTTTCATCTCCGACATGAACTCTGCGTGACTCCTGTGGATTCGTGCTGCCGGTCCAACAGCGTCTGTGTGCAGGACAGGAAGCTGGGTCCAGTCTCAGCTCTGCTTGGTGCTGGGTCTGGTCTAAGCTCCTGGTCTCAGCTCTGCTGGGTGATGGGTCCAGTCTCAGCTCTGCTGGTCTCAGTTCTGCTGGGTCCTGGGTCTGGTCTCAGCTCTGCTGGGTCTTGGGTCTGGTCTAAGCTCCTGGTCTCAGCTCTGCTTGGTGCTGGGTCCAGTCTCAGCTCTGCTTGGTGCTGGGTCCAGTCTCAGCTCTGCTTGGTGCTGGGTCTGGTCTCAGCTCCTGGTCTCAGCTCTGCTGGGTGCTGGGTCTGGTCTCAGCTCCTGGTCTCAGCTCTGCTGGGTGCTGGGTCTGGTCTAAGCTCCTGGTCTCAGCTCTGCTTGGTGCTGGGTCCAGTCTCAGCTCTGCTTGGTGCTGGGTCCAGTCTCAGCTCTGCTTGGTGCTGGGTCTGGTCTCAGCTCCTGGTCTCAGCTCTGCTGGGTGCTGGGTCTGGTCTCAGCTCCTGGTCTCAGCTCTGCTGGGTGATGGGTCCAGTCTCAGCTCTGCTGGTCTCAGTTCTGCTGGGTCCTGGGTCTGGTCTCAGCTCTGCTGGGTCTTGGGTCTGGTCTCAGCTCCTGGTCTCAGCTCTGCTGGGTCCTGGGTCCAGTCTCAGCTCTGCTGGGTCCTGGGTCTGGTTTCAGCTCCTGGTCTCAGCTCTGCTGGGTGCTGGGTCCAGTCTCAGCTCTGCTGGGTTCTGGGTCTGGTCTCAGCTCCTGGTCTCAGCTCTGCTGGGTGCTGGGTCCAGTCTTAGCTCTGCTGGTCTCAGTTCCGCTAGGTGCTGGGTCTGGTCTCAGCTCCTGGTCTCAGCTCTGCTGGGTGCTGGGTCTGGTCTCAGCTCCTGGTCTCAGCTCTGCTGGGTGCTGGGTCCAGTCTCAGTTCTGCTGGGTGCTGGGTCTGGTCTCAGCTCCTGGTCTCAGCTCTGCTGGGTGCTGGGTCCAGTCTCAGTTCTGCTGGGTGCTGGGTCTGGTCTCAGCTCCTGGTCTCAGCTCTGCTGGGTGCTGGGTCCAGTCTCAGTTCTGCTGGTCTCAGTTCTGCTGGGTGCTGGGTCTGGTCTCAGTTCTGCTGGTCTCAGCTCCTGGACCTTCAGCACTCAGACCAGCTGTCTCACTGTCTCTGCAGCTCCGGGGCTCACCGGCATCGTTGGAGGACGACCCAGAGTGTGAGTTGGAAGCAGAAACGTTCCCGTTGTCACACAGCTGTTTCCTGCACATCTGGACAACACAGCAGCTGTCCTGAGTTTGTGACGCCTCATCCACTTTGTCCTGATTTCCAGGTCTCCTGTCCTGAAGCCGTTCTTCTTCCTGCACCCCAAATCCAAGCTGAAGGTCAGTTTGATGTGAACCAGAGTGAATCTGGTTTACAGTCACAGAACCTCTTTTAATCCTGTTTCTCTTTAATGTGTGAATCTGGAATAGGTGTCATGTGATGGTACTACGAGGAAAACAACCTCAGCTGTCACGTATTTTACTGTGTCATTATTTATTCGATGTAGATGAAGCCTCAGAAGGAAAACCAGAATCATGGTTGGTCTCACATGGAGGGGGAGGAGCTCTGCTCCATCCTTCTTCACAGCGATGCTTCGGTTTATTGAGGTGTTAGGACATTTATCTGTCCACGGCTCCCTGAAGGTCCCAGTCAGGCTGAGGTCTGGACTCAGGGCTGGTCTTTCCAAAACCGTGGTTCTCTGGAGGTCCACTCCACAGCTGGGAGGTAGCTGACCCCAGACCATCACGCCTCCACCGCTGTGCCCGACAGTGGGTTTGAGGTGTTTCTACTGAAGTGCTGTGATGAGGTTCTGGACATGGAGGCCCGTCAGCTCCAGTCTGGGCTCATCTGTCTAGAAGTCTGTTGGTTTGCTCAGACGTAAACCAGAAGCAGCTGCAGTTCTTCATCACAGAAGAAGACGTCACCATCGCTGTGGGGGGTTGAAGGCGTTTGTCGCCCTCTCTGACCTCCTTCAGAGGAGCTGCCCTGACCTCTGACCTCTGAGGGTTCAGGTTCCCCTCTGAGGACTGTGGGGGACATCCTTTCCTGAGAAGACTGACAGCTGACTTGGACATTTTTTTCCACTTCTGAATCATCTTTCTCACTTGAATTTGGTTTTATGAACCGTCCAGAGAGACGTGCAGCAACAGTTGCTTCTCTGAGACCGTTGCTCATGTCTTTCCCGCTCTGCGTTGTATTATCGCACACCTGAATGCTCCAGACCAGCAAACGGCTGAAAACATCTGCTTTTCTGGAGGTCTGCTGGTGAGTTCCTCTCTAGATGACAGATAGCGGCAGAAGCAGTGAGGAGCATCATGGTGGTATTTCTTTTCTAAGTTCTTGGCTTCAGTTCTGTTGAATTATAACCCGGTGTGATGTCACGTTTATGTCACGGCAGGTGGACATCCACATGGGCGGGGAGCTGGTTGAGTCGCTCACAGGTGAGGGACCAGGCTCACCTGGGGAGGAGGAGGAAGCCCCGCCCAGCTCATCTGAGGATCTACCCGACGGAGGTGAGCAGATGTGTCCCAGTCCTGAAAGGTGCTATGGTGGTCCATCAGAAGGCTCCATGAGGTCTTCAGCTTGATCCAATTGGCTCTGGAATGTGTTCTTAAGCTCTCTGAAGATTTACCTTTGTTTTTGAGAACAACCAGCATCGTAGAAGGTAAACGATCCTCAAAGATGTCCAACGGTCCGTGAAGCCGTCCCAGCTGTCTTTGAACACGTGTTTGCTGTTATTCAAGGGGGTTCGTGTGGTCTTTGAAGATGGCAAAATGTTCTGGAAAGGTTTTAGGGGTCTCCAAGTTTGTTGAATTGCTTCTCCAAGACGTCCCGAGGGTCCTCTGGTCTTCTCTGGTTCCTTTAGGGTAATTCCAATTCCTCCATTAACTCTCAATCTCAAAAATGCACGCTCCCGCTAAGTGCAAGTGCTGTCCCGATTCTAAGAACGTCAAAGTTGAGGGACGAGTTTGAGGGCTGTATCGCCCTCAATCTTGAGATTCTCCGGCACCATCCCTTGGGAGTAAGGGCTACCCAGAAGACAGTGGGTAATTTAGTCAAGACATCTTCGAAAAGGATGGCGACCAAAAAAACTAACTACAAATATAAGTATCTTCGTAGTTCTTAAAGATATAAATGTTACGAAACCATCTTATTGTCTTTGTTTGAGACTTTTTTCATTTAATTGTTGCGTAACATTCATTTTTTTACTTTATGATGTTTGCTGCCGGGCCAGTGGTCCCAGCTGGCGGCGGTCCCAGCCAGCTTCACGTTACTTGTATACCTTGTTGTGTAGCGACGGAGGACTGAATAATGTATTTCTATTGTGTTATATGCTAATATTATTTAGGGAATATACGGCGCTCTTTTCAATGTTATCCCTGTGTCATTTCAGGAAATACAGAGACAACACAGGCTCTGATACATTTCAGTCTGAAGACGTAACTGCACTCGAGGGGTGTCCCATTTATAAGCCACAAGATAGCCCTTAAGGGCCGTGTATACTCTCGCGGCAACGTGTCACTGTCAGCTTGTCGCAGAGATGCCGCCGTCACTTTTGATTAATACTAGCGCGGTCTCCGCTATGTTATTCCACGCCACAACGCAAGAGGGACAATCACAAACTAGCTAAACTTACTAAACGTATCTCTTGTGTTTTTCCACTTCCTCACCGTTTCGGCCGTATCCAGACCCACATTCATCGCTATCTCCCTCCATGAATTACTAGAATATGTGCTGTCTTTGTAGTGTGGAGAACCAAGAATCGTACAGATGTGGGTACTTCCTCATTTTTTCAATGACGCGCTCTTTTCTATGTGGGTGTAGAATTGACCAATCAGAGGCCTCCTTTCTCTCCTCTCTGTCTGCGTCGACCTACAATTTTGTGTAGGTGCACCGGAGTGTCTGCGTAGGGTGGGGGGGCATCTCTGCGCCGTCTGCGTAGGTGACGCAGATGACCTGACGTTCGAGTATAAATCAGGCTTTAGACTAATTTTGGAGAGTTGAGATTGAGGGCCAAAAATTTAGGGTTAAGGGCAAGGGTTGAGATTGAGGGTTAAGGGAGGAATTGGAATTCACCCTTAGAGTGGTCCTAGATGGTCTCTGAGGATGGAAGATGTTCAGTAAGGAAATCGTCTGCGTCCTGGAAGGGATTCAGATGATTTTTGAAAATGTTCAAGGCATGATGGTGAAAGCAGAACGTCCCCTCCACAAGTGCCTGTAGGAGTTTCAGGGGTCTTTGAGAACCGCAGTTTGTCCAGGAACCAGTTCCATGGGTCCACCTCAACATGTAAATGATCAATGAGATGTTCCAGGCTCATTTGGGGCTAATAGGGGTCTTTAAAAAGCCTCCTAGGTCTTCAGTCAATGAGGATTGATGGATCCTTGAGGTCTGCAAGAGCAGCACATGCTACCAGAGGGAGGTGCAGGTCCTCAGAGGATCTTGGGATGTTCCAGGGTAATTTTAGGGATCCAGATGATACAACACTGAAGAGGTTCTAAGGTCTTTAAAGAGGGTTACTCTGGTCTTTAAGAGGTTAAAGGGGCCTAAACGGTTCTTGAGGAGCTCCCAAGGATCTCTTGGGATTTGTCACCATCTCCAGTGAGGTTCAAGATTGGTCTCTGAAGAAGTTGCAGGGGTCCTCTAAAGCTCGTACGGTCATTGGGCAGTTTTTTGGAGTCCTACAAGAAAAAAAGGGTTAGGGTTAGGGACTAGGGTTAGGGTTAGGGTTAGGGACATCTGAAAGGGACTTCAGATGGTTCCTGAAGTTCCAGCAACAACAGAGGAAGCTCCGAAAGTTGTTCCAAGGATGTCCTTGGGTGTTGAAGGTCTGGTATTGTGTTAGCTTTTAAAGCAAAGAGGGTAAAGGGAGGATAAATTATAAAGAGTCCACTGCTGAGACTGTGGGATCATGGGAACAGTTGAGGCATCCACAGACACTCGGGGTTGCCCGAGTTCCTGCGTCTGCCTGTGGGGGTGTTTCCCTGAGAAGTGCTGTCCCGCTCGACTACGGGCAGAGCCGAGTCTCGCTTCCACGTTCGAAAACTACCAGTGGTGGGCTGTGGCCTGCCGCCACTTCCACCTCATTTACATAAGGTCGGACCGAGGAGGCGGAGAAACGCTAGTCAGGGAAGAAAAGGTGGAGCTAGAGATGCACAATAACTGTTTTTTTAAAACCGATACCGATAACCGATAACTTTCAGCTTTAAAGGCCGATAACGATAACTGATAATACACACATATACCTAAGATCATTACATCAATACTATGAACAAAATCAAAAATAGTTTGGACTCTTTAAATGAACAGTTATTAATTTTTCCATTGAAAAACGACTGGCAAGCTTCTCAAACATTTTCGTAAAGTTATCAAACAAACCTATTTGATATCTCGCATCAACTTAAATAAGGTTCATTACTAACTGATAAAAAAATAAAGGCTCCTTGACCTGATGGAAATACATGCATCAAAATTACAAACTGAAAAGGATTTACATTTAAAGGATTTTGACTTGTGGTTCCATTTAAATTAATACCTTTAATTAAAGTAAATGAGGTTCAGTGATTTTTTTTTTTTTTAATTTTTTTTTTATCTCATGTAAGCTTTAAATGAGAGAGATGAGGGGAGGGGGAGACTGCTGCTGGCTTGCACACATTAGCATTAGCTCGCGTTAGCGTGATTTCAAAACTCCATGGAAGTGATTGTTATGTTGTAGGTGGCTGATCAGGTTTTACGTATTAAAGCTTGTGCTTCCCTCCTCGTAGAATTCGCTCGGAGGATTCGTCACAAATAACCACCAAACTATTTTCTTCTGAAACTTTAACGAAGTTCCATGCCCCGCCATGTTTGTTGTGATCAGTACGCTGTGCTGCAGGCTGCATTCAAGGTGTAACGTAAATTCCCACGTTCCCTCGTTTGCTAGTCGTTCTTTCAGCCTTTTCTATTTTTTTCTTTTTTTATGTTTAACATGTGGGAAAATACTGCGAATATCAATTCAAGTCAGCAACTACTAAAATTATGACCGAGTTAACGAGTTGTTTTCTGGCATGAGGGGGTATTCTTGATTTTCCTTACTGAGTAATCGTTTTTCTGATTATGCCGACGTCACTTTAACATAACATTCACTGCCGGTCATTCAAGGCTCAGAGGGAGCGAGGCACTGCCGTGTTGACAAAATATATATGTGTTATCGGGGCTATTCGTGATGATATCGGAGTTATCTGGATGACATCATAATTTCCTGTTATCGGCCCGATAGTTATCATGCACCCCTAACTGCAGGTATTTAATGGGTACTTAAAAATGTTGGGGGTGTTTCTGAAGATTTGTTGAGACCCTTCAGCGTTCCTGGAGGGGCTAAAATCTTCTCTGCAGTGCGCTCTGGCCTGAACTGAGGCAACAGAAAAGAGCACTGACAGGAAATGAGCAGGCCGATTGTGTGTTTGCCTCTGTTTTATCACCAAACCAACTCTTGTGTTCTCTGCTCAGACCTGCCCAGTGGGCCACACAGCTACAGACTGGAAGAACTGGCGTACACGAGAAGTGGCGACAAAGGAGACTCTGCCAACATCGGTAAGAACCAGCGAGCTCCGGCCTTGAAATGTAGTGATCTGGAGCCGCTATGTGGGTTCACTGTGGTAGTTGTGGGTAGCGGCTTTTTTAACGGCCAATCAGATCTCAGAGGCCAGCGTTTACAGACGTGAGCTGCTGGTGAAAGTCAGCGGGCTGCTCTTCAACTGTCCTGGAACGTTCCTCTGACTTCCTTCGACTTCATGGATTCTGTCGAGTCGTGTCTCTTCATGAACATGTGACTTCCTGCCAGCCTTCCTCACGTTCAGATGAAGTCTGCTCCTCTACATTTATGTCCTTTATTGTAACTTCAGGTGGCTTTAACGGTGATGGACGTGCATCAGTTTACCTGGACAGGGACTCAGAAACTGACTGGGTCTGATGGGGTCCAGACCTGACGGGGGTCCGGACCTGACACGGTCCAGACCTGACTGGGTCCAGACCTGACAGGTTCTAGAACTGACAGGGTCTAGAAATGACGGGGTCCAGACCTGACTGGTTCTAGACCTGACGGGGTCTAGAACTGACGGGGTCCAGAACTGACGAGGTCTAGAACTGACGAGGTCCAGACCTGACTGGGTCCAGACCTGACGCAGTTTAGACCTGATGGGGTCCAGACCTGACGGGGTCTAGAACTGACGGGGTCCAGAACTGACGAGGTCTAGAACTGACGAGGTCCAGACCTGACGGGGTCCAGACCTGACAGGGTCCAGACCTGACAGGGTCTAGAACTGACGAGGGTCCAGACCTGACGAGGGTCCAGACCTGACACGGTCCAGACCTGACTGGGTCCAGACCTGACGCAGTTTAGACCTGACAGGGTCCAGACCTGACTGGGTCCAGACCTGACGCAGTTTAGACCTGACAGGGTCCAGACCTGACTGGGTCCAGACCTGACGCAGTTTAGACCTGACGGGGTCCAGACCTGACGGGGTCCAGACCTGACGGGGTCTAGAACTGACGGGGTCCAGAACTGACGGGGTCTAGAACTGACGAAGTCCAGACCTGACTGGGTCCAGACCTGATAGTGACTCAGAAACCCTCCAGGCTTGTTGGGTCCTGGAAGCTAAATCTTCTTCTGTGAGCTGCAGTGAGCACCGTGTTTGGCCTCTCCGTCCCCCTGCTGCCCACTCACTTCACCATTATTGGTTACCTTCCTAAACCAATCACACGTGACTTACTGCAACTGTCTGTTCTAAAATTCAAGAGTTTCTGCTGTTAAATTGCAAACTTGGGACCAATCAGAGGGCGAAGGGGGAGGAGCCATCTGGAGTTAACCTGTGTTAACCTGCACGTGACTGATAATGTTCATTTAAATGTACATTTGGTAGAAAGTGGTGAAGTTTTGGTTTGTTGAAGCCAGATAGAAGACGGTATGATGCATGTCTCTCCATCTGTCTGCAGGGGTGATCGCTCGCCATCCTCTCTTTTTCCCCTACCTGAAGAAACACCTGACTTCCTCCGCTGTGCAGCAGTACTTCTCTCATCTCATCGAGCCAGGAGTCCAGAACGCCGTCACGCGGTGAGCAGGAAGGAAAGGCTTACGAGAACCAAAAAAAAGACGTAGGCGTTGATGAGCGGCACAGGCACTTTATTGATACCCGAAGGTAGATTTGTTTCAATTTATTGAAACAACAATTATTGTTGTTTACATCACGTAGCCTATGTAGCAACTGAACCAGGTAGAAGAAGACAACTTTAGGTAAGAAAATTAAGTTTTATTCAACGCTAGACAACTTTAACATGAGCAGCTATGGGCTGGGATGTCTCGGTTCTATTCAGGTAACTCAGTTCGGTTCATGGTCGGAAACTAAAGACTCGGGTTGGGTTGGTTCCGGGTCCAAATAATGAAGGTCCATTCGGGTTTGGACTCCGGGACTTATGATAATGGCTTGGGTCGGTTTTGGGTCAAATTTTCACAGGTCCATTCGGGTTCGGATCCATGAAAGTGGACCCGTGAAAACCTCTACCTCTCAGTTCAGTCCCGTTGGGGAGTAAGGCGGTGCTGCTCGGTGGAGGACCATGGCCTCCGTCTCACTGGGTCCTCAAAGAGAAGAACTGACTCCAGCTGCTGCTCTCCTCACTTCCCAGATGTTTACAGCTGTGAGAAGAAGAGGAGGCGCTACACAACAACCATGACCCTGCTCCAGCTGTGTACAGATGTGCTGCTGCCATCAAAGCCAGACTGAGCTGATGTTTTCATGAAGCGGGTCACGTGTCTCGGTTTGACATCTGTTTCGTTGTTTGCGTCCTGTTGGGAACTACCCTATTTTCTGGACTATAAAGCGCACCTGAATATAAGCCGCACCCATTAAAATATAAACTAAATATATATTTTGTCACATATAAGCTGCACCGGACTATAAGCCGCCAGTATCCAGTCTGAGAAATGAGATATTTACATGGAAAGATTTTGTACCATAAGTACCAACAAACTGATAAATCCAGGTGTGTCTGAGTAGCTACAATGGTCAGACACACCTGGATTAATCAGTTTGTCCAATAATAACAGGTATTGATACTCACCAAATGAATGTTGAGTAGCATAGCCAACATAGGCTACTGAACAAAAACAGAATAGCCTTTAACTACTCGGTTTGTTTTTTGGTTTTTGCACTTCCTGCTAGAGCGCCCCCTGAGGGCTGAAGAAAAATTCATAGAAAAGCAGCATCTCTGTATAAGCCTCATGCAGTGCGTTTACATGGGAAGTTTAATTCCTCTTTAATTCAGAATTAAAATTAAATCCGATTTAGAATGAAAAAAAATTACCATGTAAACACCTAATTCCGTTTTAAACTTAATTCCGAAGTAAGTGGCTGGTTTATTCTGATTTTAAATCCGAATAGAATAATTCAGCGGTCATGTTTACACTCATTCCGCTTTAAATTAATTCCCGTCTTTCTGCGCATGCTCGTTCTCTTGCCCGTCTGTCGCGATGACGCTTATAATCCGCGCTGGGCTTGTTTTCAAAACAAAGTTTCAAGATGGCAGCACACAGTAAACGGTGGCCAAGAGCAGAGACGATTTATTTAATAAATAGCTTGGAGGAACTGGAAATAATTAAAAGAACAGATGGCAGGAAACATAAAAATTGTGAGCTTTTCAAAGTTGTAGCGGCCAGGTTAAATGAAGGAGGTTTCTCCGTGTTGTTGCTAATCGAGTAAGTTTGTTTTCTTCCGGTAGACGTAAATACCTAAAGATGTCCACCCCCCCTATCCAATCAGAACCCTTCCCAACCCCCCAGACCTTAAGCAGAATTGGATAAAGCCGATTAAACGTGTTTTCCATGTAAACCTCAATTCAGAATTACTATTTCCATGTAAACGTGAAGGAAAATAGTTTAATTCTGAATTATTTAATTGGGAATTATTAATTCCGAATTAAAAAACATCATGTAACCGTGGCCAATGATTTAAAGCGTGGGACAAAAGTAGCGGCTTACAGTCCGGATAATACAGTACATATGTCTTCATGGGGCCAGACGCTCGCTTCGCCCTGTTTCTATTAACGTTTCTCACAGCTGCCCAGATGTTCTGGCGCCGTTCCTGGCGTCTGACGTCGCCGCGCTCATCGCGTGTTCCTGATTAGCATCATGAAGAGCCTCCGGCGGTAAACGTCAGCGACCTGCATGTCCTCTCGCACCTTGAGCCCCTTCATTAGCGCACCTCCCCCGCTGGGTCCAAAAGCCTAATTACTTCCAGGCCTGCACACCGGATCAGTTCTGAAGGAGAGGCGCCACATCTGCTTGACTGTGTGGTGGCGTTTCTGTGGTTGAGGATGTGGTCTCTGGTTTCAGATACACCCTGCCGGGCGTCCACGGCCTCAACTTCGTCCTGCCGAGCTCGCTGGGAGGGGGAGGGGTGGCCTCGCTGCGCAGCGACCCCCAGGTAACAGACGAGCACACACCAACACACACACATCCTTTCCTAGCTCCTCCCTCCTTGTCCCCTCCTCCCTTCCCCTCCTCGTCTCCTCCCGACTGTCAGCTTGTGTGTAGTTCAAATTTGGTAAAGTGCCGCCGGCAGCTGGATGAGGGAAAGTTCAGGAAGTCTGGGCCCGGTAGACCGGGGGGGGGGCAATCTAGCTTCATCCACTTCCTCATCAGCACCATCTTTCCAAACAACACAACCGCTTCTGTTAAATTAAACAGTCAGCCCCCGGACCAGAGCTGGCTCAGACCCAGACCAGACCCAGACCGAGAGCTGGCTCAGACCCGCCCCCGACCCAAATCAGTGGGATGGATTGGTGGGCCGGGTCGACCTCGGAGCCCAGAGGACCCGTCTGCAGATGCTGCTAATGCTGCAGGAGCAGCACGGCTAGAAAACTGGTTTATGGCGGTTTTAAGAGGATCCTGAGCTGCTGAAAGTCAGCAGAACCAGACTGGTTCCAGTCCGGCTGCAGCTATGAAGGAAAACCCTGGAAAATGATCCAGCTTTTAACAGCTGAAACTGTGACTGTAAGTACAGTAAAACCCTCCCGGGCCAGAGGCCCGTTGGTTCGACTCAGCTCAGGGTGGTCTGCAGGCCGGTTTCCAGATGTGTCCGTCAGGACCTGGACACAGAAGAGCTGTGTAGTCTGGCGCCAGCGCCGTAAACGGGTCTCAGGTGAAGCTCTTAGAGCCAGTTTTACCCAACATTCACCAGAACCCTCTGTTCTCTAAAGTTCTTGTAAACTTTTTTTTTTCCACCTCACGTTTGAATCCACAGAACTTCAAAGAAAGCGTGTTGATGCTCATAAAGCTCCGGCACACAACCGGAGCGCCGCGGCGCGCCAACGCCGACGGGCTGGTCTCGTAAAGCGGGCTGACCTCTTGTCCTCCTGTCTTTGGTCTCCTGCCAGGGTAAGGCCTACGGACAGATGCTGCTGGACCTGAAGCTGAGGGGGCTGCCGGACCTCAAGTCTCTGGTGGACTGAGGGACGGAGGACTGGAAGACGGAGCTCGGCCCGGGTCAGATCACGTCCTCGGAGCTTCTGTGAGGAGCTCGACTGGAGCAGATCTTTAGACGGACATGTTGGAGACAAATTCTTCTGCTGAACTTTAACCCCAGTTTCAATTACTTCATTAATGCCAGAACCACAGGCAGGTAGCAACGATCCAGGAGACTCTGGGTCAGACGAGATCCATGCAACCAAAGACAAAGCCCTTTATGGTCATGAGCAGAACCTCGTCCCCCTCGTACCCCCCCGTACCCCCTCAAACCATCACACCTCCACCTCCCTGCCTGATGCGCTCTGAGCTGTTTGGTTTGATGAGACCAGAGCGGAGCTGACCGGCCTTCACGTCCGGGACCGTCTGGACAGAACTAGGACCGTCTGGACAGACCAGGTCTGTCTGGACAGAACAAGGACTGTCTGGACAGACCAGGACCGTCTGGACTGACGGTCCAGGACCGTCTGGACAGAACCAGGGCCGTCTGGACATGGAGGCCCGTCAGCTCCAGTCTGGTCTCATCTGTCTACAGAACATGGTTCCAGAAGTCTGCTGGTTTGCTCAGACGTAAACCAGAAGCAGCTGCAGTTCTTCATCCCAGAAGAAGACGTCACCATCGCTGTGGGGGGTTGAAGGCGTTTGTTGCCGTCTCTGACCTCCTTCAGAGGAGCTGCCCTGACCTCTGACCTCCGGCCTCCTCAGGACCGGAGGGTTCAGGTTCCCCTCTGAGGACTGTGTTCCAGCGACAGCCGCCGCCACATCACAATGAGGATTCGAGGTTTCAGACGCCGTCATCGTTTTGTCTGAAAAACATTTCATCAAAAAGTTGCGACATTAAATTTTGAAAACTAAATCTTCTACAAAAGTCCTGATTTGATCCCAAATGTTTTTTTTAATCTTACATTCGGTCTCAGAAATTTGCTAAATTTTGCTAAATTAACGATTTTACAGCAAAACAATTGACTTTTTGAACATAAAGTTTGAGTTTTATGCAATAAAATTGAAAGGTGACACTTAATGAAAAAGGTTGAGTTAGTTACAAACTTGCACTAAAATAATCATTTTACGATAAAATATTTGATTATACAACATAAAGTTTTTTCATACATTTTATGAAATTTACGTTTGAGATTTTATTTTTAAAAAAAAATTCTTATTTCAACAAATTCCCGTATTGTGAAATTTTTGATTCTGCAGCAAAAATGTATTTTACGACAAAGTTGCAGTTTTATGGAACTGAGTTGATATTTACAACAAACGGTTGTAATAAGTAAAAAACAAAATGTGCAACTCTGCTAAATAATAAAGCAGTTTTAAACTGAACTAAATCAAGTCAAAATTTAGCGAAATTTGAGCTTTTTACAACAAGCGGTCGCAAAATTCGCAATTTTGCATCAAAGTGTCTTGATTTTAGGACAGAAAGTTTTTATTTCATGTCAAAAAGTTGTGATTTACCAAAAAGTTTTTTTTTACGTCAAAATGTTGCCGTTACGTGACAAAAGCGTCATTCATACAACAGGAAGTCAGAAGAAGAAAAGTAAAACCGCAATTTTTCAGACTGTAAAGAAGCGTAATGTAAGCGTGCCCTCTTTAGTCTCCGGCACCTCCCCCCAAACACGCCTGCTCGCGGGCATCGCAGGTGTCACAGGCCTCGCGGTGGTCGCAGGTGTCACAGGCCTCGCGGTGGTCGCAGGTGTCACAGTGGTGTGGCGGTGGTGTCGCAGTGGTCGGAGGTGTCGCGGTGGTCGCAGGTGTCACGGTTGTGTCGCGGTGGTCGGAGGTGTCACGGTGGTGTCGCAGGTGTCACAGGCCTCACGGTGGTCGCAGGTGTCACGGCCCTCGCGGTGGTCGCAGGTGTCACAGGCTTCGCAGTGGTCGCAGATGTCACAGGCCTCGCAGTGGTCGCAGGTGTCACAGTGGTGTCGCAGTGGTCGCAGGTGTCACGGCCCTCGCGGTGGTCGCAGGTGTCACAGGCTTCGCAGTGGTCGCAGATGTCACAGGCCTCGCAGTGGTCGCAGGTGTCACAGTGGTGTCGCGGTGGTTGCAGGTGTCACGGCCCTTGCGATGGTCGGAGGTGTGACGGCCCTCGCGGTGTTGGCAGTTGTCACGGGCGTCGCCGTCGATGCATGCCACCCCGCAGGAATGCGACTCTCCGGCCCGTTTGGTTGTAACCGCTGACAGGCCACAGCACCCGTGGCGCCCGCCACCTCGCCATGCCTCTTCTTCTTCGACCTGTATGGGAAAAGTGTCCGTCAAATACAGAAAACGTGGAACACATAAAAGCTTTTCCCTCCAGCCGGCGACCCCAAACAAGAGGATCCGCATTCGCCCGCCTGCCTGAACCCATAAATAAACAGCGGGCCTGTAAACGGACAATCAAAGCCTCTGGCGCACAATAAGACCATAATAAACGCCAGCCAGGCGCATTCCTCCAGACGGGGATTGGAAGCAGAGCCGGAGAGGACGGACTCGCACGGGAAAAGCTGCAGAGTTTCAGGACGGCGGCGGGCCGAGGCGTCAGAGTGGAAGATTTAAAGACCCCGAGCTGAGAGGGGGGCGAGCCGCCAGTGTCACCAGTTAGCAAGAAAAAGAGGGAATGTGTCCTGAGCAATGATGGAAAGGAGCTGTGGGAGTTGAACTCTGGATGCACATCTGCCCTACATACTGCTTCTGGAGAAACAAGGCGTTCAGAGCTGATTCCTGCTCAGCGTCTGGCAGCTTTGACTCACTTTTTTACGATGGACTTTCTCACAGCCGGTATTTGGGTCAAATCCTCACCGTCAGAGCATGCTGGGACTGTCGGGGGAAGCCCGGCGCCTTCATCAGTTGTGACCTGGAGACATGTGGACACCTCTCAGACGTCCTCAGGGAGCAGTGAAAGGTGACAGAGTGATCTAAAGATAGGAGCCTGTGTAAAAATCCAATAAAAGCGTGGTCGGTACCGGGTCAATACAACCTCAGATGGAAATCAACATGTGACCTTCTTCAGCAGGTCATGAGAAGCAAGCTCCGCCTACTGCTGCCATTAGCGCTAGGAGCTCACAGTTGCAGCTGATCAGCAGCAGCTGTGCAGACCTCTGGAGCAGCAGATGCTTCTGGCACGTTATTGCTCTGGGGCATTCAGGTGTGTGAGAGCACAATGCCAAGAGGGAAAGACATCAGCAGTGGACTGACGGAAGCAACCGTTGCTTAAAACTGTCTGGAGTTGGTTTCACAACGCTGTCATTGGTTCAGCAAACTGAGGTTAAAAAAAGACGTAAGCAATGCAAAAGAACCACCATGATTCATTGGCTTCCTTTACTAGACGTGGTCATTTCCTGTGTGACTCCATCAGTCTGTCAGGGTCCTGGAAGAACTTTGCAACATTGCTTCAGTTCATGAAGGTTTTTGGACACTTCTCCACAGCTTCCTGAAGATCACGCCACAGCATTTGAATCAGGCTGAGGTCCAGAAGGTTCTCATCCGTCCTGATGTAGATCTGCTGCTGTGTTTGGGATCATTGTCCGGTCACATGACCCGGTCTCAGACCGATGTCCTCACATCTGTCTCTAGAATAGTCTGGTCTACAGAGGAGTTCACAGTCCTGTGGCTGTATAACGACCCCAGACCATTATCACGCCAACACCGTGCTTCAGTGGGTTTGAGGTGTTTCCTCCAAACATGGTTCTGGTCTCTGGTCTCTGGTCTCCATTGTTCCAGGAGGCTGGTTTGTTCGGATGCAGTTTATTGAGCCTCAGTTCTGATTCCATGTTCTTCTTCTTTCTCCTGGAAACCTTTCGTAAGTAAACCAAACAGCTGTTTTGAATGTTTACCACTTATGAATACCGTGTTTCCTCTAATGAACGCTCCCTCTCCAAGAATTGTACCCCCAGGACTTTGACAGAATGTAAATGAAGCTGACACTAACCAATGCCATTTGTCTCATCAATCTCAACAACTTTCAGTTTAAGAGACATTGTGTTCAACCCCTTCTTGGACGACATCTTTGTCTGTGTCTCTGTGGACTTTGAATGGGGTGACATCTGTTGCTGAACTGAATTGTAGAACTGTAGGACGTTGAACTCCAAATTGTTTGGAAATTGGTTTAATATTCCTTCCAGATTGAGTTGCTTCAAGAACTGTTTCTCTGAGACCACTGCTGATGTTTTTCCCTCTTGGGATTTCCCTCATGATTTTTCTTTTTGTCAAATTGATAATGTCGTGGTGTCAAAAAGGAAGGGGGTGAAAATCTCGTTCCTGTGAGACTGTATTTACCAGTAAGGCCCACTACAGTCAATATTTGTTCAGTACAGATTTACACAGAAATGCAGGTTTAATAAAGGGGGTACTAACTCTTGCTCATGACTGTAAAAGGCGTCAGTTCATGAACTGAAAATGAGGCGTCGTACACAACTCATGTTAAATAAATACTGATCCTCTGACTTGAAAATTCCACATTGGGTGCCTTCAGTTGTTCTGATTGAGATTTATGATGAAATGAGTTGCTTTCAGGGAGAAAAGCAAAGGTCCAAGAGTAGAGCCCTGTGGAACACCAGGAAGGGTTGGTTGGTTTTTACGTGTGTGTGCTGTGTGTTTTTACTTGAACCACCAACCGCTGATGTATCTGTTTCTCTGTCTGGTCCCGATCCAAGTCGCTGCTGGTGCCTCATTAAACTCTTGCACTTTAATAAACCTGAAAATCACTGCTGCCATTTGGGTTCTGAGCGGAGCCGTTCGGACTCTGAGCGGAGCCGTTCGGACTCTGAGCAGAGCTGTTCGGACTCTGAACGAAGCCTTACTCTGGAATTGGACCTGCCAACTGTACTGAACCAAGAACTCTGCCTTACACTTGAAACTTAATTATTTTTTTAAATCATAGATGATTACAGTTTTGTTATTTAGATGATTACAGTTTTGTGATTTGTGGTTTTATAAGACTAAAAATGTAAATTGTGAGCTGCATAAAAAGTCAAATCAGTATTCTTTTTTTCTTGTTTTATCATCATAAAAGTTTAACTGTTCACACTAGAGGCATTTAAACATGCTGTAAGATAGTGATTTTCTAACATTAAACTGATGAAAATAAAACTATTTTATCTGTAACATGTTTAAAGTTTCTGCTTGTTTGTGTTTGGTCGATCAGTTTGTCTTCGTTACAGAAAACTGAGCAGCAAGGACAGAAAAACTTTATTTACCTCTAAACTCTGGATTCAGTGGTCGCAACATCTCTCCTCGACTTTCCAACCAACGTGGTGTTAGAGGAGGAGAATAAATATGGCATTAAATAATAATAAAACTCAGGCACCTGCACAGGTAGGTGCTGCCCAAGCTCCTCCCCCTTCATCCTGAACAACTGTTGAGTTTATCCATCAAAGTGGCATTTTTACATGAGAAAGTTGGGTTTTTGACAGTTGCAGTTTCACAACAAGAATTTATTTCTGGACACAAAGTTGCAATTATATGAAATTCACAAATATTTTCAGCATGAAGTTATAATTTTAAGCGTAAATGTTGTAACGTTGTGAAAGTCGTATATAACAGCAAAAATGTGGAATATTAGGTAAAATTTTGCTGTTTAGTGAGTTGCAATTTCACAAAATTTTGACTTTTATGATAGAAAAAAAACAGATTTTTTTTTTAAAAAGTTGAAAATTTTTGTCAACATAGAAATTTTCTGATTTCTTTATTTTTTATACCAAAAAGTTTTCATTTGATGTAAAAAATTCATGAAATTAGTTTTTTGTTCTACAAAGTTGCAACAAGAATTTGTAGTTTTGCAGCAAATGATGTAGATTCAAATGATTAAGTTGAAAAGTCTTGAAATTCATGATTTCAAAACAAATGTCATACGATTTAAAGTTGCAGTTTTACAAAATTCACAATTTTAGGACAAAGTTGGAATTCTTCAGTCAAAAAGTCACAATTGTTAAAAAAAAAAAGTGGAGATTTTAACAAACCAGCTTTTTACAGCAAAAATTCTTAATTTCAGAAAGTTGCAGTTATATGAATTAAGCAATTTTAGGATAAAGTCATAATTTTAGGTGAAATTATATTTTATTGTATTAAATGGTTCTTACAAACTTGGAGCTGAGCTTTTTCTCATTTTTGTGCTCGTGTTTGTGGTCTGACATTTTAGAGCTTTCATTTTATAACGAAAAGTTGAGCATTTTGTCAGAAAATTGCACTTCTGTAAATTTCATGATTTCATGACTTTGTCATGATTTGATATCAAAACGTTTGAGCTTACGACAAAAATTTGTCGAAAAATCTATGACAAAATGGGATTATAGGAGTTAAAGTTGTAATTATCAGAAATTGTCAATTTAGTGACAAAATCTTCATCTTATGTCAAAGAGTGAAAATTTTGCAAACTAAAATTTTATGACAAAAATTAGCTTGTACGACAGAAAACTGTGATACTGCAAAATTTGTGAATTCAATTTTTTTTTTCTTACATTTATACAAATTATGTGTGAATTTTATTTTGGGGTGAATAAACATCGATCTATCTATTGTATAAAGTCATAATTCTATATGGAAAATAGGTAGAAATTTGGCAAAAGTTGGTGTTACTACAAAAAGACACCATATTAGAGTAAAAAGTTTACAATTCTGCAAAACTTACAATTTTACGACAAAATGTCCCAAATATACGTCTAATGCCTCAGGTTTTATACTACAAAGCTGCAATTTAACAATATGGTTAATTTAAGGATAAAATTTTGCTTTCTTGTGAACAAAATTATGAATTTTATATATATTTATATTTATATAGATATATAGATATATCTTTTATCTTGGCCAGACTGGCCTCTCCAACACCAACTCCCCATTATGATGCTGCCACCACTGTGCTTCAGAGTTAGGATTGTGTTCTGAGGCTGACAGACTTCCTCCTTTTTGTCTCCAAACATAACAATGACGATTATAACCAAACACTTCAGTTTTGGTCTCATCGGACCACCAGACACATTTACAAAAAGATATTCGTCCCCGTGTGCAGCTGTGAACTGTTCTGAGTTTGAAGAAAAAAAATCTCTAAAATGTTTAACATGGAGTTGTTTGATGCAGAACTGAGGTTTTGGTGAAAGTTTCCTCCATCACAGCGCGGGCCGAGCGTCAGACCAGCTGTGATTAACATGCAGCACTGGCAGTCACCACGGCAACCTGCCTATCCGTCTTTGTGAGGCTGGACGCTGCGTGTTTGCAGTCACGGCGTCGTCGTCTTTGTGCCGACCGAACTAGCGGGTGTCGGGGTGAATCGGCCCATTCAGGGCCTCTCTGTGGGAGAAGAGGGGAGGTGTTCCTCTGCACTGAGCTCCAAGGACAAAAGTGTTGGTCCAGTTGGTGTTGGTCCAGTTTGGTTCTTCAGACCCGGCGAGCCAAAACTGAGCTGATCCGTCACGACACGAAGGCCACCGACCGCTGAAGGAAAAAAGCTCTGAAACAGGTCACAGTCTTCAGAGACGAGTCAGTCAGAGCAGCCCTCCATGACAGCACTGCTGCTTTAGTTTGTAATGAATAATGACTTCAGTCACCTCCACACTCTTCTGTCACTTTATCGATCACTGCTGCACTACCTGATTCTAGAAGGTTCCAGCTGTGTTCAGGAAGGATCTCCTGTAGATCTGAAGATCCTCTGACTGGAGATCCTCTGCTGCTGAATCTGTGTTGTTAGAGGATGTTCAGGGTTGTCCATGATGGTCTTCGTGATGAAGGATCCTGTCACAACAACACTGGTGAGCTGTCTCTGTAAATAATGACGGAAACTCACAGTTAACAGTTTAATATCCAGGTCCAATATCTGGCTGAGACCAAAGGAGTTTCACTGTAATGTGAAGTTACTCAGCAATAAATTGATTCTGATTGCAATTCTTGCATTAGCATGCTAAACATGGCAACATAACATTAGCTTTAGCATGTCAATACCCAGGATAATGCATTTAGCTTTAGCATGCTAAAAGTTGAAACATAACATTAACTTTAGCATGTCAATACCCAGGATATGCATTTAGCTTTAGCATGCTAAAGGTTGAAACATAACATTAGCTTTAGCATGCTAAAGGTGGAAACATAACATTAAGGCAGATTTACTCATCTGTGTTAAGACGATGCTATAGCTACGTACGTGTGAACCCCACCCTGACGTACACCTATGCAAAAAATGAGATCGGTCCAATTTGTTGTTCTTCATGTTTGTGTTTCCCGGCACTGCTTTATCTTTGTCGTCTTCAAAGTCGGGTAGAATGATAGTTTGCTGCGATGTCTGTAAAAATGACAGATGCTCAACATTTATCTGCGCCAGCTCACGTAAAACATACCCTTTGCTCCTAACCCTAACAGGAAGTGAACAAAAGGAAACCTGCCACTACAAGCTACAGCACTGCAGAAGAAGAAACCACACTGCCATCCAGTGGTCGGTGGTGGAATTACAGAGCGACTCAAAAGATAATTCACAAGTATAAATGCCAGAGACAGCAAAAGAGCCATTGGTAGCTTCTACACAGAAACATAAATCAGCCTTTAGCTCTCCATGCTGAATGTCTTCCATAGCAGTAGCCTTAGCTTCCCGATGACAAAGATATTCTGTTAGTTTCAGCCTGCCAAAGGTCATGATGTAACATTACCTTTTTAATGCTAAGGTTCAGGTTCAGGAATAGCTTTGGCATCCTAATTCTTTAGATATGATGTTAGCTTTATCGTGCTAAAGCTAACATAATAAAGTATAATTGAAGTTAATGTTCTAAAAGATGTGACTGAATGAGCGCCATCGCATCTTCCTGGATGTAATGAGAGCAAACTTTCTTCACCCGAGTGACCGCCAAGGTTTCACTTCTCCAAACAAATCCAGTTTTCACATATCTTGCCTCGTAACCGTATGTAACGGTGCAAGATGAGACATTAGAGTTGAGCCATCAGAGATGGAGCAACGTCCTCTTTTTTTTTTCAGTGTCACGTTTCTTATCTTTTTATGAATTTCAGGTTCGGGATCTGGGCTGCATTGATGGCTAGCCCCGTCCCCCAGCGAGACCACCGGGGGCTGGCTGGTGCAGAATATGAGGGAGGAGGTAAGTTTCATGTTTCTCATCCGCTGGTGGAAGTGGCTTCTTCTCATGCGTCTGTCACACTGCAGGAACATGACGAAGAGCTGAAAGATTCTCCAGCAGATGTTAAGAAATCTTAAAATCAGGAATAGTGCGACACCAACAACTTGGAGCTGTTTGTGAGGTGGTTGGGTACCGACCGTCCCAGAGGAGGTCTGAAAACAAAAACCAGGCTCATATATTTACAGGGAGAATGGATGGCTCTTGTGTGTCAGGAGGGCAAGTGTCTCCGCCGTGTTGTCACGGCTGGTAAAAGGAGATGGATTACATCTCATTGCTCATTTTTCTTGCCTGTTTGTGCTCGTCTGCGCCTTTTATTTTCCTCTCATTGTTCGTATCCCTCCCGCCCTCTGGGCCTTTTCTATGTCGGGTTTCCTTTCCAGAGTTTGACACCACCAGAAGAACCGAACTGTGTCTGCAGAAGCAGATGAATGGAAGCAGGCTGTCATCCGAGTGAAGCGAACCCTGCGATGTCACGCAAAGGCCTCCGTGTCATTTCTCTGCACGGTGCCCTGCTGTTAGGAACTGGCACCATCCAACCCTGGTAGATCTAAACACGGGTGGACGACACCGCCGTAGAATAAAGTTGAAAAAAAAACTGCTGTTTTTGCCCACACTGGCTGATTTATTCTGATCACATCTGTCCAAACGTCGTCATCCAAATGAGTGCTGTCGGAGCTGCAATGACGCCTACGCCGGCCTGGCCTCACCGATCCAGGGATACTGACCAACAGTCGCCGGGGCTGCTGCACTCAGCAACCCATTGGCTTGTGGACTAACTAGTCAACGGGGAAGAATCCTGAAATGGACCAAGGCGGAGGTCGATCGACCAGAGGACGCAGTTGCTCTGGTTTGCCCTGGCCGGCCGCCTTCAGCCAGGGTACAAGGTAGCTGCAAACTGTTCCAGACCAGCCCAGTAGTCTCCTCCTGCAGTTAACACAACAGGCCATGTTCTGTTAGATCTTTATTCCGGTTCTCAGTCGGGTCAGTTCATACCTCGAAGGCTGACCACAGCTATGCAAATGACAATCAGATTTACTGGATCTTTCACCAAACAGCTGGATGCAATCAATCTTCCTTCAGTGAAATCAAGACCAGACGGAAATAATCCTATTTGGAAACAAAACGGAAAGAAAAGGAGTAGAATACAAACCATGGATCTGAGGGCCTTCAGGAGGCAGTCAGCTGGTCCAACCTCCTGTTAGAACCAAACATTTAGCGACTGTGCTGCTCACAGATGAGTAAACTCACGCCTTCATGCTGCTGCTGTCAACAGCTTTACTTTTCTAAGCCTTGTTTTTTGGACACTGTTATACGTTTTATTTGTTTTCTGTGTTGTTTTTATTCATTTAATTATTGTTCTTAATCTTGTAAAACACTTTGAGTTTCCTTTGTGCATTAAATGAGCTCTTGATTCGCTTCACTCGCAGCTCAGAAGTCAAGTTCATCAAAGGTGCCAAGTAGCTAAAGTGGCAGTTAATTATTTGACGCAAAGACTTTGTTCTGTCCAAAACACCTCCTACTGTCAAACTGGTCCACTGGTCCACCAGTCCATCACTCCTCCGGTCCACTGGTTCAGCGGTCCACAGGTCCACCGGTCCACTGGTTCACCACTCCACTGGTCCATCGGTCGACCGGTCCACCAGTCCATCAGTCCCCTGGTCCACCGGTCCAACAGTCCACTGGTCCAAAGGTCCACCAGTCCACTGGTCCACCGGTCCACTGGTCCACCACACCATCAGTCCCCTGGTCCACCGGTCCAACAGTCCACTGGTCCACAGGTCCACCAGTCCAGCGGTCCACCGGTCCATCAGTCCATCAGTCCCCTGGTCCACCTGTCCACCTGTCCAACAGTCCACTGGTCCACAGGTCCACCAGTCCACCAGTCCCCTGGTCCAACAGTCCACCGGTCCACCAGTTCCCTGGTCCACCAGTCCACCGGTCCACCAGTCCCCTGGTCCAACAGTCCACCGGTCCACCAGTTCCCTGGTCCACCAGTCCACCGGTCCACCAGTCCCCTGGTCCAACAGTCCACCGGTCCACCAGTCCACTGGTCCACCAGTCCACTGGTCCATGGCAAGTTCATCTGAATGGACTTTCAGACGCTACGCTGTTCATCGCTGTCACACAGATCAAACATCACAGATCTCCACCTTCACATGCATCCTTACTGCACTTTGATATCTACTCAGATAAAACAAAAAAAACACCTGGATGTTGTCTGTGTGATCACATGGTTGCAGCTCATAAACGATTAACGATTAACGATTAGACGTGTTTAATCCCAGTCATGTAATGTATTTATTCACAGGAAAGTCGTTTTCCGTTGCATCTTCTAAATAACAGTTTTGACCACTTGTTCAGACGCCACTGCACAATGTAGTGGATGACATGGAGGCTAGGGATGGTTTCAGACACAGCCAGGGGCTGTCAATCAAATGACCACACCTCCATAGCAATGGTGCAGCCGCTGCTATGGAGACCAGCCTGGAAGTAGGTTTAGCTCTGCTGCACATGTGGGCGTTTTAACATCGAGGTCAATAGAGATTGACTCCTGGACTGAATCAGAGGAGACAAACGTCCAGAACCAAAAATAAGAGACAGAAACCCAAGAGTGTTCAAACAACCTTTATATGGTCAGAAAGACATGAAGCAAGCGAACACATGAACATGAATGCAAAGAGACTGACAACAATGGAGCTCATACGTCTGTAAAAACAGCCACAGAGCAGAGAAGGAAATAACGTCTTCATGAATAAACTGGGTGGGGGTGTTAAGAAGTGCGGGGCAGGGGCGTTGACGGTCTTCGGTGCCTCATTAACAGCTAGTTTGTCAAACATTTGTTGGTTAACTTCTTTTGATGTTCTCACACCCAATAAAATGAATAACCAAGGACATCAGACACTCAACGAGCAGCCAATCACGTCCCTGAACTACCTCTCTGTTTCACTGAAAGGAGAAGTGATTTGGACCTGATCCTGAGCCAAACCTGACACCTGACTCCCAAACTAAGGATAAGTCATGTAAATGTGATGTCCTCTCTTTGCAGGAAAGTCCTCATGACGTCTGTGATAAACGACTGTCCCCAGGAGGATCAGTAGACGAGTAGACACACACACACACACACAAAGGAAGGTCTGGTTCCCTCACAGGCGTCACTCAGCTCTATTCACCTTCACAGCGGCCCAGTCCCTGTCCCGTCAACACTCTCTTTCAGCAGCCAGATCTCATCTTTCTCCAGTCTTTCAACACCACCAGTGGGAGGTTGGAGGTTGTGTGAATGTGTGCGAGTGTTTCCATAATCCACCCTTAATCCTCCCAAATCCTCTTCTTCTCCTTTACAGGAAAACAGGAAGAAAAGCCAAAGCAGAATCAATGGCAGGAATGAGGAGCGAATGACGAGCAGCCCTGAGTCCTGCAGCCCTGAACTAATTAATCAGCCAACTTCCCATCAAGCTCGGCGTGTTGCGTCCCTCCAGCTGCAGATGAAACCACAGACTAATGGTTCATGGGCAGAAAAATGTGCAATGTGCTCTGATCTTCCTCTGAGGAATGTTGGTTTTAAACATTTCAATGATTTTCTCACACATTTGTTTCAGCTTTAAGGGGGGAAAACAATCTTGAAACACAACGCTGTAGGCGTCTGAGGGACCTCTTTGAGTTACAGAGCGACAGGCATGAAAGGAGGATCTAAACGGCCTGACAGAGCAACCATCATCTGCCCCATGATGTTGCAATTTAACCAAGAGGAGCTGTGAAGAGAGTAATTACTGGACTCAAACAAACTCTGTAAAACTCCGTTGTAAATTAGATTTTACACCTACAAGTACAGATTTGTGTCAAAAAGTCAGGATTTTGTGAAGTTTGAGATTTCTTCACAAAAACTTGTTCTTTAACAATAAAGTTGAAATTTTGAAAACTGTGATTTTATGACTCAAACTGTTGATTTTAGGACATAAAGTCAAACTTTGAGTAAAAAGGTTGCAGTCTGGTGAAAGTCAGTATTTTAATTTGTAATTTCAAGTTAAAGGTCTTGACTTTGAAATTTGGGATTTAATGACAAAATGACACCAATTATGTCACATTAATTCGTCTGATGACAAAAAGTCACGATTCTGAAAAGTTTGAGATTTTACAACAAAAATAAGCTTTTTAGCAAAAGCAAAATTGTGACACTGAAACTGAGAAATAATCATGATTTGATAAGAAAAAGTCACAATTCTGTAAAATTTAGATTTCGACAAAAGCGAGGGAAAATTCTTGACTTTTTGACTTATGTGGAAATTCAGTTTTACCGAAATAAAGTCATATTTTTATGTCAAACTGTTCTACAAAAGCTGAGATTTTATGATGTATAAGAGTTATAAAAGTTGAGTTGACCAAATTTAGTGGTTTTACAACAAAAGAAATCAGTTTGGTGTCAAAAAGTTCTGATTTTGTCAAATAAGATTTTCTGAAAAAAAAAAAGTGTTTTATGACAAAGAAAAATGTGATTTTATGCCAAAACATTTCAGTTCTTATTTTACAAAAAGTCACAATTTTGTTAAATTTGTAGTTTTATGAAAAAGAAATATCTCGATTAAAGGACATAAAGTTTTAGTAATATAAATTTTGAAGTTTTATGGCAGTTTTGTCAAAAAGACAAAACTTAACATTTTATGACAAAAAATTGTTTTTTTTTTAACAAAACGTTGTTTCATGGTTACTCTGTCAAAAACAGAAACTGTTAACCAACTGGGAAGCTGATTTGATGTCAAAAAGTTGGGATTTTGTGAAATTTCAAACAAGAAACAGAAACTTGGAAAAGTTGATTCAGGGGAAAAAAAGGTTGAAGATTTACAAAATTCACAATTTTATCAACATTAACGGGGAGTTTTATGTCAAACAGCTGGAATTTTGAAAAGACAAAAAGTTCCTGATAAATTAAAACGCTGTGATTTTGAGTCAAATTTTACAAAAAAAAAAAAGCACAAAAGCTGAGATTTCATAAGAAAGTTTAGTTTTTGTCAAAAAAAAAAAAACAAATTCGTATTTTTACAAAGATCTGACATCAAAAAGTTGTGATTTTTTGAAATGAGATTTTCTGACAAATATTTTCTTTTTACGAAAAAGTGGCTGGATTTAAAATTATGATTTCACGACAGAAATTTGTGATTTTATGTTAAAAAATTGCAATTTTGCGAAAATTGTTCTTAAGTTAAGAACAGTTAAGTTAAAAAGTCACAATTTTGTGAAATCATTTTTTAAAATTGAAATAGTGTTTTTTTTAATCTGATGATTATATTATATTATACTATATTATATTATGTTATATTATACTATATAATATATATTATACTATATTATATTTTATTGTGCTGTAAATAAGTGTCATGCAAGTGTCTGTGCACGGCTCTGCTTTTGCTCGTGTCACTTCTTCCTCTTCTTCTCCTTCTTCTTTCTCTTCTTCTTGCTGCGTGATTCTCGTCATGAACCCTGCTGACCTGCAGCTGGACCCGGACTCAGACTCTGAGCGGTTCACACTCCTTCCTGAGTGTGTGTGAGGCCATTTGTTGGCGTTTGGACGCTGAGGCGCTCAGACATCAACACTGTTCCCACGACGACGCTGGTGAGCGAGTGTGAACAGCATTTGCTGAGCTGGAAATGATGAGAGCGTGTTTCTGCTTCAGGTGAAGCCGAAGCCAGAGGTCTCCTAAAGGTCACAACAAGCATTTATTTTCCTGAAAAGTGGAGAAACTACTTCCACTGTGCCATGATTCATGGAACAGTCCCAAGTTCATTAGTGGTTTCATCAGCGGTTTTATCGGTGGTTTCATCAGATCGTTGGTGGTTTCATCAGCGGTTTCATCAGCGGTTTTATCGGTGGTTTCATCAGATCATTGGTGGTTTCATCAGCGGTTTCATCAGCGGTTTTATCGGTGGTTTCATCAGCAGATTGTTGGTGGTTTTATCAGCGGTTTTATCAGCGGTTTTATCTGTGGTTTTATCGGCAGATCGTCGGTGGTTTCATCTGCGTATTCATTAGTGGATGAACCTATCTTCACACCTCTGGGACAGCTGATGCTGACATGAGCAGTTGCACTGAAGCAGGTGTTTCTTCAAATCAATAAAAGGAATAACGAAGAAGGAAAACGGACTGGTCGTGCAGCCGACAGATTCCAGCTGCAAGCATCTGGAGCGATGGAGGGCTGCTGCCGTCCGGTAAAACTGTTCCTGTCGACTGTAACCTACTGTTACCTGTTACAACTTCAGACCTCATGAACCTGAGTGGAGCTCAGGTGCGGAGGAGCAGAGACGCCATCGCAGCTGTCAACAGTCTTTTAATTCCGATTTAACAGTAACAAGACTCGTAAACGACCGTATGAACCAGCTCGTCATGGACGGTGGGTGCAACCACAGAGGAAACCACTAAGGAAACCGCTAACGAAACCGCTGATGAAACCACCAACAAAACCACTAACAAAACCACTAACAGAACCACCATCGCAACCGCTAAACAAACCCACCAATGAAATCGCCAACAAAACCTCCAACGAAACCGCCAATAAAAACCACCAACCAAACCACTGATGAAACCGCCGACGAGACCGCCGATGAAACCACTAAGGAAACCGCTAACGAAACCACCATCGCAACCGCTAAACAAACCCACCAATGAAATCGCCAACAAAACCTCCAACGAAGCCGCCAATAAAAACCACCAACAGACAAAACTGCAGACGAAACTGCTGATGAAACTGCCGATGAAACCACCCAACGAACCCAACGACCCCATGAATAAACTGCTGACGACACCGCCACGAAACCACCGATGAACCTGCTGATGACCCACCTGACAAAAAACGCCTATAAAACCGAAAAGTTGCAATTTTGCTAAATTTCACACTAAATGTCGTGATTTTAGGACATAGAGCTGCAGTTACACAAAGTTTATAGTTTTGTGACAGAGACATATTTTTTAAAACCAAAACGTCATAAGTGACAAAACTTAGTTGTTTTTTACTACTGGAGATTTAAATCAAAAGGTCTTTATTTGTGAAAATTATAGTTATACAAAATTCACAATTTTAGGACATGAAGTTGTAATTTTATGGAACAAAGTTATAATTTTTGGAAAGCTGATATTTTACAACAAAAAGATGTCGTATTAAGTAAAAAATAAAGTTTCAAAAAGTTTCAGTTCCATGAAATCTGTAATGCAAAAAAAGTCAAAGAAATTTGATGTTTTGTGACAGAAATTAGATTTTTTTTAAAAAAGCACTTAATGCCACAAAGTTGTCGTTTGATAAATGTTTTATTTTTATTACATAACGTTCTGATTCGATGTCAAATGTTGTGAAAGTTGTGATTTGACAGTAAAAATTCTCGATTTTAGAAAGTTTACCTTAAATTATGTTCAGAATTTTACATCCTCAAGGCGTAATTTTAATGTCAAAAAGGTGCAATTTCGGGCCACCTGGTGGTGCAGTGGTTAGAGCAGGCGGTCCACGTACAGAGGCTACTGTCCTCCTGCAGTGGTCGCAGGTTCGAGTCCCAGCCCGGATGAGTCTTCCCCGTCCTCTCTGCCCTGTTTCCTGTCTCTGCTTCACTGTCAAATAAAGGCCACTAGTGACAAAAGAAAAAAAAAAGTTGCAGTTTCATGAAAATTGATATTTTACAACATAACTTTGTTTTATGAAGTTAAAAAGTTGCAGTTTGGTGAAATTCCTGATAAAATGACAATCTGATAAATTATGGGATGTAAAGTTGCACAAATTTCACAGTTATGCAAAATCGAGTCATTCTGTCAATATGTCACCACTTTGTTACTTGTGATTTTTACAACAAAAATTAGCTTTTTACCACAAAACGATTTGACGTCAAAACGTCACAATTTTGTGTATTTTGTGATTTTAAGACATAAAGTCCTGATCTGATGTCAAGAAGTCATGAATTTGTGAAATTTGAGATTTCGACAAAAAAAAATCTCCAATTTGAACTTTACAAAATTTTTATATTTTTTATGACAAAAATGTATGTTTTTACAACAAAAGGTTGTGACATTGCGACTTGACCAAAAGTCCTTGATTTGATATGAGGAAGACGTGAATTTTTGTTTTTTCATTTTATGATGAAAATTAGCCCCCGTGACCCTTCAGAGGATGAAACAGGTATAGATAATGGATGGATGGATGGATGGATGGATGAAAATTAGCTTTTTTTTTTTACAAAGATGAGATGTTAAAAAACTGTGATTTGAACAGCGAAGTGCTTTGTGATATAGAGGCGTAAAGAAAGAAAAAGAAATTGCAGTTTTCCTGTTTTAAAAACAGTTGAATCAGGATCATTTCCATCTCTGGACCTCCGTCAGTGACAGAACCCACATCTGCTGGTGCTGGAGGTGGATCTGCAAGCGTTTGGATCTGGGGGTGCTTGGTGTTGCCTGCATGATTTTAATCTTCATTAGATAAGTAAAGGTGTGATGTTGGAGACTGCTGATGATCCTGCATGATGGAAACAGGACTGATAGAGGCAGCGACGCCGCAACGGGGTAGGCATACTAGACAACTGCCTAGGGCCCCAAGCTGGAAGGGGCCCCAGGACAGCGGTGACATTGGTTCTTTTGTCAATGACAAAATTGAATAAACTGCTTTAGAAGCTGCAATGACGATACTTTGGAATGTTGGAAAACCCCCCACATAGGGTCCCCACTAGCTGTCACTGCCTGGTGTGTTAAGGGACCCCCCCAGACACGGCTAATGTCGATCCATATCAATGACACACAGGGGCGCCGTTAGGGATTTTGGGCCCCATGAAAAGAATCTTTACCGGGCCCCCCAACACAGCGGCGAAATTTGTTGATACTATTTTTAATCATAATTAGGGGCCTCTCTGGGCCCCCCTCAATCATGGGCCCCTATAATCCGTATCCTTTACCCTCCCTTTTTGGCGCCCCAGATGACACAACCTGAAACCTCCATAGACACTGCAGCGACACGTTTATAACCCCCCCCCCCCCCACCACCACCACCACCACCACCACCAATAGGGCCCCGACTGCCCACGGCCGGTGTTGTGAAATTTCTTCCTATCCATAATATCTTCCTACCCGAGTTGACTACGCATGCGTATAGCAGCAACTTCAGAAGGCCATAATATTCTGCTGCCTGAACGTTATCGCAGAAGAGAAAAGGTTAGTTTCTTGTATTTTTAATACTTTGTATGGACAGTATTTAAAGCATATACGTTTGAGGGACAAATCAAATGCTCCGAATGCCTAACATTTAATACTTTGTATGCACAGTATTTATATTGCATAGGTTATGGGAGGACTTGGAGGACTTTTTTCTCCACCTTAAATTATATTAACTGTACTAAAACAGTTAATAAAATGATAAAATATCAACTTTTTTAACTACAGTGTACATTTATCTAATCAATCCTCCTCTGCCACCCACTCTTCACTTCACCCTTTATATCCTCATATTTGTCTTCATAATACGGATTCATAATCCGTCCGTCCGCCCGTCGTCTTCCGCTTATCCGGATAATTACGGTTATTAAATGTGTATAATAATATGCTACCACCCAAAACACAGGGTCGTAGGATATTGTTACAATGTAGGAAAAAATTACAGATGAGGCTATAATTTTCTGCTACGGTAGGAAAAAATTTTAGGTGGGAAGAAATTTCAGAACACCTGCTTTCTTCAGTACTTCGAACTTTAAATCAGCCATTCCTAAACTTCAGAATACCAAGGCCCAATTTGAAATGTGAAAAATCTCCACAGCCCACCGAAACCTTTAATCACAACTGTGATCAACATACAGGACTAGAAGCTATGTTCCGATGTTAATGTGAGGGGTCAACAAATAAGGTGACACTTGTCATATTAAGTTAAGATGACAGTAGAATAACACTTAACTGGTTTGTTTTGTTACTTCTTAATGTTTGTTAATTGTTGTTAATATTTTACAGTAATTAAAAACACATTTTAAAAAGATTGAGGATTTAAAACATATTTGTTTAATTTGAATGACCTCTCACGGCCCACCTGCAGTACCACGACGGCCCACCAGGGGGCCGCACTTTGGGAATCACTGCTCTTAATGAAGCGAGTGTATCCGTAAGGATACACAAAAAAAAAAAAAAAAAAAAAGCAAGAAGATGAAGGAAAAAGAGAACGGGAAAGTGCTAAATTCAAACAATCTGACATTATTTAAAAAAAAAAAAAAGTTATGATGCCACTTTGTCCCAGTCTAGTCTCAGGAAGCACAACTGCACATGATGTATTTACTGCGCTTTAGCCTAGCTAACCAGTAAGCTAACCAGTAACTAATTTGTATTTGGAAGAAGGCGATATCATGTCTTCTTGAATTTTCTGCATGTCATGTGATATTTTTTTTCTTAATTGTGTTTTTGTCAAACTTGGCACGTTTCAGTTGTGTTTGTTATGTTATATCATATTTTAAGTTTTCTTACATCGCTGTGCATCGCTGTTATTAAAAAATAAAAGATTTCTGGACTGAATGATCTTCTTGGTGTCTTGGGGGCCGGTAGGGCCCCCAAGGTGACTAGAACCGCCCCTGGATGGAGGGTCTTGTTCCTGAAACAGCAGCTCGGAGGAGGAGACCCCCACACTCACACTGGAGCTCTTGTTTCAGACCTCCTTGGTGCTGTTTTGATGACGTCACACTCCCAGGACACACACACTCTCTCTCTCTCTCTCTCTGTCTCTCTGTCTGTCTCGCGCACACACCTCCTCCAGGAGGAAAACTCCTCGGGCAGCAGCCGGGGCTCCAGTTCTCCTGGACGCCGCAGCCATGCTGGACACGCTCACCTTCCTCCTGGAGAGGCTCTTCCTCCTCGCGCACATCGAGCTGTCCGTCCTCCTGCCCCCCCCGGCCAGAGAGCGCCGCGAGCGCGACGAGCCCCCGCAGAGGTTCCAGCGGGGGGACCTGCTGGAGGTCCCGCGGACCCTCTTCACCCACTTCGGCATCTACCTGGGAGACAACCGGGTGGCGCACCTCATCCCGGACATCCTGCCGGCGCTGACCGCCGACGGCCGCCAGCTCCAGCAGCCGGTGACCAACGCCAGGCTGCTGCTCGGGGTCCTCTCCAAGCGCGCCAGCGTGCGCGTGGACTCTGTGGAGGACTTCGCGTACGGAGCCGCGGTCCTGCCCAACGCCATGGACCGGGCGGTGCCGCGGGAGCCGCTGGCCGCCGAGGAGGTGGCCCGGCGGGCGGAGCGGCTGCTGGGCGGCGTGTCCTACAGCCTGCTGTGGAACAACTGCGAGCACTACGTCACCTACTGCCGCTACGGGAGCGCGCAGAGCCTGCAGACCGACAAGGTGAGCGGCCGGAGGGCTTCACCTGCGGCCCCAGGTGGTGCTGAAGCTCCTCCCCCTTTAAACAGCTCCGTCCTAAAAAGTTAATTTTTAACAACTTTCACACATAAACTCGCAATTTTGGGTGAAATTTTTTTTTAAAGTGAGCATTTTACAACAAAAGGTTGAAAGATGACGTGACGTTATTTGATCTATTGTTTTAAAATGTCGTGATTACAGGACTTAAAGTTTCAGTTTGATGAAGTTCACTATTTTGTGACGGAAAGTCTTAGTTTAGAGTTAATCTGGGGCTGGAACAGATCTGCAGACCTCCAGAAAATCCTCCTGCTGCTCCTGCTGCTCCTCAGTCCGGAGGTTCTTCACCTCCTCCGTCTCCTTTCTCTCCTTTTCTACTTTCATTTTTCTTCAGTGACTCCAAAGTCTCAGAGCTGCGACTGAAAACAGATGTTCAGGTAGAAAACATCAACAGAGCCCTGCTCCTCCTCCTCCTCCTCCTCCTGCTGCTGCTGCTCCTCCTCCTCCTCCTTCTACTCTCTTTCTCTTCCGTGTTCTCCTCCTCCTGCTCCTCCTCCTCCTCCTGCTGCTACTTCTTCTTCTCCTCTCTTTCTCTTCTTCCTCTTCCGCATTCTCCTCCCCCTCCTCCTCCTGCTCCTCCTCCTCCTCCTCCTTCTAGAAGGTGCAAGTGTTTGTTTTTCAAATGAAAATATCAGAAAAGAGAATCTGGGTCGCTCCTTGGAAAAGTCCTGAGAACAAGAGCTCCATTCAGGCCGGAGCTTCCTGGCAGAGACCAGACAGCAGAGGAGGAGGATGGAGGATGAAGGAGGAGGGTGGAGGAGGGTGGAGGAGGATGAAGGAGGATGGAGGAGGCTGTAGGAGGATGAAGGAGGCTGAAGGAGGCTGGAGGAGGATGGAGGATGGAGGAGGAGGATGGAGGATGGAGGATGAAGGAGGGTGGAGGATGAAGGAGGCTGGAGGAGGGTGGAGGATGAAGGAGGCTGGAGGAGGGTGAAGGAGGGTGGAGGATGAAGGAGGAGGATAGAGGAGGATAGAGGAGGCTGGAGGAGGATGGAGGATGAAGGAGGAGGATAGAGGAGGAGGATGGAGGAGGATGAAGGAGGATGGAGGATGAAGGAGGAGGATAGAGGAGGATGAAGGAGGATAGAGGATGAATGAGGAGGATGGAGGAGGATGAAGGAGGAGGATAGAGGAGGATGAAGGAGGATGGAGGATGCAGGAGGAGGCTGGAGGAGGATGGAGCTCGTGAACCTCCTTCAGAGGGTGACTCACAGACGCGTCCAGTCATGTGACCTGCTGTAGGAGGGTTTTTGGTGAGAGAGGAGCGTCTGAGCGTCTGTGGTACGGACCAAGATTGACGCCAAGAGGACTGAAATAAAAAGAACACCGCTACGTCCTGACTGCTCCCACAGGATGGAAGAGAAGGTCCTGTTTTTGTTCAGAAAGTCACAACTTTTTTATAAAAAAGTATTTTTTTCAAGGACTCGACAACAAAAGTTGTAAAAACAGCAAAGTTTTGCTTTAAATTCCAGAATTTCACAGAATTGTGGCTTTTAAACTTCATACAATTGACTTTTACAAAACTTAAACTTTTGCATAAATTTCAAACTTCATGTTCTGAAAGTCACAAAAAACGATGTTGTAAAATGACAAACTTTTCTGGAACATGTGGATGTTTTATGTTGAAAATGAAAAATTTCAACATTTTTATTGTGAAAATGAGATTTTAGCAGCAGGATGGTGGCTGTCGTTAAAAAGTTAATTTAAATCACAGCGTCACAGTTTTTTGACTCAAAAACAGTAAAACTCAACTGTTTTAAATGCATGTGTTTTTGTAGAATTACATGTTCATATTAAAAAAATACTTTTTTTTTACAACTTTTTAACATAAAACATTGACTCAATCTTACGTTTATATGGAAGGTTTGTGAATTTCATAAAACAGCAATTTTCTGGCAAGATGAAACTGTGATTTATGTTCGTCTACATGGAAGTGAGCAGCCTGTAACCACCGCAGAACCAAGTCCACCAGGTCCACCAGGTCCACCAGGTCCAGCCAGAACTGTGGTTGCTCCACTAGGCAGCACTGTGTTTCCTTCAGCATGTTTCCTGCTGTGATCTCTTCTTTATTGCTTTAACACGGATACAAAAAGCAGAAGTACACACAGGTAGACTCCAAGTCATGTTCAGGTAGACTCCAGGTGGTGTTCAGGTGGACTCCAGGTGGTGTTCAGGTGGACTCCAGGTGGTGTTCAGGTGGACTCCAGGTAGTGTTCAGGTAGACTCCAGGTGGTGTTCAGGCAGTCTCAAGGTGGTGCTCAGGTAGACTTCAGGTAGTGTTCAGGTAGACTCCAGGTGGTGTTCAGGTAGACTTCAGGTAGTGTTCAGGTAGACTCCAGGTGGTGTTCAGGCAGTCTCAAGGTGGTGCTCAGGTAGACTTCAGGTAGTGTTCAGGTAGACTCCAGGTGGCGTTCAGGTAGACTCCAGGTGGTGTTCAGGCAGTCTCAAGGTGGTGTTCAGGTGGACTCCAGGTGGTGTTCAGGTAGACTCCAGGTGGTGTTCAGGTAGACTCCAGGTGGTGTTCAGGTGGACTCCAGGTGGCGTTCAGGTAGACTTCAGGTGGTGTTCAGGTAGACTCCAGGTAGTGTTCAGGTGGACTCCAGGTAGTGTTCAGGGGGACTCCTGGTAGTGTTCAGGGGGACTCCTGGTAGTGTTCAGGTGGACTCCTGGTAGTGTTCAGGGGGACTCCAGGTGGCATTCAGGTGGTGTTCAGGTAGACTCCAGGTGGTGTTCAGGTGGACTCTATGTACTTTTCAGGTAGACTCCAGGTGGTGTTCAGGTGGACTCCAGGTACTTTTCAGGTAGACTCAATGTGGTGTTCAGGTGGACTCCAGGCGGTGTTCAGTTGGACTGCAAGTGGTGTTCAGGTAGACTCCAGGTGGCGTTCAGGTAGACTCAAGGTGGCATTCAGGTAGACTCAAGGTGGTGTTCAGGTGGACTCCAGGTGGTGTTCAATTGGACTGCAGGTGGTGTTCAGGTAGATTCCAGGTGGCGTTCAGGTAGACTCCAGGTGGCGTTCAGGTAGACTCCAGATGGTGTTCAGGTAGACTCCAGGTACTTTTCAGGTAGACTCCAGGTGGTGTTCAGGTGGACTCCAGGTGGCATTCAGGTAGACTCCAGGTGGCGTTCAGGTAGACTCCAGGTACTTTTCAGGTAGACTCCAGGTGGTGTTCAGGTAGACTCCAGGTAGCGCTCAGGCTCCGCCCCCTTTTAAAGCGCCTTTCCTGCAGAAAGACCACTGAGCTGCTTCAACGTCAAACGAAGCTGTCTGATGTCAAAGCGTCGACATTTTATAGTGTTTTGGGATTTTAGGGGGTTTTAGTTGCAGTTGTATGAAATTCTTGGTTTTTCTGCTAGAAAATTAATTTTATGACAAAAAGTTGCGATTTTGAGTTAAAAGTATCACAAACAATCATGATTTTAACAACAAAAATGTGACAGATTGTGATTGATTGTTGTCAGAAAATACTTGACATAATAATAATAATTTCATTTTATAATCGTATGTCAAAGACAATTTTCCTAAAATTACTTTTCAGGTAGACTCCAGGTGGTGTTCAGTTGGACTCCAGGTGGTGTTCAGGTAGACTCCAGGTGGCGTTCAGGTAGACTCCAGGTGGTGTTCAGGTAGACTCCAGGTACTTTTCAGGTAGACTCCAGGTGGTGTTCAGGTGGACTCCAGGTGGTGTTCAGTTGGACTGCAGGTGGTGTTTAGGTAGACTCCAGGTAGTGTTCAGGTGGATTCCAGGTAGTGTTCAGGTGGACTCCTGGTAGTGTTTAGGTGGACTCCAGGTAGTGTTCAGGTGGACTCCAGGTGGCGTTCAGGTAGAGTCAAGGTGGCGTTCAGGTAGACTCCAGGTGGTGTTCAATTGGACTGCAGGTGGTGTTCAGGTAGATTCCAGGTGGCGTTCAGGTAGACTCCAGGTTGTGTTCAGGTAGACTCCTGGTAGTGTTCAGGTAGACTCCAGGTAGTGTTCAGGTAGACTCCAGGTGGTGTTCAGGTAGACTCCAGGTGGTGTTCAGGTGGACTCCAGGTGGCGTTCAGGTAGAGTCAAGGTGGCGTTCAGGTAGACTCCAGGTGGTGTTCAATTGGACTGCAGGTGGTGTTCAGGTAGATTCCAGGTGGCGTTCAGGTAGACTCCAGGTGGTGTTCAGGTAGACTCCAGGTACTTTTCAGGTGGACTCCAGGTGGTGTTCAGTTGGACTGCAGGTGGTGTTTAGGTAGACTCCAGGTAGTGTTCAGGTGGATTCCAGGTAGTGTTCAGGTGGACTCCTGGTAGTGTTTAGGTGGACTCCAGGTAGTGTTCAGGTGGACTCCAGGTTGTGTTCAGGTAGACTCCTGGTAGTGTTCAGGTAGACTCCAGGTAGTGTTCAGGTAGACTCCAGGTGGTGTTCAGGTAGACTCCAGGTAGTGTTCAGGTAGACTCCTGGTAGTGTTCAGGTAGACTCCTGGTAGTGTTCAGGTAGACTCCAGGTAGTGTTCAGGTAGACTCCAGGTGGTGTTCAGGTAGACTCCAGGTAGCGCTCAGGCTCCGCCCCTTCTAAAGCGCCCTTCCTGCAGAAAGACCACTGAGCTGCTTCAACGTCAAACGAAGCTGTCTGATGTCAAAGCGTCGACATTTTATAGTGTTTTGGGATTTTAGGGGGTTTTGTTTGCAGTTGTATGAAATTTTTGGTTTTTCTGGTAGAAAATAAATTTTATGACAAAAAGTTGCGATTTTGAGTTAAAAGTATCACAAACAATCATGATTTTAACAACAAAAATGTGACAAAACGTTGGATTGTTTTCAGAAAATACTTGACATAATAATAATAATTTCATTTTATAATCGTATGTCAAAGACAATTTTCCTAAAATTTGAGATTTTATGATTAAAATAAGCTTTTGATTTCAGAAGTTTGCGGTTTTACAGCAAATTTTGTGTTTTTAGGACTGAAAGTTCCATCTGAGGAGAAAATTCATAACTTTATGTCAGAAAGTTTGTATTTTACCACAAAAAGGTTCAGTATGAATTTAAAAAGTTTTAACTTTGTGGTTTTTAGGCGGATTATTGTGATTATTTGACAAAAATATTGGATTTACAACCTTGAAAATGTTTGATTTTCTCAAAGAGATTCTTCTATCAGGTCTACCTGATCCCTGATACCCAATACCTGATACCTGATACCCAATACCTGATACCTGATACCCAATACCTGATACCTGATACCTGATACCTGATACCTGATACCTGATACCTGATACCTGATACCTGATACCTGATACCTGATACCTGATACCCAATACCTGATACCTGATACCTGATACCTGATACCTGATACCTGATACCTGATACCCAATACCTGATACCTGATACCTGATACCTGATACCTGATACCTGATACCTGATACCTGATACCTGATACCTGATACCTGATACCTGATACCCAATACCTGATACCTGATACCTGATACCTGATACCTGATACCTGATACCTGATACCCAATACCTGATACCTGACACCTGACACCTGATACATGATACCTGATACCCGATACCTGATCCCTGATATCCAATACCTGATACCCGATACCTAATTCCCAATAGCTGATACCTGATCCCTGGTAACTGATACCCAATACCTGATCCCTGGTACCTTATACCTGATACCCGATACTTGATATCTGATTTGGTTTAACCTGATGATTCTTTCATGCCCCTCCAGCTTTGAAGGTTTCGCGTCAGATTGGTTTGGAGATTGGTTGTTTAGGGTTACCAGAGGTCCCCCTTAGCTGAGGGGCCCTGAGGGCCCCCCCGAATCATAGAAGGAACTCAGAGCAGCTCCAGAGACCTTCCCCTCATCCAGGTTCCCTGTCTGTAATCACTAACCTGAACGTCTGATCTATGTGTCGTCTCGGAGTCGAGTCTGCTTTTTACGGGTTCATTAAAGGGTCTCTGGGGGCCAGCAGGAGCTCTTACGAGGCCCCCAGAGGGGCCCGGGAGTAATGTGAACAGCAGGTCAGTTATTTTAGATTCTGACCAGCCTCAAAAGGATCAAAGGTTATGATTTGTTTCAGCCATTTGTGTTTGAGCGGTTTTTACATTTTTTTTTAAAACTAAAACTGTTTCTCAAATTTCTTCAAGTCTAGATTGAAGGTGTGTTTTTTCTCAAAACTGGATGACTTTGACATGGCGTCTTTTCCCTGTTTTTCCAGTTCTGCGAGTGGCTGAAATCGCTGATCCGGGACCAGAGGAGCGTTGTCCTGACGGCGCTGCTGGGCCTCCTGTCCATGCTGTACCTGGGGGCGTCGCCCTGCACCGCCCTGCCCGCCTTCCTCATCCCCTTCACACTCTGGATGGCCAGCTAGGAGCCGCCCGGGTCAGCCATCTGGGAGCCTGAGCCGAGAGGACGACGTCAAACATTTCAGCCACTGGGACCGTGAGCTGCCCATTCGAGAGGCCTTCGCTGCAGAGGAAGTGACGTTTGTTCATTCAGAGGAAATAAGCTGCAACCAGAAGACAAATCATAACAACTGAACAGAGCAGTGAAGAGAAAATAACTTTAATGTCTTGAGCTTCTAGCTTAGAAACGCTAATAAATGGACCCAAATTCATTTCATAATTTATTTTATGCCACATCAATAATGTAACAGTTTCAGACACTAAAATTTAACAGTGAAGTGGTCAAATAATGACATAAAAGTGAGAAGGATTTATGTCTTCTCGTCTTATTCCCTCTGCTGTGCAGCTCCTGAGCAGCAGGTGGCGACGCTGAGGCTTCTAGAGGTTGGCCAGCAGGGACAAGCACAGAAATGTGGTGGGGCGCAGACTGAAGGGGGCTCAGCGAAATTATACTTATTTATAATATATTAGAATTCCTGTTTGAATTTAAGTTCTTAAAAACTATTAAAATAAAATCATACATTTTTCAAAAGCACAACTGTTTAACCTAAATTTAAGACTTTTTGTTGTTAAATATTGGCTTTTGCAAAATTGCAAGGTTTTGGCATAAAATTACAATTTTATATCCTAAAATCCCAACTTTTATGGTCAAATCAGGAATTTTACAAAAATTGTTACTTTGTCGTAAATAGTGAATTTTTTTTATCATAAATTTCAAATTACATGTAATTGTTACCTTTTTTCTGTCAGATCAGGAAATTTGTAAAATTATTACTCTTTGAAAAATATTCTGAACTTTTGGTCATAAAATTAAGGCTGTTATGTTTTTAAAAAAATAATTCACAAAATTGCTACTTTTTGTTGAAAAAACAGTTTCGTAAAACTTGGTTTAAAATCACATCCTATAAAATAGCTATTTTTTGTAAAAAAAGAAAAAAAAATACTTTTTTTTTTTTTTTAGATTTTTGACATCAAATCTCAATTTAGATCCAAAACAATCCCGGATTTTACTAAATAATTGCTTTTTGACAGAGAGGATGTTACGTTTATGAGGTAAAATCTCGACTTATGGAGAACTGAAATTTTCTATTGTAAAAAGACCATATTTGTTGTAAAATTACAAATGTTACAAAATTTCAACTTCATTGTAAAAAGTGGATTTTTATCTCGTTATCATGACTTTTGGTCATCAAATCATGACTTTGTCGTAAAAAAAAAAAATAAAATAAAATTATAAGTTCTTTACAAAAATTCTCAAATTCGCCACTTTTGTTGTGTTAAAGCAAATCTTTGTCTTAAAAATCACAAATTTGACAAAAACATTTTATTATAAAAGTTTAACTGTTGTTTCATATTTTGTGTTTCTTTTAAAACTCATGAACTTAGAACTGTGACACTTGCAAAGTCGCACCTCTCTGCTCATGTCTGAGGCCAAAGGGGGAGGAGCATGAGCACCTGCTGGCCAATCAGAAGCCCGGGCTGTTGGGGAGGGGGATCTTAAAGGGGCATGTGTTAATACAGCTTGTTCCAGAAAGGAGGAATGAGAGGCAACATTAATTAAATTATTTCAGAATCATTTTTTTTCCTGATATGAAAGATGTGTACAACTTTAAACTCAGCATTGTGCTTGACCTCTGAAGGGGAACGATGCTCCAAACTCCCAGCGAAATTATGACTTTTACCACATCTGCCTCTTCTCAGGGGGCACTTGTTTCCAGAATCAGCTCGACTCTGTGACGACCATCTTGGCAGTTCAAAAAGACACTAAACGCTACATCAGACTGTTTTGTTTCCATCAATGTTGGCGTTTGCTCCAGCTTTGTAGCCAGGCAAGGCTCTTTGGTAAATATCTGTAAATATCCTTCAGGACCTGATTGTTCTTTAACAGTCTCAATGTTTTGTACAAAATCTATTTTTTACTGTTCTGTAACACTTTATCCTGTGTTTTTATATAAATAAATTAAATGGAAGTAGTATTTTACTGCTATTGTATTTGTGTTTTACTTGAGCCACATGAGCATGTTGATTGTCAATTAATTATATATTAATACATATAATTGATATCCAAATGAGATATTCTGCTCGTGTTTGAGTCATTTTTTAAATTATGAGTTTTTTTTAAGGGTTTTTCCAGAACTAGTTTTAGGAATTGTATAAATGTGATTTTTAGTAAATTAATAAATATATTTTTCCCTTGGTTAATTGTTTTTAAATTTGAGCAATCTGCTCAAATTTAGCTGCTCTTTGTTTCCCTCTGCTGGTGACTGGTGGGAGCTGCTCTTTGTTTCCCTCTACTGGTGACTGGTGGGAGCTGCTCTTTGTTTCCCTCTACTGGTGACTGGTGGGAGCTGCTCTTTGTTTCCCTCTATGGTGACTGGTGGGAGCTGCTTTGTTTCCCTCTACTGGTGACTGGTGGGAGCTGCTCTTTGTTCCCTCTACTGGTGACTGGTGGGAGCTGCTCTTGTTTCCCTCTACTGGTGACTGGTGGGAGCTGCTCTTTGTTTCCCTCTACTGGTGACTGGTGGGAGCTGCTCTTTGTTTCCCTCTACTGGTGACTGGTGGGAGCTGCTCTTTGTTTCCCTCTACTGGTGACTGGTGGGAGCTGCTCTTTGTTTCCCTCTACTGGTGACTGGTGGAGCTGCTCTTTGTTTCCCTCTACTGGTGACTGGTGGGAGCTGCTCTTTGTTTCCTCTACTGGTGACTGGTGGGAGTGCTCTTTGTTTCCCTCTACTGGTGACTGGTGCTTTGTTCCCTCTACTGGTGACTGGTGGGAGCTGCTCTTTGTTTCCCTCTACTGGTGACTGGTGGGAGCTGCTCTTTGTTTCCCTCTACTGGTGACTGGTGGGAGCTGCTCTTTGTTTCCCTCTACTGGTGACTGGTGGGAGCTGCTCTTTGTTTCCCTCTACTGGTGACTGGTGGGAGCTGCTCTTTGTTTCCCTCTACTGGTGACTGGTGGGAGCTGCTCTTTGTTTCCCTCTACTGGTGACTGGTGGGAGCTGCTCTTTGTTTCCCTCTACTGGTGACTGGTGGGAGCTGCTCTTTGTTTCCCTCTACTGGTGACTGGTGGGAGCTGCTCTTTGTTTCCCTCTACTGGTGACTGGTGGGAGCTGCTCTTTGTTTCCCTCTACTGGTGACTGGTGGGAGCTGCTCTTTGTTTCCCTCTACTGGTGACTGGTGGGAGCTGCTCTTTGTTTCCCTCTACTGGTGACTGGTGGGAGCTGCTCTTTGTTTCCCTCTACTGGTGACTGGTGGGAGCTGCTCTTTGTTTCCCTCTACTGGTGACTGGTGGGAGCTGCTCTTTGTTTCCCTCTGGAACACCTGATTCTGATCATCTGGAGGGATGAACAATTACTTTTGGCATCATAGTGGATCTCAAGGGTGGTCATTATCAGCTTAAACTATGATCTAATATTTGTCAGTTGATTTATCTTTGGAACCAAATAAATTATTAGCTCTTCTGGTTTGGTTTGGCTTCACGAAGGGGCCTTTTTTGTTATAATTTTAACATTTGCTATGTTTGTACTGAACAAATCTGTAACAGAATGTGAGAAATTATATTTGAAGGAAAAACAACTGCAGACATCCAGACACCAGAGGGCGCTGGAGATACACTTTCAACCATTTGTGTGTGTGTATTTGTATTTATGTTGTATTTTTGCTTTTGTTCTCCAGTTCTAATTTAGATTGTGGTGGAATCTGGAACTCTGGGAAACTTTTCAGCATCTGTTTGAAGGAAACAAACATCACATGAAGCCTGAACGTTGACCAAAAGTACAAGTCCTCACCAACTATCACTGCAACATCCAACAGGAGCGTTTGGATAAAAACGTGGAGCACTGATGACTGAACCGGTCAGTTTTAGCTGTGAAAAAGCTTCCAGAGAGTTCCAGGGACTGCTAATCTGCTCCCTGCTCCTCCCCCCAGCTCCATAAAAGCTCCCTGAGGAGACGGCTTCTCCTCAACGCTGCCTCACAACTCACCATGTTTCCTCTGGAGCTCCTCTGTCTGCTCTTCATCTCCACCACCCCCCTTACATCACCGAAGGAGGAGGAGAAGAACAAGGGGGAGAAAGAGGGACAGACAGAGGGGGAGACGCGTGGACAGGCAGGGAAGGAGGAGACGAAGAGCAAGCATGACCTGGTGTTCCAGAGAGGAGACCTGCTGGAGGTCCCCCGGACTCTCTTCACACACTTTGGGATCTACCTGGGGGGAGGAAGGTGAGTTAGAGGGACCCAGGTGAGTCATAGGGACCCAGAGTGAGAGACAGGGACCAAGAGTGAGGGACAGGGACCCAGAGTGAGGGACAGGGACCCAGAGTTAGTTACAGGGACCCAGAGTGAGGGACAGGGACCCAGAGTGAGGGACAGGGACCCAGAGTGAGGGACAGGGACCCAGAGTTAGTTACAGGGATCCAGAGTGAGGGACAGGGACCCAGAGTTAGTTACAGGGACCCAGAGTGAGGGACAGGGACCCAGAGTGAGGGACAGGGACCCAGAGTTAGTTACAGGGAACCAGAGTGAGGGACAGGGACCCAGAGTGAGGGACAGGGACCCAGAGTTAGTTACAGGGACCCAGAGTGAGGGACAGGGACCCAGAGTTAGTTACAGGGATCCAGAGTGAGGGACAGGGACCCAGAGTTAGTTACAGGGACCCAGAGTGAGGGACAGGGACCCAGAGTGAGGGACAGGGACCCAGAGTTAGTTACAGGGACCTAGCGTGAGGGACATGAACCTAGAGTGAGTCATAGGGACCCAGAGTGAGGGACAGGGACCAAGAGTGAGGGACAGGGACCCAGAGTGAGGGACAGGGACCCAGAGTTAGTTACAGGGACCCAGAGTGAGGGACAGGGACCAAGAGTGAGGGACAGGGACCCAGAGTGAGGGACAGGGACCCAGAGTTAGTTACAGGGACCCAGAGTGAGGAACAGGGACCCAGAGTTAGTTACAGGGACCCAGAGTGAGTCATAGGGACCCAGAGTTAGTTACAGGGACCTAGAGTTAGTTACAGGGACCTAGCGTGAGGGACATGAACCTAGAGTGAGTCATAGGGACCCAGAGTGAGGGACAGGGACCAAGAGTGAGGGACAGGGACCCAGAGTGAGTAACAGGGACCCAGAGTGAGGGACAGGGACCCAGAGTGAGGGACAGGGACCCAGAGTGAGGGACAGGGACCCAGAGTGAGGGACAGGGACCCAGAGTGAGTCATAGGGACCCAGAGTTAGTTACAGGGACCCAGAGTTAGTTACAGGGACCTAGCGTGAGGGACATGAACCTAGAGTGAGTCATAGGGACCCAGAGTGAGGGACAGGGACCTAGAGTGAGTCATAGGGACCCAGAGTGAGGGACAGGGACCTAGAGTGAGTCATAGGGACCTAGGGTGAGTCATATGGACCCAGAGTGAGGGACAGGGACCTAGAGTTAGTTACAGGAACCTAGAGTGAGTCATAGGGACCCAGAGTTAGTTACAGGGACCCAGAGTGAGGGACATGAACCTAGAGTGAGTCATAGGGACCCAGAGTTAGTTACAGGGACCCAGAGTGAGGGACATGGACCCAGAGTGAGTCATAGGGACCCAGAGTTAGTTACAGGGACCTAGAGTTAGTTACAGGGACCTAGCATGAGGGACATGAACCTAGAGTGAGTCATAGGGACCCAGAGTGAGGGACAGGGACCTAGAGTGAGTCATAGGGACCTAGAGTGAGGGACAGGGACCTAGAGTGAGTCATAAGGACCTAGAGTGAGTCATATGGACCCAGAGTGAGGGACAGGGACCTAGAGTTAGTTACAGGAACCTAGAGAGAGTCATAGGGACCCAGAGTGAGGGACGGGGACCTTAAGTGAGTCATAGGGACCCAGAGTGAGGGACAGGGACCTAGAGTGAGTCATATGGACCCAGAGTGAGGGACAGGGACCTAGAGTTAGTTACAGGGACCTAGAGTGAGTCATAGGGACCCAGAGTGAGGGACAGGGACCTAGAGTGAGTCATATGGACCCAGAGTGAGGGACAGGGACCTAGAGTGAGCCATATGGACATAGAGTGAGGGGCAGGGACCTAGAGTGAGTCATAGGGACCCAGAGTGAGGGACAGGGACCTAGAGTGAGTCATATGGACATAGAGTGAGGGACAGGGACCTAGAGTGAGTCATAAGGACCTAGAGTGAGTCATATGGACCCAGAGTGAGGGACAGGGACCTAGAGTTAGTTACAGGAACCTAGAGAGAGTCATAGGGACCCAGAGTGAGGGACGGGGACCTTAAGTGAGTCATAGGGACC